>JXCR01147268.1:13065-23183 GCA_002079205.1 Phalaenopsis hybrid cultivar
ACACCAGAAACGGTTACCCCTTTTATTTTATGAATTGGGATGAATTTTGAAGAGGTTTTAGAAGCAACCCTTGGTGATTTTCAGAGCTTTACATATTGGGATGAATTCCAAATGAGAAGTGTGTGTGTGTGTGTGGAGTCATTTTAGAGTAGATTTGACCCCCATTAGAGTGGGCGACCACCATAGTGAGAGAGTTGTGATTTTTTGTGATTGCTGGAGTTTTGTGGGTGTTTTAAGAGTCTATTAAAGTCAAGAAAGTCAGAGAACTTAAGAGGATTGCATGGGGAAGAGTTTGAGATAAATATTTGTATTTTTTTTTAAATTTTGTTTTCTGAACTTAAGTTTTAATATAAATCATGCTTTATTTTGTTATCCCCATGAAATCTGAGTAGTTTTTCTTTTTTTTTTCTCCTTGCAATAGGAAGTAATTACGTATAGGATTTTATTTGCTTAGAACTTTTTTTATTACAAAAATTATGATGATATTTTCTCTGGTTCTTCATTTACTCTGATATTTTCTCTAGTTCTTCATGTAATGTTAAAATCCATTGTGAAACATAATAACTTGGGAGGGCTATGATTTCACCCAACTAGTGAGTACTACACTAACCTTAACAGAAAGTTATAAAAATTTTCTCTAGATTTTTCTTTGTTGATAGAATCAACAAAAAGAAAGACCATTATAAAGAAAATCAATATGCCTAATATTAAAAATGAAGTTATTAAAATCAACAAGTTTACTGAAATATGAGGAGAACAACCAATTTTCTCTTTATGTCTTTTAATAGAATTAAATTTTTCCAAAATAATTCAATGTTCATAAATATGATCCACTAAAGAGGAGTGATAATGCCATAAATCTTTTCTAGGAATAACACAATTATCAATGTACACAAAAGTAATAATAAAATTAATATGTGCCCATGATATTATTAGAGGCATTATTGATAGTATTATGATATTATTTTAATAAAATAACATCACAATACTACTAATAATATCTAAATACTATCNGCCAAAAAGATCGAGGGACCTGGGCTAGAAATTTGAGCTTAGGGTTGTGAGTGAATGTGAGTGTAGATGAGTGTAGTGAGTGCCCTAGCTCCAGACCAACACCCAGGGTCAACCCCAAGGTCCAACAGCCCTAAGGGTGACTCATCTTGAGTTTCCGTTATAGTGACCCCACCTACTAAGTGCTAGAGGTTAGGATCAATATATGGAACTTCAAGTTGAGTAGAGAAGAGGGTAAAATTTCTAATGGTGTGAGTTCCATGTCTAGTTTTCTAAGAATAGTCAACAGGAAAGTCCTATGGCTAGACCTTAGACTCTTAAGAGGAAAAACTAAACCTCAACCAAAAGTAAGGTTAACAATGTTCCAAAAAGGCTATGATTTCTACAACATAGTGAGAATCACATTTGATTGCATGGGAGAGGATGTCATCCATGGAGAGGATGTCATCCATGCAAATAAATGAGGAAAGATACTTTGTTGGATGCAGAATTGGAGATTTTAATGTGACAGATTAAAATCCCCAATTTGGTCCAGTTAATTGGAAACTGATGCAAGATTGTTAGTCCTCAGGTGAGGGAGTAGTGGGAGCTCTGGAGTGGCAACCAATATCCTCCCAACCTAACCACAGAATTTGGGACCAAAGTCTGGATTAGTCATTGTTGTTTATGCACTTGGAAGAGGGTAAAGAATATGATTGCTCTTATTTGGCACAAAATAATTTTTATATATTTTTAAATGATTTTAATTTCTTCACAATCCGTATACTCATTGTAAAGGGGAATGATGTTTTGTTAAATTTGAACTCTTAATCACAAAACATTGTTTAGTCTTACTAAATTTAACTTTAAAGTTTAGAAATTAGTTTAGTAAACTTAGTTATTTTAGTCACATTTCTGTTTGCATTCATTAAACCTATTTTAACTTTTCTTTCTTACTTTAATTTTTATAGTTTGAATAATGTGATTTATATTATTATCATAAGAATTTCCATCTTCCAAACTAAGACTTGATAATAGTAGACTAGAATCAGCCTAAGAGATTTCTTACTGCGCTTCTCTGTGGGATCGATACTATGGTTTTTAAAGAAAGCCCTATTTTACTTGAAGCAATATATGCACTTGCGTAGAACCCCTAGTGTGTGAATTATTTTATATATTTTATAAATATTTTAATTTTGCACATTAACTACTTAATATATATTGGGTCAAGTTTTTGACACTGTTATCGGAGATTTAAATTGACATAAAACATGCAGAAAAACAAGACACACTAGGGGCGCTTTAATGCCTAATTAAAGATTAGCTTCACTTGAATCAACTTAAAAGAAGAATCTTACTTGCATTTTTAAGCTTAATTATAATTCTAAAAGTATTAGTATCTTTACTAGTAGAGTTCTCATATAATTCTTTTCATTTATATCTTCTAAGATTCGAAAGTATGACATATTACAGCTTTTTTTTAAATGAATAGAAAATCAAAATTTTTAAACTTGATTGCCGAATTTTTTTATAATTTAGTTCTAACCTGAGTTATTGAAAATTTTCTTAAAAGTTTCACTATCGTATTTTTAGGACAAAAACTTTAGGAACTTTTAAGTGAAACCCACTACCATAAGTTATAATATTTTTACATTATAAAAGAGTTACTTGAGGATAAATAATACTTAAGTTTTGGGGAATTGACACGCCTTAAAATTACCTATTTTATGTGTACATTTCATGCTCATTTTTGATGATATTGTACTTTAATGAAAGATATTTTGCATGTTTTGATTTCAGGTACATGAAATGGAGTTTTTAGGGAAAGTAGTGAATGAATACAAATTGAGTCATGAAGTAGTGGCGCCTAAGCACCACTTCTGATGCCTATGCACAAGAGTCTAGACGAGATTGGGGCCTAAACACCAGAAACGGTTACCTTGGTGATTTTCAGAGCTTTACATATTGGGATGAATTCCAAATGAGAAGTGTGTGTGTGTGTGGAGTCATTTTAGAGTAGATTTGACCCCCGTTAGAGTGGGCGACCACCATAGTGAGAGAGTTGTGTTTTTTTGTGATTGCTGGAGTTTTGTGGGTGTTTTAAGAGTCTATTAGAGTCAAGAAAGTCAGAGAACTTAAGAGGATTGCATGGGGAAGAGTTTGAGATAAATATTTGTATTTTTTTTTNCTTTAAGTGAAACTCACTACCATAAGTTATAATATTTTTACATTATAAAAGAGTTACTTGAGGATAAATAATATTTAAGTTTTGAGGAATTGACACGCCTTAAAATTACCTATTTTATGTGTACATTTCATGCTCATTTTTGATGATATTGTACTTTAATGAAAGATATTTTGCATGTTTTGATTTCAGGTACATGAAATGGAGTTTTTAGGGAAAGTAGTGAATGAATACAAATTGAGTCATGAAGTAGTGGCGCCTAAGCACCACTTCTGATGCCTATGCACAAGATTCTAGACGAGATTGGGGCCTAAACACCAGAAACGGTTACCCCTTTTATTTTATGAATTGGGATGAATTTTGAAGAGGTTTTAGAAGCAACCCTTGGTGATTTTCAGAGCTTTACATATTGGGATGAATTCCAAATGAGAAGTGTGTGTGTGTGTGTGGAGTCATTTTAGAGTAGATTTGACCCCCATTAGAGTGGGCGACCACCATAGTGAGAGAGTTGTGATTTTTTGTGATTGCTGGAGTTTTGTGGGTGTTTTAAGAGTCTATTAAAGTCAAGAAAGTCAGAGAACTTAAGAGGATTGCATGGGGAAGAGTTTGAGATAAATATTTGTATTTTTTTTTAAATTTTGTTTTCTGAACTTAAGTTTTAATATAAATCATGCTTTATTTTGTTATCCCCATGAAATCTGAGTAGTTTTTCTTTTTCTTTTCTCCTTACAATAAGAAGTAATTTTGTATAGGATTTTATTTGCTTAGAAATTTTTTATTACAAAAATTGTGATGATATTTTCTCTGGTTCTTCATTTACTCTGATATTTTCTCTGGTTCTTCATGTAATGTTAAAATCCATTGTGAAACATAATGACTTGGGAGGGCTACGATTTTACCCAACTAGTGAGTACTACACTAACCTTAAAAGGAGGGCAACCAAAATCTAAGGAGAGTGCAAATAAATAGGGAGATAATTTTTGATGAGCGTAGAATTAGTGTTTTTAGGTTGACATGCTAGTTCCTTTACCAAATTGGTCTAGAGTTAGAACCCGAGTCCTTAGTAGGTCCTCTAGAGAGGGCATAGTGGGTAATCTAAAAGTAATAAGCTAGAATTTACTCAACACTAGCACACAATCAGGAACTTACTTTAGATTAGCTAATATTCTTTATGCACTCGAGAAAATGGTAAAGAATAGGTATGCTCCTATTTATCACAATACATCATTTAAACCTTTTGATTCCTACACAGAATATGAACTAATTGCAAGGGAAATATTCTTTTCATAATTATAGCTCTTTTTTACAGTTAGCATAATTTAGAATTTCTGCATTTCATTTATTTTAGACAGAACTAGTAGGAATTTAGTAGCTTACTTTACACCTGAACTTGCTATTATATTTTCTTAAATAATATATGCAGTTTTAAGTAAAAGTTTCACTAAAAGACTATACAAAGAATTACTGCTTCCATGAGGGATCGATACTGGGTTTTTAAAGAAAATTTTATATTACTTGAAATGATATATATACTTGTGTAGTGCCCTTAGTGTGAAAACTATTATTCTAAACTTTGTAACATTTCATTTGTGCACATTAGCTGCTAAATACAAATTGGGTCAAGGTTTTGGCCATCTTTTAGAATATAAAAATCTGCCTAATTGTGGGTCGAGTCAAATTCCTTCCAAGTATTATGAACATCTTAAATAAAAATGATCATAAATATTCAAAAACATGATTACACTTTAGTTGGAAAACACCAAAACACGCAAAAGTCATGAGTTTAATATAATATCAAAGCATTAATAAAGAGATGCTAAGATAAATAATCAAACTTGATATTGAACCAAAAAAAGAGAAAAAAACATAACAATCTAAGAAAATAGTACGAGCATAACTTATAATGATCTTTAATATACAAAAAAAAAATATCTTCTTTGAACTTTCATATTCTACTCTTCCACTTAATGATTTCATAAACAGTAAATACCATAACATCAACTGAAGAATTTTTTTTTTTTAAATTCTTGCATTCCACTTTCTCTAAAAAAATAAGTTATAACATGAATAATCAACAAGCAAAATTTTTTAATAATATTAGAAGATAATGATTCCTCTTGTGAAGGAATATTCAACATAGTTCCACTTAAAATATAAAAAATTCCATAAGGATTATGTCTTTTTAATAAGGAGTGGCCAAATTTACATCTAAAGATAATATGATTATAAGTTTCATTATGATCGAAACATAAAACACAAGAATTATAAATCATAATACCTCTAGCACTCAATATTTCACTAGTTTTAAGACAATTAAGTAAAGTTCTCCCAATATCAATAACAAATTTAATTGAATATCATTTAAATGAGACATAATTATTCTAATCAATAATATAAGAGCTATGAAAAATTAGATTATAAATTCATTTATGAGTTTATTTATCATAACCATTCCAAATATAATAATTTAACTATTTTTAGTAAGGATATAATAAACATAATTAAAAAAATTAGGAATATTACAAGATGAGAATTTCCATTTATTATTGAGAATAACTTCTTTCAATATAATGAAAGATGAAAGAATAAATCAAATAAAAGAAACATTTTCAAACTTCTCAAAAAGAGAAAAATTATTCAATCAATGATCAAAATAGAAATGAAGATACATTTAAAAGTGATTTGAAATTGAAGAGAATTTCTAATTTTAGAAGCCACTTGAGATAAATTCCTCTAAAAAAAGCCACTCCTATGTTTAATTTAAAAAGATCCATAATGATTAAAATACCAAGTCGCTAAAAGAGAAGAAGAATTAAAGTGTCTCCATATAATTTAGATTTTTACATTAAATTAATCATATTTAAATTAGGCAAACCAAGACTGCCATAAATCTTAGGCTTATAAGTGTTAAGCAAAAATTAATATGTAATTTAGAGTTAGAATTATTATTAAAAAGAAAATTATGACACAAGGAAGATATTTTATTTCTTAAAATTTTAGGAATATTAATAGCACAAAACCAGTGATATAAATAACTCTAAATAGTATTTTTTAATAGTTGAAATATACCAACAAATAATAAAATCTTAGCTCCCAACCAGAAAGCCAATGTTGTAACTTATCCCATAACTTAGAACAGTGAGTTGCAACAGCTTAAAAGAGTCGATAGAAATACTTAAATAATAACATTGTAAAGGTTTTAATGAGAAACCACTAACTTGACATAAGTAATTTTGTAAACTAGAATTAGCTGATTTCAAAAAATAAATGACAAATTTATCTTTATTATCTCTTAAATTTGTAGATTTATAAAAATTATAGAGGATACAATTGAGATTGTTAATAAGATTACATCAACTTTACTACAGATAAATAAATCAACATATATATGATGGGAGATCTTATAACTATTAAGAATATGATTAGAAATAGTAAAATTAAAAGGACGAGCTTCCATAAGCCAATAAAAAGCATCCATCATAATGATAAAAATATAAGGTGAAAGAGGACACCCATGTATAAGACCAAAGAAAGAAAAAAAATCAACCATTCATTTCATTATTAGTGATTAAAAAAAGTAAAGATTAGAAATACAAACTGTAAATGAAAGTCTTAGTTAAACCCATACTTGCAACTTTATCAATGATAATTTGACAAAAAACTTTTCAAAGACTTTTAATATCAACTTTAGTAAAAAAAAATATTTGCTAAATTAGTAGAATCAAAGCCAAATAAGAATTCAATAGGCAAAATAAATATTGTCACCAAAATCACAATCATTGATGAAAGCAGCTTGAGCTGGATGAAAATCATTGAAAGTAAAATTTTAAGTTTATTCATAGTAAGCTTAGAAAAAACCTTATAAACCGCATGACAAAGTGATATAGGTCTAAAATCAACAACAATATTGAACCTAATTACACTTACGAATGACAATAATGGCAGTATGATTAATTCTTTTATGAAGATTAGAGGGGCGAAAAAAAAAAACTAGCAACAACAATACAATGCGCTCTAGTAATATCACAAATTTCCTTAAAAAATTTTGTCGAAAACAATCAGAAACAATGGTCTTATTAAGCCTAATAGAGAAAAACTTTTTCTTGATCTCATCATTCAAAAATCCTTAAGAAGATCTAAACAACCATTATAATTTAAAACATGATTGACATAATAAAAACTAGAGTCATAAGCATAATTAAAGAAAAGGACTATTGAAACCTCATAAAAATTAGAAATAATCTCTCTAGAAATATCTTTTTTAGTATTACAATAAGAATTATTAACAAAAAATTCCTTAATAAAATAGCTACAACTATTGATTTTGATTTTTTGATATAAAAACTTAACATTGTCCTCGCCTTTAGAAAGGCAATAGCATTTGGCTCTTTATTTTAATCGTTTATATTTGTTATATAAATCATTAGCTAATTGAATTTGAATAAGTGCTGCTTCTTCTAAAATAGAATTGTCATTCGGGTTATTATCAAAACTTAAAATTGTCCACGCCTTTAGAAAGGCAATAGCATTTGGCTCTTTATTTTAATCATTTATATTTGTTATGTAAAGCATTAGCTAATTGAGATTGAATAAGTGCTGCTTCCTCTAAAATAGAATTGTCATTCGGGTTATTATCAAATTGAGATATAACCACATATTATCAATTTTTTAATAAATTAACATTATTAGAAATGATATTACTAGAATTCAAACTATATCTTTTCAAATCAATTTCAATATTTTTCAACTTCTTGAGGAGAGCAAAGAGATCGTCTCCCATTAATTTTATAGTCCAAACATAATCCATAATAGAAGTAAAGTTTTGACAACAATTTCAATAATTTTTGTGCATAAAATTATAAATTTTTTTTTAAGAATTACGAAAATAAATAGCAATTTGGAAATGAACAGAAATTAAATGTTTCAAAAATTTCAAAAAAAAAAAAAAAAAGAAGAATGAACGTTTCCATCCAAAGATCGTTGTAAAAAGCTTTATCCAATGAACTCCTTCATAGATTTTTCTTTGTTGATTGAATCAACAAAAAGAAAGACCATTATAAAGAAAATCAATATGCCTAATATTAAAAATGAAGTTATTAAAATCNTTTTTCTCCTTGCAATAGGAAGTAATTACGTATAGGATTTTATTTGCTTAGAACTTTTTTTATTACAAAAATTATGATGATATTTTCTCTGGTTCTTCATTTACTCTGATATTTTCTCTAGTTCTTCATGTAATGTTAAAATCCATTGTGAAACATAATAACTTGGGAGGGCTATGATTTCACCCAACTAGTGAGTACTACACTAACCTTAACAGAAAGTTATAAAAATTTTCTCTAGATTTTTCTTTGTTGATAGAATCAACAAAAAGAAAGACCATTATAAAGAAAATCAATATGCCTAATATTAAAAATGAAGTTATTAAAATCAACAAGTTTACTGAAATATGAGGAGAACAACCAATTTTCTCTTTATGTCTTTTAATAGAATTAAATTTTTCCAAAATAATTCAATGTTCATAAATATGATCCACTAAAGAGGAGTGATAATGCCATAAANTAGAACAACCAATTTTCTCTTTATGTCTTTTAATGGAATTAAATTTTTTGAAAATAATTCAATGTTAATAAATATGATCCACTAAAGAGGAGTGATAATGCCATAAATCTTTTCTAGGAATAACACTATTATCAATGTACACAAAAGTAATAATAAAATTAATATGTGCCCATGATATTATTAGAGGCGTTATTGATAGTATTATGATATTATTTTAATAAAATAACATCACAATACTACTAATAATATCTAAATACTATCATCTCCACAGTAAACCACATCAAAACTTCTGATATAATATTTTCTTAAGGAAAAACTCATAACATACTCATAATATAGACAGTTGCCTCTGCCGCCGAGAATGTCTGGGACGAAGTAGGTCTAAATGCGGCTAATGTAGTGACTGGATGGCTGCCTGCCCGTGCAAGTAGCAATACTCAAAAGCAGACCGAATCACATGAACACGCGCGCTCTCTCTCTCTCTCTCTCTCTCTCTCTTCCGTCCCTCGACTCTTCTGTAATGTTGGCTCTGCTTATCGGCTTGTTGTTTTCGGTCGTTCTTTTGGAAGTTCGAGGCGTTGTTGCGATCACAGGAGGTAAGTTCTTTCACACCCTTCTTAATAAGGCAAGATGCTCTCTTTCAATGCCGTATGGAGTGAACAAGGACTTTCCGCCCCTTCTACCATGCAGTTTCTCCCTCAGATTTTTTCTTATGGTGATGTTGGTTTACTGGGAGACCTTTTTGAAACTGGGGTTTAGTTATATTGTGAGCATTTGAGATTTTCTTCTTAAAATGCTGAGCTGTTTTTCATTATTCGATCGTCTCTGTTTCCTGGTGGTGATAGAGCTTTCTGATTTTTATCGCGGTCTTTTCCTTTTATGGCCGTACGATGGTTTCAGTAGAATGAAGTTATAAAACGGCGTTCCCCAGGAAGGAAAATATTGGAAACTAAACAATGAAGTGCTAATCTGGTTTTTCTTTGCTAATTTAAATTTCTAATTGGATTAATTTCCCTTCCACATGCGCCTTGGAGAACAATGTGACCTGGGGGTTGGTTAAGACTGTTGGTTGACCAAGCTTGTACTGAAAGCTTTCGTTAAATAGTGAGCATAGGCTGAACGGACTTCTGCACCGACATTAATATAATCTTTTGTATTCTCGGGTTAAGGCGGTTTCACCATCGAGAATCAGAGGTCGAACATCACACTTGAGTTTGGCTGATGGGACTCTTGTCCAAGTACGACTTGCTGCTTCACGACTTGAGATTTCATAGAGCTCAAAATAAGTTTCCAACTGATTGCTTGTTTGGGCTGTTATGAAAGCTTATGAGTATTTGATTCTGCACACAATGTTGTAGACTTTGATCGGCTTTGTCCCCCC
>JXCR01147268.1:36366-82668 GCA_002079205.1 Phalaenopsis hybrid cultivar
GGTGCCAAAAACTTGATGCAATATTTTATGAATAAAAAATTTAAACAATTTATGTTGGGATTCTACGCAAGTATACATATCGTTATCAAGTAATAAAAAACTTTTTAGTTAAACCCCAATTATCGATCCCTCGAGAAAGGTTTAAATTTGAAATGATAAATTTACTAGGAAATTCACAGAAAGTCAATAAGAAATTAGTGTCACTAATTTCGAATGTTGATATATTATCAGAAATAAATTATTTAACTAATAACAAGACTGAAATATAAAATTTTAAAAAAAGTATTAATCTTTTAAACTATTAAACTATGTTTATATGATAAAGATTTCTTATGTGAAAAAACATATTTCCCACNCCTGTTCACTTGGAAGAGGGGTACTATATGGGAAAGACTAGACAAAATGTTAGTTAATGACCTCTGGTAGAAACACTATCTCTTTACTTTTGTTACCCACTTAGCCCTCACTTGTTCTGACCACAAACCTCTCCTCATCTCCATAACCTCCCCAGTTACCACCCCACTCCACCCTCCTTTCAGATACCTAAACATGTGGTCTACCCACCCCCTTTTCAATAATTGTGTTGCCTCCAACTGGTTTGGTATTGAACACCCTGACCCTTTTGTCAATCTTAGCCTTCTGCATCAGAAAACCAGCAAAGCCTTGAGGAGAAGGGGTTTCGAAACATTTGGAAATGTGTTTTCCAATGTATTATCTGCTGAAAAAGAAGTTGAGAGACTTGAGACTGCTGCTCAGAATAACCTTGCCACTGAAACTGATTTGCTGACTGCCCAGACAAATTTGATTAAAGCAATTGATATTCAGGATCTGATACTCAAACAAAAAGCTTCTATAGGTGGTTTCTCTGAAGGGGACAGAAACACCATGTTTTACCATGCTTACATAAGTTATAAGAGGAAATTTAATACCATACATTCCATAATTTCCAAGGATGGAAGATGGTTGAATGATAATGAACTTATTGCAAAGGATGCTGTTAATTTCTATAGCTCTCTTCTGAACTCTTATGTTGAACTTAATACTGAATATGAAGATTACTTTGCTGAAGAAGCCAATTACACTGATCAACTTAACCTCAGTAAACCCCCCTCTATTGAAGAAATTTGACAAGCCTTAAACAGTATTTACAGCTCTAAGGCAGTTGGCCCTGATGGTTTTACAACTGATTTCTACAAAAAAACTTGGCACATCATTAAGGGTGAGGTGGTGGAGGCTATTGTGAGCTTCTTTAATGGAGTCAACCTCCCCAACTACTTCAGTAACACTTCCATTGTACTAATCCCTAAAGGGGAATTACAAAAAACCTGGGATCACTACAGGCCTATAAGCCTGACTTATGTCATCAGCAAACTCATTAGCAAGATCATTGTTAGAAGGCTGCAACCTCACTTGGACAAAATCATATGCCCCAACCAAACTAACTTTTAAAGGTAGATCTATTAATGATAATGTGCTGTTGGCATAGGAACTCACATTGGATCTTGATAAAATCAGCAGAGGAGGAAACCTCACATATAAATTAGGCATTAAGAAGGCCTATGATACTATTGACTGAAACTTTATCTTGGGTATGCTCAAAGCTAGAGGATTAGCCTGAATTCAAAAATCTTATTAAAATATGGCTTACCAATAATAACCACTCCATCCTTATCAATGGCCAACTCCAAGGGGCTTTCACTGCTTCTAGAGGACTAAAGCAAGGTGATCCACTCTATCTCACTATCTTTATTATTGCTATGGATTACTTTTCTAGAATGCTTGACAGGAACATTCTCAACAATCAATATTCCAGATTTCACCATAGATCCAATTTAGCTATCTCACATCTCATGTATGCTGATGACATAATGATATTCTCCAATTTTCATAAGCTAGTTGTGAAGAAGGTTTATAAATGCATACAGCATTTTCAGAAACAATCTGGAATGGAATTCTGTCCCACTAAGTGCCAACTTATATTTAACAACAGAACTTCTTCCAATACCAAGCACTCGATCTCCAATTACACTGGCTTCTCTACTGCTAGGGAACCTGTAAGGTATCAAGGAGTTCAACTCATTATGGGAAGATCAAAATTGACCCAATTTGATAAGATCCTACAGAAAATTCAGATTACTCTATCCAGTTGGTCTCACTTCTTCTTGTCTAATGGGGAAAGGATCACTCTTCTGAAAAGTATCCTGACAACCTTCCCCTCTTATATCCTTCAAACTAACTACCTCAAGAAAAGCACCCAAATCCAGTTGGAGAGAGATTTTAACAGATTTTTATGGGCTGGTCAAAGAAAGCAGTTACACTGGGCTTTTTGGCAGAAGGCTGCCAACTGGTGGGCTGGGGTTCAAGTGGATCCAACAAGTTATAAACATTAATTTCTGCAAGATGTGGATTCAATTCAGAGCACAAACTTCCTTGTGGGAAAAATTCATGTATGGTAAGTATTGCAAGGGCCAACACCCCTCCCTTATCACTAAAAAGCTGGGAGACTCCAAAATTTGGACTAACATGCTGAAATTCAGAGAGCAAGCTGAAGACATGTACATTTGGGATTTGGGGAACGGTAAAGTGAACTTTTTCTTTGAAAACTGGTGTCCTAAAGACTGGATTGGGGCCCCCCTCCAGATTTAACCCTCAGCTCCTAGTCTGTGACTTATGGGATGGGGACTCCTGGGATGTTCCTAAGCTCCAATCTCTCATTCAGGAGCCTCATTATCTCTAGTCACTAGAATTGTCTTTGCTAAAGACAGAAAGGATAAGATCATTTGGCAAAGTTACGCCAACCAAAGCCTGACCAAAGAAATTTATGCGAAGTTCAATCTCTGGGAGAAGGTCAACTGGGGTGAGGTCATCTGGAACAGATTACTATCCCCCTCAATTTCTTTCTTCTGCTGGAGATTCTTCAACAACCTCTTGCCCACTAATGATATTCTCAAACTCAAAGGTTTAAGAGGACCCTATAGATGTTATCCTTGTCTGAAAAGTAAGGAGAACATTCACCACCTATTTTTTAAATGTGAATTTGCTCAAGAGATGTGGAAAGAGCTCCTTTATGGGATGAAGAAGGACCTTTTGGACAAGGACTAGACTAGTCTCTATGCTGGTTGGCATAGCTGGAGAGGTACACAAGAGGAGTCTATCCCCTTCATTGTTGCTTGGTTCTTGTGGATGAGTAGGAATAACAACAAACATGAAAATAAGAGTATCCAACACAGCAACGTAACCAGAAACTGTCATGCCTATCTAAACAAAATTACTCAGCTTAAGAACTTCCCTAGCTTAAATATGGCTCAGACCAGTAACTCTATCAATCACAATAGAATTGAGACAGTCACTTGGAACCCTCCTGATACTCTAACCATGAAAATAAACACAGATGGCAGCTTCTCTAAATGGGGTGCAGGGGTGGGTGGGGTTTTCAGAAATTCCTTCTGTAATTGTCTACTTTTCTTCCATGCTCCCACTGTGGCAATTGATGCTCTTGAAGCTGAGCTTATTGCAATCTACTGGGCCCTTAATTTTGCAAAAAAGGCAACTTGGCACAAAGTTTGGATTGAGGTTGACTCTTTACAGCTTATCTCTTTACTGAGCTCTGATAAGCCATCCTCATGGCACCATATGCAATGGAAGAAAAAAATTGGCAATCTCTACAAAAGTCTTACAATCCATATGTCCTTCATTTACATAGAAGGCAACCAACCAGCCAACTGGCTTGCCAGAGAAGGAACCTTTGCTAACTCTATTTCTGTTGATACAACACCTCCTACCCCCTTTGCCCTCCTACTTCATGGTGACAAGCTGAAGATCCCCCACCTCAGAGTTAAACCAAGGCCACTTAAAGATANAAGACAAGGAATCTTTGCCAACTCTATTTCTATTGATACAACACCTCCTACTCCCCATGCCCTCCTACTTCATGGTGACAAGCTGAAGATTTCCCACCTCAAAGTCAAACCAAGGCCAGTTAAAGAGATTAAGTGCACTTTTTTGTTTTCTCCTTTTGTTTTTTTCCTTTACTTGTAACTCTTTGGAAACTTTTGAGGATTGGGCTCCCTCCCTTTGTCTGGGAACCCCTNTATTTAGTGTATTTTTTTTTGTTTTCTGCTTTTGTTTTTTCCTTTACTTGTAACTCTTTGGAAAATTTTGAGGATTGGGCTCCCTCCTTTTGTCTGGGACCCCCTCCTTTAGTAACTTTTGTAACACTTTTGGTATTCAACATGTAGGGAGCCGTATAATGCTCCTTTTAAATAAATAAATATATATATATATATATATTGGTAAAAGGAGTTGCTTATGACTCCCTACATGTTGAAGTAAAAAATTAGTACAAACATCAAAAAGGAAATTGGGGACTCTTCTTTTTGGTTCAATACAAGAACCCAGGAAATCCCCCAAAAAGGCTAGGGACCATCCCCCAAAAAGAAAAACTACAATGACTCAAACAAAGAAAGAAAAGGAATGTAAGGTTGCATCTGCCCCAAGTAGTCATGTGTCCTTATAGGCAATTCTGAANAGGCTAGGGACCATCCCCCAAAAGGAAAAACTACAATGACTCAATAAAGAAAGAAAAGGAATGTAAGGTTGCATCTTCCCCAAGTAGTCATGTATCCTTATAGGCAATTCTGAAGTGGGGGACTTCAAGAGTATCACCTTACAGCAGATAATGGAGGGCTGGTGGTGGATTAACAACAACCTCAGTCTTTTTTGAATGTGATCCACGCTGGGCNAAATAGTGGGCTGGTAGAGGATTAACAACAACCTCAGTCTTCTTAGAATGTGATCCATGCTGAGCCAACCAGTTTGCAGGTAGATTCCCTTCCCTATAGATGAAAGTGAACTGGATTTGTATCCTGCTACTAAGATCTCTGATTTTGTTTAGCTAGTATGAGTGATTCCAAGGAGCCCTATCCTCATGATTTAAAAGGTGAATAATTACAACATATTCCACTTCTAGCCAAATCATATTCCAATTAGCCTTAGTGGAAAGAAGGATTGCCCAATACACAGCAATGAGTTCAGTCTCAGTGGCATCATTAGTCAAAACTGGGGTATAGAAATACAGCAGGCACTTACCCAAATGATTTCTGTAAATTCCTCCCACTCCAGCTCCATTTTTTGTAAAGCTTCCATCAGTGTTAATCTTCAAGATGGCATGTTCTGGGGTTTTCTAGTAGACTCTGATAACTTGAATAGGTTCAAAAGTATTACGTGGTCAGGAGTTAGAAATGTTAGGAAATCTTTTCCAGTTGATCATCTTATGAAGATAAGTTAAACAATTTCTAACAGTTTTTCCAACATTTGGATTAGCTTCTTCAAACTTGACCTTATTTCTTTCCATCCAGATGAACTAAACAATAGTAAAAAGAATAGTAGCATACTTTCTCTTATGCCAGAACAACCAACACTTGGCAAGTGTGTCCCAAGTGAACTCTTTCTCATCAGTTGTTAACTGATTCAAAATTTTTTCCCAAACCAGTTGAGCAAAATCACATTTAAAGAAAAAGTGATTCTTAGTTTCCTCCTTCTTCATGCATAACCAGTATTTAGAGGGACCCCTCAATCCCTTCAGCTTGAGAATGTCATCTGTAGGGATCAGTTTATGAAATATTCTCTAAAAGATAAAAGACATAGAAGGGGATAGGAATTTGTTTCATATATATTCACCCTAGGGTATTTGCTCCCAACTGAAACTTTTGGAGTATATGGCTTTGGTAAGGCTTTGGTGGGAAGTAGTCTGCCACAATACTTTGTAAATTGTACTTCTATTAAACTTTATACTGGCCACTTTACTAATAGAGTGAGGTGGGAGAAGATTAGATAACTTTTCCAGGGACCATTCATGACCATCCCAGCAATGAGCCACTTTCAAATCACTATTGTAAATATTGGTGATGGGGGATAACCAGTTTTTGGGACACCAATTGTCAAGCTAAAACTTGATATCACCTTTGCCCAATTCCCAACTATAATTGGTTTTAGCAATATGTCTGATTTTCTGCATTTTCACCCAAATTTTAGAATCACCAATTTTTCTTAGGACAGTGTGGGGTGCTGACCTTTGCAATACTTACCCCACATGAATTTTTTCCACAGGGAATTTTGGGTTCTAAAATTAATCCATAGTTTACAAAAATTTATTTGAAGGAGTTGCTCAAGATCCTTAAAGCCAATTCCCCCAGCAATTTTGGGTTTAGCAGCTTTTCTCCAGGAAGCTCAATGCATTTGCTGTCTTTAACCTGACCACAGAAATTTATTGAATATTCTTTCCAGCTAGGATTGGGTGTTTTTTTTAATGGTGATCATTTGCAGTATATAAGATGGGAAGGTAGTAATAATGCTCTTTAACAAAGTAATTCTTCCACCATTAGAAAAGAAGGTCTGTGTCCACCCATTGAGAAGACTAGAAATTTTGTTCAATACCTCATCAAATTGAGTTTGTTTGGTTCTGCCAGTGATAAGAAGCACCCCAAGGTACTTAATAGGGAGTTGAGAAGTTGTAAAGCCAGTATATTTAGATGCCCAATGCTTGTGAGTAGAGGAGGCATGCTTACGGAAGACCATCTGACACTTTGCTGGATTGAAGAACATTCCTGAATGAGCTTGGAATTTTTGTAGTGTCTGGAAGACTTTTCTGATAGCATTTTTGTTGGCTCTAGAGAAGACCATTATGTCATCAACATACAGTAAATGGGTAATGGCAATGTTGGATCTATGATGATATTTGTTGTGACTGTGATTCAGTAAAGCTTCATCAAGAATTCTGGATAAATAATCAATAGCAAGTATAAAAATGGTGGGTGATAATGGATCCCCTTGCTTTAATCCTCTAGTAACAGTGAAATCAAGATGGAGAGTTCAATGTTATGTAGACATCTCTTAATCAGGTGACAAAAGTCAGTGTTAAATCCGATGGCAGAAAGAACTTCCATTATGAAATCCCAGCTTATGGTATCATAAGCTTTCCTTAAGTCCAGATTAATAAACCATATTGCCCCCTCTACAAGTTTTATTCAAATCCTGCAATAGTTCTTGAGCCAGAAGAGTGTTATCAATGATAGACCTACCATTCACAAAGGATGTTTAATTGGGTTTAATTATAGAGTCCAGGTGAGGTTGAAGCCTGTTCACAATGATTTTACCGATGATTTTACTAATGGCAGTGGTCAAACGTATAAGCCAGAAATGGTTCCAATTCTGCTCTATATTAGATTTAAGAATCAATATAGTGGTGGAGGAACAAAAGTACTTTGGAATATTATTTCCTTGGAAGAAGGTTGTTACTGCAACAATAACATCAGCCTTAATAGTCTCCCGGGACTTCTTGTAAAATTCAGCAGTGAAGCCATCAGGGCCAGTAGATTTATTGTTGTCTATGGTGCTGATTGCATTCCAAATTTCCTTATCATTGGGAGTACCAGTAAGCTTGAGGCCAGCAGTGTAACTCTGTTCAGCAAGGAAGTGTGCCTTCTCAATAGGGGTCTGAAGTTGTGGTCCTGATTTAGCAAATCTTTGTAATAACGTATAGCATCATTAACTATATCAGTATTATCATGTAACCACTGTCCATTGACATTTTGAATAGCTTGGATTGTGTTGCACTTTTTTTTATATTTAATATAGGCATGGAAGAATCTAGTGTTTCTATCCCCATCAGTGAAAATATTCTTGGCTGCCTTTTATTTAAGGAATTTTTCCTGGTAATCAATGGCACAAAGAAGGTTGTTCTGAGCAATCATCAGTTTCATTTCCTCCACATTGTGAAGTTGTTCTCCTTGTTCAAAATTTTTTGACTTCATCTTCAGCCTCCTAGACTTTGGCATGCACATTTCCAAGAGTTTCCCAGCTCCAACTTCTGAGGGCTCTAGCAATCTTGATTTGCAGTAAGCTTAGCTTGACAAAGGGGTCAGGATGGGAAACCCCTTTCCATAGGTCAGCAATGCACTTATTGTAGGAAGGGTGTGCATCCCACATGTTAAGATATCTAAAAGGGTGGCAGAACGTATAATTATCAGGTTAAATAATGCTTATAAGTATGGGTCCATGATTTGAGCCAGCAAGACTAAGATGAGTGAAAAAGGTGAGGAGGAAATGGTTAAACCATGCATCATTTACCAACATTCTATCAAGCCTCTCCCAAATAGCTCCCCTTTTCCAAGTGAAAGCAGACCCGTTTAATCCCAGGTCAAAGAGACCAGCCCTGTGAATATTATCACTGAAGGTGTTCATCTTGGCAGTATTTGGGGCTCTTGCTCTAGCTTTTTCAGTAGTAGCAGTGATACAATTGAAGTCTCCCCCCACCATCCATGGGGAGTCCACCTGTTGGCTGATGTTAATCAACCTATTCTACAGGTCCTTTCTAGCATCCTTTGTGCAGCCAGCATAAATGAAGGTAGCTTCACCCTTATGTCCAATCATGTTGAAAGAAAGGTGGAAAAATGGTGGATGATCAATTAGAATATCTGAGTTGATTTCTCCTCTGCAAAAAATCTAAATTTTATTGTTAGTGTTCCCAAAATGGGTGAAACCAGCAAACTTTTTAATAAGATTTTGAGGGTTCTTGTGAACCATGGGTTCAAGGATAACAATACACCACAGCTTGTATTTAAAATTCAGGTATAAGACACTTTTTAGGGAAAGATGGTTAGCCTTCCCCCTTATATTCCAGCAAAGTACTTAATCATGAAGTGTAGGGTGTGGAGAAGGCTGAGATCTTGATCTAGTTCTTCTTCTAAGGTTAAGAGAACCATTTCTTGCTCTTTCAGCCTTCATAGAGTGTACCCCTGGTTGTAATTTTTGCACTTTTATCTCTGGTTTTCTTCTTTTCATTGCTATTTTAATTTGTCAATCTTCTTCAATGATTTGTTTCAATTCAATAATGATCGGTTCCTTTGGATCTTTGTCAGGTATCTCTGTGATGATTTGTTCCCCTTCTCAGCTTGTAAAGGGGCTGTGGGTGTGATAATTGTGATTTCCATATCTTCCTTTCTGATACATCTGTGTAGTGGGGTGTTAACTTGACTGTTAGGTTCAGATTGCTCTCCAATAGGATCAGCATCTGGTGGAACCTCATTAATTCTTGGGGGTGATTCTTCCAGAATTTGATTTGTTTCATGTCTATTTTCTAACATTATTTCTTTAGCAGTACTCCTTGTAGCATTGGTTACAGTTCTTTCAGTAGCTGTGTGGTTTCTTCCCGCCATTTTCTATCTTGCAATGTGGACAATAGTAAGGTTTTTGTTCAGCTATTATTTCCTGCCATAAACCTTCATCATCAGAACCAATCCATATTCTCTTCAATTCAGGGAGTGTGATATCTCTTTCAACTTGAATTCTAGCAAGGAAAGATCATGTCTTATTATATGTGGGAGCATCCACTCTTAGAGGTGTACCTATTGCTCTACCAATGTTAAATAGAGCATTGAGCTTGAAGTAAGGGAGTGGAAGGCCAGGTAACTTAAACCAGAGGGGGAACACCAGAGGTTCTTTACTAGGATCAAATGCTAGAGTCCATTTGATAAACTTCATATTTGTTCCAGTAATGGTAACAGATTGTTTAGCAAACAATCTTGCATAGTCTTCCTCAGCTGCCAACTGGATTAGGAGATGCCTCCCATCCAAAAGCCTAATTTTTTAATTGCCTATGAACTTCGGTGATTCAAAGAAACTTCTAACGAGCTCCATTTTGGGATGTCCTAGTTGAAATTTTCCCACCAAAGTGAACTTAACCTCTTCCCATAAAGCATCAATTTCCTTGGTTGTGAAGTATATAGGTGTTTCACCTTCTTTAGAATCAAGAGGGTGAATACAAGGACTACTTCCCTTTCGAGCTGCAGTATCATGGAATTCCTGTGGGAATACCAAAAGATCATAATCTTGAAAAGTTTTAGTTGATTTACCAACCACATCAGCATATGTTGCTTTAGTCCATTTGGAATCTGTGGTAATGTCAATGGAAGAGGCCATCACCCTTCCAAAAACAAGCAGGAGCTTGTAGTTTAGCTAGATAGTAAAAAGCTGTCTAAGAGGAAACAGTAAATCTGGCAGAGCCACTTCTGAAACCCAAAGTGACAGCAAGCAAGAAAAACCAGGGGAGTTTTCTCCCCAAGAAGAGCCCAACAAAGAAATATCTCAAAAAGACTAGGGGAAATGAGAACTCCCCCAGTCTTAGTGAAACAAAGAAGAATGGGAAGCCAATGGAACAGTACCACTGAAATGAGCTGAAAGTGGAACAACAGCCACCACTGTAACAGTGCCAAAGAAAGGTTTCAAGGAGCAGTAAAAGGAGAACAACCAGTGAACTCTAAGTTCACCAAAGACAGCTAGCAGGGCTAACACCCACACCACCAACTTGGAGCATCAGCCACACTCCTTCATCTTGCCAGAAACCCTAGCAGAGCTCCTTCTCCAGCCGTAAATACTNATCCGGTGATTTTGAGGTGATTGATGGGGAAGAAGGTGTTTCTTCTACATTTCTTTGGTGAGATTTTTCCAACACCCTTTCCTGATCTTATTTTTGCAATTTTCTCTTCCACCGAGTCATTATTTTTTGAGCATTTTGGTGTTTTTGTGATTTCATTTTCTTATATTTGGGATTTCTGAAGGTTGTGGAAATTTGGTTGTGGTTTTCTTTGAGATCTTTTTCTTTGAGAAGATTATTGGTGGATTCATTCTGGTTTTCAAAGATTTCTCTAATTTGGTCCTTAAATTTGGTTATGTTGTCCACTGTGATGCTGTTTTCTTTTTTATGGCCATGTCCTTTTCTGAGGCCCTAATGGGTGCTCAATCATCTAAGATAAGTAATTCGGGCATGTTCCCTCAGTCTTTTCATGATGCAGTTTGTGATGGAGGGGATTGCAATTTTATTTGGAAAGTGGTTGAAAAAAATGGAAAATTAGCTATGTTCATTTCTGATGATGAGAATAATATTTTGGCCTCTTCTGCTCGTAATGTTCTTGTAGGGAAGTTCGTGTTTAGGTACCCTAAATGGGAATCTATCCTTAGGGAATTTGAAGCTTTAAAACTTATGGGATGTTGGAAATTTTGGGTGTTAGAAGGCCGTCATATTCTTATTCAATTATTTAATGATGAAGATTATACCACTTTATTTTCTCACCATTTTATTAAAATGGATAACACCACGATGAGATTGCTAAAGTGGATAACTGATTTTGATCCCAAAGCGAACCTCCCTTAATCCCAGTTTTGTGACATTTTCTGGGATTAAAATTTCATTTATTCAATCATGAAATTCTTTATTCCCTTGCTGCGGCATATGGCAAACCGTTAAAGATGGATGAACCCACATTTCTGTTGAATAGACCTTCTGAAGCCCATGTTTTGGTTGAGAGGGATATAACGTTACGTTTTTGTTATGAAATATGGATTGGGACAAAGTATAAGGGTTATTGGCAAAAGGTGGAATTAGAAAAACATTCCCCATACTGTTCTCATTGTTGTATGTTTGTTCATAATTCTAGTAAATGCTATCGCTTACATCCTCAATTAAAATAGGGAAATATCCGTGAGTAAACAAAATGATGAAATTAGTCTTAAAAATAAAGCTAGTGAGGAGATAAATGAAGAAGATGATGCTAAAACAATAGAAGTGAATGTTGAACATAATACTTATATTGTGGAGGAATTGGTTGAATTAAAAATTGATAATAGTATTGCTTCTGATGATATTTCCAATGTGCAGGTTAATTTGTTGGAGGATAATAATTCTCTTCCCCAATCTCCCACACATTT
Organism: Phalaenopsis hybrid cultivar; assembly: GCA_002079205.1. Lineage (NCBI taxonomy): Eukaryota > Viridiplantae > Streptophyta > Magnoliopsida > Asparagales > Orchidaceae > Phalaenopsis > Phalaenopsis hybrid cultivar. The sequence goes on from JXCR01147268.1 coordinate 48,130, forward strand.
GGAGATGGCAAATGCTAAGGAGATTCAAGGAAATCAGGTAGATGGAGTGAGAGATGAAGTTTATTTGGCAGCTTCTAAAGCCCTTGAAGAAGAATGGTTATTTCATAAAGCCAGTAAAAACAAAAAGAAAAAGAAAAAGAAAAATTAGATGTTACATCTTAATAAATAAAATATCATAGATAAAAGAAGTCTCTTTCTAATGTGGAACAATTCACCATCCTTTCTAGATCTTCTCGAAGGCGTGTGTTGAGGTTAAAAGATTAACAGTATGATAAGATGGGAAATAATGCATTGGATTTTTTTACTAATTTATTTTAGAAATCACCCCAGGTTCTTCCTATTACTTCTGATTTTTTTGAAGCTGAAAGGGAGTATACTTCTAAAATTAAATTAAATCATATTCCGATGAAACAAGAGATATTTTTTGTTCCTAAAGAAATCAATATTAACAAATCTACGAGGCTTGATGGTTTTACTGCTGCTTTCTATATAAATAGTTGGGAGGTTATTAAGAAAGAGGTGACTCTTGCTATTCAAAGCTTTTTTCAGAGGGAGGACACTAGAAAATATTTTACATCTTCTCTCATTGTTCTTATCCCTAAGGGTAATGACAAATCTAGATGGGAAAACTTTAGACCCGTTTCTCTTACTTCTGTAATTTCAAAAGTAATTAGTAAATTGATTGTCTTAAGATTACAAACTATGCTTTGTAAGATTGTATCTTCGCAACAATCTTCTTTTATAAAAGGAAAGGAGATAACTGACAACATTCTTCTAGCACAGTAGATGATTGAAGAACTAGATAAAAAATGTCGTGGAGGAAATATGGTTTCTAACTTGACATTAAAAAGGCTTATGATACTATCAGTTGGGATTTCATTTTATATATCTTTCAAGCATGAGGTTTTCACAAGAATTTTTGCTCCCTGATTCATAGATGGTTGATGTATAATCATTATTCTGTATTGATAAATGGCGATTCTTATGGATTCTTCTCTGCTACTAGGGGTATTAAGCAAGCTGGCCCTTTACCCCCTACGATTTTTATTCAAGCATTTGATTATTTGTCCAGGTTAATTAATCATATACAAATGAATAAGACTTACACTCAATTTTTACAAAAAAACTACAATCTTGGTGAGTCATTTGGCGCATGTTGTCGATGTTATTATTTTCAGTTATGCCAGTAAATCGGCTATAATAGCTCTGATGCAAGTTTTGAATACTTTTCAAGATAATTCTGGTTTTATTTTCAGCAAAGAAAAATGCAATATGTATTTTAGGAATTCAATTAAAAGCTCCATTGTGAATTGGAGTACTAATTACACTGGTTTTCATGCAACCTATTTACCAATTAAATATTTTGCTGTTAATTTGCTAATGGGTAATCGCTAGCAAATACAATTAGATGAGGTTGTGGAGAAGATTAAAATTAAAATTAATGATTGGAGGAACATTTTCCCTTATAATGGGGGTCATATCACTCTTCTCAGAAGTGTGTTAATGAGTATTTTGTTATATGCTCTTGAAATTTTGAATCTTAAGGAAAGTATTCAGATACAGTTGGAAAGATTATTTAATAAATTTTTTTGGTCGGGTACACATTCTAGAAAGCACTGGGCTTCTTTCTCCAAAAGTTCTAAGCCTTACTCAGCAGGGGGTCTTGGCCTTAAAAGTTTGAAGCAGATTTCTTATATTAGTATGTGCAAATTGTGGTTTAAATTTCGGTCTAACAATTCTCATTAGGCTCAGTTTCTTCATGGAAAATAATGTGCCTTCTCTAATCCGGCTTTAGTTCATTGGAAATTGGGGCACTCAAAGGTGTGGAAGGCTATTTTAAAAGCTAGAGAGGTGACTAATAATTTAATATTTTGGGATGTGGGTGAAGGTAATATTTCATTTTGGCATGATGGTTGGGGTTTGGGGGATCAGATTCTTCTGGCATTACTACGCAAAATAATAATATGATTTTTTTGAATGTGTGGTTAGATGGGAAATGGGATGTTAACAAATTAATGTCTCTTATTGGGGATAAAATGACACTTGTAACTAAGTTTCCTATTAAGAGAGATTGTAAAGATACCCTAATTTGGAAAACTACTTCAAATATTTCCCATATGAAATTTCTCTTTCCAAATCTATATATGTATGATAAGTGGTGATGGGGGTCTTTTGTTTGGAACAAGTTTCTTACCCCCTTCCATCTCATTTTTCCTTTGGAGATTTTTTCTAAACTTGCTTCCGATTGACAATATTCTTAAACTTAAAGGGCTGAAATTTGCTTTAATATGTGTTTTATGCAAAAATGAAGAGGAATCGGTGATGCACTTTTTTCCTATTGTTACTATGCTAAATAAGTATGGAATGCGTTGGGGAAACTTTTTCATGTAAAATGGTCTAACTGTTGGGATATTAAAATTTATATGCTTAAATGGAGGTCTGATGAGAGATTGGACTCTAAATTGGACAGTTTTCCTTTTTTAGTGATGTAGTTTATTTAGGTAGCAAGGAATGACCATAAGTATCAAATTTTGGGTTTGACTCCTGATATTGTGGTTTCTTATATTCTGTCTTATTTATTTTGGGCTTGTTGAAATATGGGTTTGAATGCAGAAATACATCAACCGAAGGTATGTAGGATGACCACTCTCATTAGGTGGCAACCACCTCCTAAGGGTAGGTTGAAAGTGAATATTGATGGTAGTTGGGATTTGATGGCAGCGAGAGCTGGTGGTCTTTTTAGAGATCATCAAGTCATTTGTAGGTGTTTTTCTTTCTTCTCCGATTGCTGCTTACTCCCCTTTTGAAGTCGAATGCTGGGCCTTTCTGTTGGCTTTGGAGGTGGCTATCTTCTTTAATTTCTCTTATCTTATAATTGAGACGGATTCTATTAATCTATATAAGCATTCTGAGATGGGTTCTATACCTAAGTAGATTGTGGTGGGTATTTGGAACAAAATCAAAGAGAGTACTAAAAAATTCAAGATCTCTATACGGTTGAAACATATTCTTCGGGAAGGGAACTCTCTGGCTGATTGGTTGGCTGGGAGAGGTAAAATTAAGGAAATTATATTGATTTTTGTTTCATGAGAGATAAACACAAGGCTTGAGAGTGAGGCTCGATCAAATAAATTAAGGAATATATGACATCCATTTGGTCAGCGAAACCATTTTTATTTTTAAGCCCACAAGTTCCCCTATTTAATATAAAAATAGGTTTAATATTATGCTGGGTTTGAAAAATTTTCCTATAAAGGCAAGCCCTTATGGTTAATTACATCTTAGATAACCGAAGTCACCTAAGAAAACCCTCTATAAAAATCAAGGGACTTTTCAAAGAGATCGGACGAAGAGGTGTGAAATGAGAATAGCTCAAATTTGGAACATTATTTATTGAATCCAAAGGAGGACCTTGATGACTTTCCAAGCTATCCTACAGTTTGACTTCAATTTAGAGGAGAAATATTTAAATATTTCATCTTGCCAATTTTAATTAATTAGAGCTTACATCCGTGTGAAATGATCACATAATTAGCCTGGAAGATGTGAGGATTTAATTCATGATGAACGACAACCTCGTAATGGTAAAGCGAGTTAGGGCTTACATTTTATAGCAGAGCTATACAAATACCTAAATATGGTTGAGGATCTATATCACACTAGGCGGACAACCTCAAAATTCTATGGCTTGTTGTTTTAGTTCTGAGGAATGGCTTAGCTTGTGTAGAAAAATTTTGTTGCTGAAGATGATCGTGCTGCCCACAATGCTAGCTTCAAGCTCCTCCTTTTTGCAAGTTTAAGCTTTCTAGTGTGTTGAGTCATGGTGTCAAATCAAATGTTTCCTAAGGTCATGGTTTTTTAATTATTATGGGGAATGTTAAAGTTGATTAGAGCGACACCGGTTAGGATCCTACGATTCTCTCATTTTGACACCACTATTTTATTTCAGATTCACTTAATCCAAATGAATTTACTAAACTCAACTTAATGAGTTCCATACTTTCATGGATTCACTTAGTCCAAATGAATTTACTAAACTCAACTTAATGAGTTCCATACTTTCATTTAGCCATGTAAAATCTCTTTAACAACAGTAGGTTACCTCATCTGAGGGATTGCCGATCATCTGATAGAGACATCTTAATTTAGTTGAAATTTTTGTTTTGTTATTTTGTTTGATATTAAATTTTAAGTTGTCTTATATTTTGACTATTGTGGCAAGGAATTTTATCTCGTTTAAATTTTAGTTTTGGTCTTAGTTTCAGTTTTGACATGCAGAGTGACTTTAAGCATACAAGCAAGAAACAAGAGGTACGAAAAAGTAAATGCAATAACTTAAAAGCATACCTGTCAATTTTTCTTGCTCCTCCCCCCGGAAAGGTTTGCTTTGGAAACAAGTATATAATTTTGCAAGGAATTCAAATTGCCAGAGTAATGAAGGTTAACTACCAAACTGCAAGTTGTGACTTGTTGAGTCTCAGAAGATCTTGGTGGATAATTTTAGAACAAAATATAACAAGTTCAATTTGCTCTACAAAATATTCAAGAGATTCCAAAGTGCTCAGGGCATGACCATAAATCACTTTGGAGATTTCTTGAAATATTTTGAGTTCATTTTGAACTTATCATATTCTTCTATTAATCATCCAAGGTTAAGCTAAGGTTATCCCATTGCTTAAGGAAACTTGATGCTCTATTTATCTTAAGGCTAGGACACTACGTTAATCAATTGATATTTCGTTTAAGAGTTATGTGGGTGGGTGCCTATAAGGCAGGTTTGAGTCATAAAATATTATGGTGCCCACAATTAAAGTCAGGCTTGTAGTGTTTAAAGATATTAATCACCAATCATATTATCTTCTAAATCCAATCAATTGAGTTTAGACATTGAACCTAGGTCCCTACCAAGTCATTAATAATCATAATGGGGAAATTAATGGTGGTTAAGATTTTTGTTTAAGTGACATATGTTCTTATTGAAACATCACGTCATCATCAATTTTAGGCCTAAGATAAGTAAATAATCATCTTCCTAACTTAAGCCCATCACTTAATAATCATTTGATTTTAGTTAACATCCAAGTCATGATGATTAGGGAAGTTAGAATTTTTTTGTTCATATTATAGAAAAACTGGCAAGTGAGTTTCTACCTTCTAATCCCATCGTATTGCAATCATCTCAACATGTTCATTAGGATCAAAATTACCCATTTTACCTTTGTTAACCCTAAATTTTGATTAAGGCACTAAAATCTAAAGTTACCCTTCTGCCTTTGAGGCTCTCTACGTCAGAACTCATTAATCAAAATTTAAATGACTTTGAGAATTTTTAAAGTGTCCTATCTATGAGCAAATTAAAACATCTGAGGAGAAAATGTTGGTTTTCAAAATTTAATTTAAATAATCATTTAAACTTAAAAGGTAGTATTTTTAAAGTTGATTTTACTTAACTATCCAATATAAAGTTTTTATTAATGCAAAAATTACTAGATGCCCCCTTAGATCAGAGAAACACTTAGACAAAATTCAAAGATTTTTGAATTAATTTTTTTTATTCTATTTAATTATTAACAAATTCCAATGATTTAATTAAATGGAAAATAATGTTTTAATTATAAAAATTATTTTTATATTCTTATTAAACTTCTCTGTGCTCAGAAAACATAGAGAACCAAATTTTGTATATTTATGATTTTCAATTTATTTATTATAATAATTTTAATGAGAAAAATAAAGAAAAATGTATTCTTAAGGTTATAAAATTTATTTTTAACTTGAAAAGGTTAGGAAAAATATTTTAATGAGCCTCGAGTGATTAGGAGACCATTAGGAAAATTTTAAAATATTTTTTGGGATTTTAATAAATTTTTAATTATTTTAAATTAAAAATAAGGCTAAAAACCAACTATTTTCTCAAAAATAACTTTTGTTTTTCCTAAGTGCCCCTACTCATAAGGAACTCAGAAAACTACCTTTCATAATTTCCCCAAGTGTGTTTAATTTCTTATAATTATTTTTGTACAAAAGTATAATGTTTCTTAGAAAATCAACATCAATGCTCAAAATTAATCAAATAAATTTTAAATTTTACATCTGATAAACATGGTTTCTATACAAAATGTGGAATTAATTGTGTTACTTTTTCATTAATATTTAATTTACATAAACTAAAACAAGATATATGCATTTAATTAATAATAGAAATGTACAAAATGATTCAAATCATCATATAATTTTTCCTAAGCTTCTCTGACCACAGAAACCCTACTAAAATTATCCTCATAGATTTTTAAGAAATATTTTAATTTATGTAATTAAAATAAGAAAAAATAGCCACTCTAGCTTGAAAATTAGTGTTAGACCCTAAACCCTAAAAATCTCAAGCCATGGTGAGCACTGCTTGATCAGGGAGTAAGAAAATAATTTTTATTTTTAGTCCATTTAATTTTCCTCTTCTCACTAAGCAAGAGGGTATTTTTATTATTTTTTTATGATTTTCTTAGAGAAAGATATGCATTTTTGAATTTCAGGCATTTAAAAAATCCAAAAAAATCCATATATTTCTACTTAAACACATGGCTCCGGACTCACATGCGGCGCTCTGCCATTTGGCGCTGCCATCCACCTCAGAGGCCACGCAACCCGCGCTTTCTGCATCATATCCTCCTACGGCTCGATCTCCTCCATCTAGCAAATAAACGTGCGATCAGACGGCTCCATGTTATCATCCCCAAATGACTTAACATAAGAACCGTTCACACTTACCTTAATATATTCGTTTAGAGTCAACTAAATTGCATGGGGTTTATTTCTAAACTTTCATCTACTCAAGATGAGTATATCTATATGGTTAACCAAGCAATAAATTAAGCCATTACACATGAAGAATCAAAATAAGCTCGGTTTAGGGTTAAGGTTCAATACCTTTGTTTGAGAGGGGAGGCTTCAATCAGATGGTTGTGGTAGCTTTGATTGGGTCCAACAAACCTCCAAATTATGTCTTATGCCCTGGTCAATTTTCTAGGTATTTCGATCAAATTGGATTTCAGGTATTGGTTTAGAGTTATGCTAGGGTCTCTCTGTGATGAGGCTTTTTTGGTGGAATCAACTTCTCTCACTTCATGGATGGTGTGTGCAAATTGAACTAAAGTTTGGTGCACTCTAGTGGCATGGAGAAAATTTTCCTATTTTTAGGGCAAATTTTAGTGATAAAATTGGCCCTAATTTGTGGCTGTGAGTGGCTGAGAGCAGAGGATTGCACTTAAGATGGTTTGGAGAGGCTCTGGTGAGATTTTGGAAGAGTTTCCCTAAGGATTTTTGGCACACTCTTTCTTATCCATGAAGGGGTTAAATTAAAGCCATTTCTTCCTGGTGGAGCTTAGCGCTTGGCATGGGGTGCAAGACAATGCATAAGTGGAGGGATTAAAAGCACTAGTGATCAATCAGACTTGGCAAACTCAGGCAGGTTTAATTTTGGGTTTTGGCCAGGGGTACTTTTGGGCTGCTATTTCTGGCGAATGGGATAGTGTTTGGCTAGGGTATGCTCACTTCTTATCTCAGGGAGGTCAGCGGAGGGTTAATTAAGATTTGCTCCCAATAGCAAGTGATGATGGCAAAGTATTTTCAAAATAAGGCTAAAAATGGTTAAGATCCCATAAATTAAGGGACCATTGGTCCATAGCTCACCTAAGTGGTTTATGTGGGTTTAAGATGGTCCATAGAGTCCAAATGGTGGCTGTGGTGACATTAATTTGGTTACTTTGGTATGACTAAGTCAATTTTGATGAAGGGGTTCAATTTGGGTCAAATTATCTTGAAGTTGGGTTTGGCTTAGGTTAACCATGATATTGGACTCAATTTATTGAGAAATTGGGTGTGGATGATTGTCACAAAGAATTTAGAGAAGATTTGGATTGATGTTGAGTTGATTTTGTTGGTCAATTTGAAAGAATTTGAACATTTGATGAATTTGGGTATGTTTGGTTGGACTTCAGATTAGTTTGGGCTAGGGTTGTGCTAAGTCAAAATTTATGGCTCAAAATGGTCTATGGGAATGTCATGAAGAATTCTCAACATTGATTGGGTGCCATTTTTTGGGTTAGGGCATTCAGCTTGGTGGAATTTTGGCACATGGCTAAATTGGAGTAAAATTGGGGATTTTTTATTTGGGTTGAAATTGAGTGAAATTGAGGGTTAAGCAAGGTCAATTGAAGTCTCAATTAGATGTGTAGAGATGTTTTAAAGAGTTTAGGATGCATGATTTGGGTAATTGGAAAGATTTGGGGATTCAATTGAGTTGGATTTTGATTTTGGGCTAAATTGGGTCTTTTGATTTGGGTTTAAATTGGACTCAAATGTGGGTCAATTGGACTTGGATTGGGTTTGAAATGATCATAAGCTTGACGAATTTGAGTTTATAATTGAAATTGGGGAAAATTGGGGTGAATTGAGGGACAGTTGAGGTGAATTTGGAGAAATTATGCCTTTTGGGGCAATTTGGGGGTTTCGGTCAAAATGGTCAAATTGGTCAACTTGGGTTCAATTGAAGGTTTCAAATTGATTTTGGGGACATTTAAGATGATTTTGAGGGCTTTGGCAAAGTTGGGCCACCAAGGTTATTTAAGTAATTTTTTTCAAATGAGGGGTATTTTGGTAGTTTGGGTGGATTTGGGGTGGCAAAAGGTTAGGTTCGATATTTAGGTAAAATTGGAGTGCCAACCACCCTATTTGAGCTATGGAACAATGGAATCCTCTACTTTGGGTCCTTTATGTACTGGTCTTGGCTTGACCTCAACCTAGGGCTAGTATGTCTAGGGGACCATCTACATGAGTCTCCCAAAAGATTAAAGGATCAGAGTCAACAAGCTTGGGTTTGTGTTTTCCAGTGAATGTGAGTGAGAGTAAGTGTAAGTGAGTGAACTAGCTACAAAACAACCCCCAGGGTCAACCGTAAGGCCAAGTAGTCCAATGAGGATGCCCCTTGAGCTCCCTCATATTGATGATTCATACTAAGTGTTAGAGGTCAGAATCAATATGTTGAACTTCAAGTTGAGAATAGAAGGGTTTAGAATTTCTAATGATGAGGGTTCCTTTTCTAGTTATGTATGAATAGTCAACAAGAAGGCTATTTGGCTAGACCCTAGGCTAATAAAAAGGAAACTAGACCTCAACAAAAAGTGAGGTCAACAGATGGACTACCAATAAATGTCATGTGTCGGACAAGCACACCGCACGTATTGGCGTTGACCGTTGAGATCTACAAAATCGACACAGACATCTAAGTCAATAGACCTAGAACAAAGTGTAGAATTGAGTGAGAGTTTTTTCCACTAGGGAGTAAGAGATACTCCCATAGAGGAAAAGAAAGGAGATTTTGAGGACAATCGTGAGGTAAACTAGTAGTTCCAGCGAAGAATCAATTTGAAATGAAAATATCAAAGAGAGTTTGGATTTCAATTTAAAATTTGAAGGGGAAGAAATTATGCACGAGGAAACTAGATTGAGTGGAAAACACAACTGCAGAAAAGAAAATAGGGCATCAAAGCCTATCCCAAAAGTGAGGATGGGAATAGGATGTTTAATCCTACCCCAAATGTAAATATGGGAATAGGACATCTAAGCCTACCCCGAAGATTGAGGATGGGAACAGGACATCTAAGCCTAACCTCGACAGTGATGATGGGAAGAAAATGTCTACCCCAAAAGTGTAGATGGGAATATGACATCTAAGCCTACCCCGAAGGTGTAGATGAGAATAGGACGTCTAAGCCTACCTCAAATGTGGAGATGGAAATAGGATTTCTAAGCCTACCCTGAAATTGGAGATAGGAATAAAACATCTATGCCTACATTGAAAGTGGAGATGGGAACAAGACGTCTAAGCCTACCCCAAAAGTGAGTATGGGAATAGGACGTCTAAGCCTACTCCAAAAGTGGAGATGGGAATAGAACGTCTAATCCTACCACAAAATTGTAGATGGGAATAGGATGTCTAAGCCTACCCCAAAAAAAGAATCAAAATTTAGGTACAGACCTTGGAAGGAGACAATCAGAATTTAGGTACTGACCCCAAAAGGAAGGAATCAGAATTTAGGTACAGAAGGAACCTAAAAGTAGTGTAGAGAGTTTGTGGTGTTAATTTAATAGATATGTGACATATGAAGATTAGCTTTAGTGAAGAGGATTTGTAAGATTTTGTGCCGAGTGTGAAACTCTGAGGGGAATGAGAGGAAATTAGTGCAGACCAAGATAGTCGTGCTATGCAAGCAAAGAGTAAGAAACTTCGAACTTGAGAGAAAAAAAAACTCAGCAAATTTATGTTTTTTCTTCTTTTCTTATTGTTTTTATCACATTTAATTATCAAAGTATATTTTTTAAAATTTAATTTTGGTTGTTTGATTTTTTCAAAAAGATATTTTATTCAAATTTTGTTATCATAAAAAATTTTAATTACTTTGTTCTTCATTTTCAGAACCAACTTATGGTTTTGTGGCTTTTATCCACTGCACAAAAGGACAAATTGACGGATGAGTTCAAATCTGAAAGAAATTTCATTAAGATGCTTCAAACAGGTGTTACAGATTGGGTATATGTTGAAAGCATCAGAAGAGACAATCATGTTGAATACATCTGAAACATCATATGCAGAATACATATCATATAGGCTGGTTTGACACAGTACAAAAGGTGACAAGAAAAACTATTTATCTGTCCTTTCTTGGACAAGCTTCCGATCAAGCTGACCTACTAAGCCATGCTCTAGGACAAGAGTTTCTTTTACGTGTACTTGTAGGTACAACCATCTCATAGCTCGTATGGATGTAGTTCCTCCATATCTGGATTTGGTCGGAATCCTTACGACATCTTGTTGTCAACCATCTTTCTGAGTGTAATGGAAAATTTGTGGTGTCGTACCTGTCGGGCTACTTCGGGTTGGTTTGTGTGGAGTTGCCCGTAAGAAGCTGTCGGTCATCGGAATCAAAATCCCGTCGCCCGCTTCGGAAGGACGTTGAAGTATCAAATCAAAATTACCCCATGTTTTTCATAGTTTAAAATGAAAGAGCACTGTACCTCAAATCCTGTATCTATCCTGAATGATAAACACAAGACATGAGGATGAGTCTTGATTAAATAAACTAATGAAAGTATGCCGTCCGTTTGGTCTGTGAAACCTTTGTATTTGCCGACAAGTTCCCCTATTTAATATAAAGGATTAAATCTGCGAAACCTTTGTATTTGCCGACAAGTTCCCCTATTTAATATAAAGGATTAAATAGGGTTATGAAACCTTTGTATTTGCCGACAAGTTCCCCTATTTAATATAAAGGATTAAATAGGGTTTATGAAACCTTTGTATTTGCTGACAAGTTCCCCTATTTAATATAAAGGATTAAATAGGGTTTATCGAAATCTTTATATTTGCCGACAAGTTCCCCTATTTAATATAAAAGATTAAATAGGGTTTATATGGTTCAGCAGGCTTCCTATAAGGGCAAGCCCCTATAGTTAACTACATCCTAAATGACCAAAGTCACTTAAGAAGACACTCGATAAAAATCAGAAAATATTATCTTCAAAAGCACAAGACTGAGAGCAACTCCCATGGCACCTCACCCAAAATCAAACCTAGAGGCCAGCTCATCCAAATCAAATTGAAGGGCTCCTCTACCCTCCACCTAAGCACCACAATGCACCCAAACTTATGCCCTGAGAGCCACCCCATGGCCATTTTTATAAAAACTCACCTCCCACGGCCATGGGAGGTGTGCTGAAATTTTCCTAGAGAGGCCTCTCCAAACTTCATATAGAACTTCCCTAAGATCCCCTCAGTGCATTCCGACCATTTTCCCTCACGCATTCCCATTACCGGAGCTCAATTTTGAGCTTGAAACCTTGCTGGAAACAAGGACAGAACCCAACACACCTCCACACTCCACCAAACATCAATTGCTTCTGCCTACACCTTCAGAACAGCAAGAGAATACAAAGCCCCATCAAATTACCCTTTGAAATAGCCTACACCATAGATCTAGACCAACACCTGAAATTGAGCTTGGTTGAATTCATACCTAGGCCTACAACAAGATCAGGGACTCAATCCCTAACCTCCTTGACCCCAACTAACGTGTCAATAATCACTGATTGAAGCCTCCCTTCTCAAAGCAAAGGTATAAAAATTCTCCTCCTCCCGACCTTATTTTGATTCTCCATCTACTTAGGCTTCATTTTGTGGTACATTAACCGTATGGATGTGTTCGTCTTACTTAGACGAGTCCATATTATCAAACCCAAAGTGATTTGGTTGAGTCTAGTCTGAGATCTTAGGATTTTTTTATGGATGGTCACGGGATCATTCTATCAAGAATGATGACGGGGAGCCGTTTTATCACGCATGTATCACATGGATGGCCAAGATCGAGCCGGACAACGCTTTGGAACATAAATCGCGGGTCGAGTCAGTAAGCTGCGTGGACGGTGGCGTCCAATCAGAGCACACCACGCATGCCTTCGGAGCCGTCGTAGGATGAGGTGGCACGCGCGGTTTAAATAGATAAATAAGATTTTTCTTATTTATTTAAATACCCTTAACATAGAAAATCCATAACTTTGTGTAAAAAAATCACAAAAATAAAATAAAAATACCCTCTTGCTCAGTGAAGAGAGGAAAATAATGTGGAGTAAATTTCAAGACCATGTTATGCATATGTTATTTTTAATTAATTAAACACTATTTTGAATCAAGCATATTGACAAATCAACTTGGCTTGAAACTTTGACATGTTGCAACCTCTATCAGGGGAAATATTCTCTAATTTTTCCAAAGTTAGAGGGGGTTCCTATACAGAGATCTATATTTTTCAAGTTATTCCACATTATTTCTTTAAAATAATCATGGAAATTATCATATTTATTAGAAAATCCTAAGAAAATTTTGCAAGGTCCACCATGACTAGAGAAACCTTTAGAAATAATTTCATGAGTCAAGTCATTTAAAATGTCCTTAAATTTTACAAACACTAAATCACTAAGATAATTAATTTTTGAAAATATAAACATTTAAATGATTTGATTTTTTATCTCCACTGTGGTTTATGATTCAGACAACTTATCATAAAAATTTTAAAATAATTTGAGTTCGTTTAACAACTTAAATTGATTTTTAAAGATAAATACCGCTCTTGGTATTTAAATGATTTTTAAAAATCAAAATATAACTCAAAAATTTATGAAACTTAGTTTTTTGAGTTCTTTGTGATCAGGGATATTTTCTAAAAATAAAATTGTATTTAAAATAAAAACTTGATTTTTAGCCCATTTTAAATATTTGAATAATTAAAAATTCATAAAAATCACAAAAAAAATAAAACTAATGGAAACATTCTAAATTGCTTCCAAATCACTTAAGAACAATTAGAATATTTTTCCTGGTTTTCTAAATAAAGATATTAAATTTCAAAGCTTAAAAATTTTTTTTTAAAAAAAAGCTGAAAATGAGTTTTCATAATTCCAATAAATCAAGAAAAAAAATCAAAAAAATATAAACTTTGCTCCTCTGAGTTCTCTAACCTTAGACAGATTTTTCAAAAATAGAAAACTTAATCTTGACCACCTAAAATATTTTATTTTTATTAAATAGCCTAGAACTTAAAATAAATCTAATAAATCTCAGAAAATTCAAACAATTATGAAATTTTATCCAAAGGCTTGCCTGGTCTAGGTCTACCTGCAGTAAAAATTTCATGGGATTAGAGTTTACCTTGGTCAAGATAAGAATTTTCTTTGAAAAATCTTATTTTTGCATGAAAATAATAATATAAATTAAATTAAATTTTGAAAAATCATATTATCTCCTCTGATGTCTTAATTGACCCATGAATGAGGTAGGATAAAAATTTCAAAGTCATTTGAAGAATTTGACAAATTATGAGGTGTTAGAGCCTTAGGGGCAAATGTGTCATTTTGGAAGTTTTGCCTTAATTAACATTTAGGCTTAATTCGAGGAGGGAAAATGGGTAACCTCTAATTTTAATCAATTTATTTGATGTTTGAAACACAAAGAGGTTATATGGTAGAAACCAATCGCACTTTCTTAATTAAGATTAATAAATTTCTAAATTATTAAAATTTGGAAGTTTATTAAAATTTGCACTTTCTTAATTAAGATTAATAAATTTCTAATTTATTAAAATTTGGAAGTTTATTAAAATTCTCAATTAAGATTAAAAATTTCTAAATTATTAAAATTTGGAAGTTTATTAAAATTAAATGATCGGATTAAGATTAATAAATTTCTAAATTATTAAAATTTGGAAGTTTATTAAAATTAAATGATCCTGTCAATTGATAGAAACCAATTGCACTTTCTTAATTAAGATCAATAAATTTCTAAATTATTAAAATTTGGAAGTTTATTAAAATTAAATGATCCTAACTTAGGGGTATGACTTTTGAAGCTAATAATTAATCAATTTAATACCCCTATTTTGGTTTTCAAATAGAATCCAAATCATGAATCATGACCACTTAAAGCTTAACCCTTTTCAAAAAAAATTAAGACACTCACCTATGTCTTAGGGCTCAGTGGTGACATAGGCTAAAGAAAAAATTGATTAAATAAGGATTAGAGAAATAAACATAATTAAATAAAAAATTCTTAAAACACCACTAAGCCCAATTAGGATTAAAGATTTGGCTAAGTGTTCAAATTACATTAACTTGCCTCTTTAAGGGTCTTCAACCACATAATTTTCAAATTAAATGATAAGTGACAATTACCCTATTCTTAGGGATAATTGAGACATCAGGGTTCACTGAGTAATAAGGGTATTTACAGGATGAACAAAAACATAATAAGTTTAAATGTACTCGAGGCTTTTCAACAGTTGGTGAGAGATAGGCATGGACCTGCTTCCTCCTCCTAATATGTTGGATACCTCAAAGGTCTATTAAATTTAATATACTTTGCTCAACAAAATCATCCTTAATTAAACTTTTAAGGACTCACTAAGATATGACTTAGAGTTAGGAAAATTACCAAAATTTTACCTTTATTGCTCTTCATAAACTGCCTTAACATGCATTTTAGGTTTTAGGTTATGGAAAGAGAAGACTCGCCAGGTACAGTTTTACAGTTTTTAGCGTTGTCTTTCTTGTACTTTAATACTGTACTTTTATACCTGCAAATTTGCATGCTAAAAAATGATGTCACCATGCATGAAAACTAAAATGATCAGAATAGCCACATAACCATAACCCAAAACCAAAACTAAAATCAACCAAGGTAAAATTCACCGCCACAACATTCAAAATATAACACAACTCAAAATTTAATCACAAACATCACATAAAACTACAACTTCAACTAAATTAAGACATCTAGATTGGATGATTGGGAATCCCTCAGAGGAGGTAACCTACGATTGCTAACCAGGCTTCCCACGATTTAAATGAAATTATGGAACTCTTTAAGTTTGGTTTAGTAAGTTCATTTGGACTAAGTGAATCTAATAGAAAATAGTGATGCCAGAACGAGGGAATCGTAGGATCCTAACCAGTGTAGCTCTAATAAACTTTAATATGCCCTCATAAAATTTAAAGAAATTCAACCATAGGGCCACTTGATTTGATATTATAACTTGACACACTAGATAACTCAAATTTATCGCGGCAAGGAGCTTGAAGCTAGCATGGCGGGCAGGACGACCATCTTCAACAGCAAAACATGTCTTCCGCAGCTAAACCAATATTCCATCCTTAGAATTAAACAACAAAGCCATAGGATTTTGAGTTTGCTTACTTATGCAACTTAAATCCTCACCTTATCTTTAGGCCTTTGCATAGCCCTGCTATACAATATACTCTTAAATCATCTTAGGATTTTGAGGTTGTCGTTTGTCACGACCTAAATCCTCACATCTTCCAGGCTATACCGTCTTAGGATTCCGAGGTTGTCGTTTGTCACGACCTAAATCCTCACATCTTCCAGGCTATACATCTTAGGATTCCGAGGTTGTCGTTTATCATGACCTAAATCCTCACATCTTCCAGGCTATTTGATCTTAGGATTCTGAGGTTGTCGTTCGTCACGACCTAAATCCTCACATCTTCCAAGCTATTTGATCTTAGGATTCTGAGGTTGTCGTCCGTCATGACCTAAATCCTCACATCTTCCAGGCTATTTGCATCACCTTATCTTTAGGCCTTTGTATAGCCCTGCTATATAATATAAGCCCTAACTCGTCTTAGCCGAGGTTGTCGTTTATCACGACCTAAATCTTCACATCTTCCAGGCTATTTGTGTGATCATTCGAGATTTTCGTTTGTCACAACCTAAACCCTCACATCTTCCAGGCTATTTGTGTGATCGTTTCACACGAAAAGGTTGTCGTTTGTCACAACCTAAACCCTCACATCTTCCAGGCTATTTGTGTGATCATTTCATCGTTTGTCACGACCTAAATCCTCACATCTTCTAGGCTATTACTGTGATCATTTCACATGAATTTAAGTCCTAAATAATAAAATTGGTAGGATGAAATACCTAAATATTTCTTCTCAAAATTAAAGCCAACCATTAGGATAGCTTGGGAAGTCACCGAGGTTCTCCTCTGGATCCATGACATCCCCTAGTTCTTCTTCCTTTGGATTCTACAGTAAAAATGTTCCAAATTTGAACCAGTCCCCTTTCACACCTCTACATCCGATTTTGTTGAAGAGTCCTACCCTTTGAAACTCCTTAAAGATATTTTTTCTTGATTTTTATCGAGAGTCTTCTTCGGTGGCTTTGGTCATTTAAGATGTAATTAAATATAGGGGCTTGCCCTTATAGGAGCATGTTCGAACCCAGCTTAATATAAACCCTACTGAATCCTTCATATTAAATAGAGGAACTTGTTGGAAAATATAAAGGTTTTGCAAACCAAAAGGACGTCATACTTTCCTTAGTTTATTTGATCGAGCCTCATCCTCAAGTCTTGTGTGCTTTGGGATAGATATAGGATTTGAGGTACAGTGCTCTTTCATTTTAAACTATGAAAACTATGGGACCGGACGTCATACTTTCCTTAGTTTATTTGATCGAGCCTCATCCTCAAGTCTTGTGTTTATCCCTGGGATAGATACAAGATTTGAGGTACAGTGCTCTTTCATGTTAAACTATGAAAAATATGTGGTCAGTTTGATTTCATACTTCAACATCCTTACGAGGCGGGTGACGGGATTTTGATTCCGATGACCAACATCTTCTTACGAGCAACTCCCCTCCAATCCCCAAAATAGCGCAGACAGCAAGATAAAAGTGCAGTAAGAAAAAATTGTTGTAGTAAAATAGCTCTAAATATTTAAAATGGGTAACTAGGCCTCTGCTACTGTTGCAGTAACTGTAAAGAATATTATTGCTCCTATTTGACACAACATAATTAGAATACTACCACAATAGAATTCCTATAGTTGTTAGTGATTCATAATAAGGAAAAAGATATGTTATTTACATTGCCTTTGTCTTGCAAGCATTTAGTTAAGTTAATTAGTTGCTTACTTTATCTTCAATTTTAAAAAATTACAAAAATAATCAAACTTTCATTCTTATTTTGATATCTTGAGTTTAAGTAAGAATATTTTGCTAAGTAGAATTTTGCTATCCAATTTCTCCAATTTTATAATTTGCATATTGTAGTTTTCCCTGTGGGTTTGATATTCAGAGCTTAATCAAAAGTCCTATATTACTTGGTAATGATAAGTATACTTGTGTAGTATCCCATATTTAAATAATATAACTATAATCTTATGTTCTTCAAAGTTATTAATTCACCTAGATTATGCACGGGATCAAGTTTTTGGCGTCGTTGTAAGGTAATAATTGTTGTTAAGTAAATTAATCATATAAACACATACATCACATTTGACAGCTATCTAGAACATTGGGATTAAAAATCTAGTACAAAAAGGTCGAAAAAGTGAATTGTAAGAAAATAAGACTATGGAGAAGAAAATTTGTAGTCACGTATAAAAGATTGGGACTAGGTGTAAGGCTTCAATGAAGGTGAGGGCTCAGAGCTAGACTGTGTGCATCCTGACCTTGAGTAAGGACTACCAAACTGATAATCTATGGAGGGCATTTTTATCTCCGATCCAAGTGATTAGCCTGGAACCTTTATAATTTATTTTTATTTTAATTTTCATGCATGTAGAATTTACTTTAGTAGGCAAAAGATATTTCATTTTTGTAAATACTATGTAAAGCTGTATAATCCACAGATTGAATACTTTCATTGAGCTAGGACTACAGGAAACTTAAGAGTATCGGGGGCATAAAGAGTCATCGAATAGCATCGTCGGTCCTTTTCCTCTACTCTATTATTAAAGGTCCTTGAGGTAGGAAATACTACTGTAAAATCCTACTTTGTATCCCTCGTTAAAGCATAAATTAGCATTATCATTATTTCCCTAGCCACCTAGACCTCATACTTACACAAGTTCAAAAATTCACATGTGGCAAAAAAAAATATCCCTAGTTGTTCAAAAGGATTTAAATGCCTTAAAGAAGACATAAATGCTTGAGCATTAGGTCAATAATGAAGGATAAGTAGTTTAGGGCATTCTTATTGATTTATGTGAAATAACACATCCCGCAACATATCTTGGTGTGTCCCTAAAAGTTTAAGGTTGATTTTCTTGACCAAAGCATAATAAGTTCAGTGGTCCTATAGAATATCCAAAAGATGATAAAAGTGTTCGAGCCATAACCCTAAAAAACTTTTAAAACCCTTTGATACCTTTTTAGTTCATTTAAATTTTTTATGCTACAAAATTAATCACCTGAAGTTAAATTTAGGTTCTGTAGTAATTAATTTATTCTATGCTCAATGAACCTTAATATTTGGGTTATCCCATGTTTGGGGTAACTACGTATTCACTTCATGTTCTACTTAAAAATTATGTGAGTGGTTGCCAATAATGAAAAACTGAATCATCAAAGATCTAGTGCTTGATTAAAGTTGGGCTTGTAGCATTTTAAAGTTACTCATGATTAATTATTTTTCTCTTTTCTAAACCTCATTAGGGAAATTCAAATCAGGCCTAGTTCACTACTGATACACCAAAAATTTATGCATTTTATACCCATATTTTATACTCATTATTGGTGATATTGCACTTTAATGGAAGGTATTTCTTATGTTTTATTGCAGGTTTTTGATTTTTAGGACTTGAAGCAAAAAGAATGAAATTTGGAGTCAAAATGGAGAATTTGAAAATTTGTTCAATGTTCACGGTGCCAGAATGGGCACTAACAATTTTTTTTGATAGAGAAGATGGATTAAATTAAATGTTTTCTGGCGCCAACATGGCAAAATGGGCACTGACGCCGCCAGTGTCGGTGCAAGCCTTGTTTCTAAGAGATTCGACAAATTTGGACGGTTTTTGAAGATTTTTTGGATGCACCTATTAGAGAACCGACCCTAAGCTCTATTAAGTGCCAAAATTGATTAGAAAAGAGGTCCTCCTTTGTCTCTCTCAACCATCCATCACCCCTTCTTGCCACTTTACATCATTCCATGTCGTTTCACACAATTAGTTAGTTATTTTCTATATAGTTTTGAGTTTCTATGGAAAGTTTAAGTGTGAAATCTTCTCTAAGAAGTGTTGGAGAGGATGAGAAGTGAGAGATTTCTTCTTCCTACATTTCCTAAGAGAGGCTACAAGGCATTTGGTTAAGAAAGAGTTTCAGATATGTGTTACTTGTTATTATCGTTGTATAAACTTCCTTTTATATATGAAATTTGTGTTTTGTTATATCTTTCTCATGAAGTCTTAGTAGTTTCCTTCATCTTTCTCCCTACTCTGAGATCTGGTAAATAAGAAGAGATAATTTAGATGTGCCAATTTCAAAATTTAAAATAAATTGTGTTGGTTTTTTAACTCAGCTCTTAATTTACTTTTTGATATGGCCAATTAAATTGTTAAAATATGTTGTGAAACATATGATCCGGAAAATAAAGTATGAGTTCTACAACAGAGTGAAAATCACATTTAAGTCCATGAAGGAGTATTTCGTTCATGGAATTAAGTGCAAATAAATAAGGAAATATAATTTGTTGAGTGTAGAATTGGAGATTTTAAGGGTGATAGTCTAAAAATCATCAATTTGATCTCAGTTTTTAAAAACTCAATCGAGAGTTAGCCTTCAAAGAAAGGGAAGTGGGAGCTCTAGAGTGTGAGCCAGTATCCTCCTAGCCTAGCCACAGATTTAAGGACTAAACCTCAGATTAGCCAATGATTTTCTATAACACTGAATCATGGTAGAGAATTAAAATTGCAACTATTTGGCACAATACAAATTTAAACTATTTATCTCATCTCATTTCACCAAAGAGCTCATTGTAGTGGGAAAGAAGCTTTTTCATATAAGAAAACCTTATCACATAAACATACTTTAATAGTTACTATTGTAAAACTTTGCATTTAAATTCTGCTAGTAGTTAATAACTTACCTTTTATAGTATCTTAAACATTCAAAATTAGTGACAGTAATTTTGTTTTTAATTCTATGAATTTCCTAGTTAATTTATCATTTCAAATTTAAACCTTCCTCGTGGGATCGATACTTGAGACTTAAATAGAAAGTCTTATATTATTTGATAACTATATATATACTTGCATAGAATCTCAACATTAAGTGCTTAATGTTATTATTCATAGAATACCACATCAATTTTTTGACACCGTTGTTAAAGCAAGTCAACTTTATAAATTTTACACAACTATATTTTTTAGATCAAGTTTTTGGCGTGGTTGTCGGGAAGATAATGGTAAATTAAATAGATTTGGTAATTAGAAAAATTAGAGATAAAAATATACAAAATACAAAATATCAAAAAAATTAATAAAATCAAAAATCTAAAAATATATATATAACTATTTATTTAAGAGTTTTTTAAAGAAATTTTTCTTTGCTTATTATAATTATTTATGCAAAATATTGGGTCTGAAGGTTTAGTACCTTACTATTTGGAGTTAGAATGTACTATTAGAAAAATTCAAAAAAACCAAAAAAAAATTAAAATTTTGAATAAAATGGCGAATAACTTAGATAATCAAATAAATGAAAATCAATAAAGGTCTTTATAAGATTATGCTAATCCAACAGCAGATGAACTTCATTTAACTATTCAAAATCTTGATGTTGCTGCTAATTCATTTGAGCTTAAACCTGCTATTATCCAAATGGTATAAAATAATCAATTTAGAGGAACACCTACTAAAGATCCTAACTTACATCTTGTTAGTTTTCTTGAAATTTGTGCTACTTTTAAATATGACGGGGTGTCTAATAATGTTGTTAGGCTTAGACTTTTTCCGTTTTCACAAAGGGATAAAGCTAAAGCTTGGTTAAATTCATTAGCATCTGGATCTATCAGAACTTGGGGAGAGCTATCACAATAAATCTTGGCCAAATATTTTCCACCCTCAAAAATGCTAAGCATAGAAATGATATTACACCTTTTTGTCAGTTTGAAGGGAAATCAATATATGAGGCCTAGGAAAGATTTAAGGATCTCCTTAGGAAATGTCCACACCATGCTTTACCAGATTGGTTAATAATTCAAACCTTTTACAATGGAATTAGGGGATCACTTAGATCTATTATAGATGTTGCTATGGGAGGATCTCCTATGTCAAAACCTTTTGAAGAAACATACTCTTTAATAGAAGAAATCACTACTAACAATTTTCAATGGCCCTCTAAACGGGTAAATTTTAAGAGAGTAGCTAGTATTCATGACTTTGATGCAATGTCTATTTTAGCATCTCAAATTACTGCTATATCAAAAAAGATTGATCAAATTTCAGTGAACTATTCTCAAATACCACCAATATTAGAGGAAAATTCACTAGGAGAGATAATTGATATCCAATCATCTTATGAAACTTTGAATGTTATTAATAATCAAAATAATAATCCCTATTCTAACTATTACAACCTTGGATGGAAAAATCACCCTAATTGTAGTTGGAATAATTATAAAAAATCAATGAACCCCTCAGGAAATTGAAATAACCAATGAAATCCTAATTATAAACCTTATTATCCTCCTAGATTTAACTCTAACCCTAACCCACAAGTTAAGGAAAAGAAGTTAACAATGGAAGACGCAATGTTGAATATGGGAAATCAAATACAAAATCAACGGACTGCTATTAGAAATATTGAAAATCAATTAGAACACATTGCCAATGCACTTAGCAACAGACCTTCAGGAAATCTTCCGAGTATTGTGGAAGTTAATTTTAAAGATCAAAATAAGGAGCAAATTAAAGCTATTTAATTAGAAAGTGAAAAAGAATTTTACACAATAATCTAAAGAGAAATTGAAGTTAATGAGGAGAAGGAAGAGATTGAAAATGACCATAATGAAATGAACAAACACAAGTTCCTTTAGAAAAACCATTACCTTCGTTTCCTCAATGATTGAAGCAGAATAATAAAGACAAACAATTTACAAAATTCTTGGAAATCCTTAAAAAATTAACGATAAACATTCCTTTCATTGAGGCTTTAGAACAAATGCCAAGTTATGTGAAATTTATGAAAGATATACTAAACAAGAAAAGGAAGTTTGTAGACCATGAGATTGTTGCACTTAATGAAGAGTGTAGCACTGTTATTCAGAAGCAACTTCATGAAATATCAAAAAATTCTGTTAGTTTTACTATACCTTGTGCAATTGGTGAAAAGTTTTATGGAAAAGCTTTATGTGATTTAGAAGCGAGTATCAATCTTATACCTCTATTGATTTTTAAACGTTTAGATTTAGGAGAGATTTTCCCTACTACTGTAACTATTTAGTTAGCTGATCAATCAATAACTTATCCAGAAGAAGTTATAGAAGATGTATTTGTAAAAGTGGAAAATTTTATTTTTCCTGTAGACTTTATAGTATTTGATATGGAGGAAGATAAGGAGATCCCTATTATTTTGGGGAGACCATTTCTTACAACACAGAGAGTAGTGATAGTTGTTCAAAAAGGAGAATTAATAATGAGAGGTAATGATCAAAAAGTAACATTTAGTAATGCAAAAGCTATGAAATATTCTGCAATAGAAAAAGACAATGAATGTTTTAGAATGGAAGTTACTACTTTTCTAAGTAATGAGCAATTTGAGAAAAATTTTGAAGAAAAATTAAGGTAAGAAGAATTTAGTGAGAATGAGGATGAAATAAAGGAAAAAATTTAGATTATAATCAGGACAAATTTGAAACTTTAGATTTGTTGGAAAATGATAATAAAAATCTTATTTTGTTAAGTATTAAATAACCTGAACTTGAACTAAAAGTATTACCTGCCCATTTAAAATATATTTTTTTAAGATATTCATCTATATTGCTTGTTATTGTATCTTTTGAATTAACTGAAATTCAAGAACAAAAGTTAATAGAAAGGTTGAAAAGATATAAAAGGGCTTTTGGATGGACTTTAGTTGATATTAAAGGAATTAGTCCTTCAATTTGTATGCACAAAATTCCATTAGATGAATAATAAAAACCTAAAAGTGATCCTAAGAGGAGGTTAAATCCAATAATAAAATAAGTTATTGAAAAAGAAATCTTAAAATATTTAGATGTTGAAATTATATATCCAATTTCAGACAGTGCTTGGGTGAGTCCAATTCATTGTATTCCAAAGAAAGGAGGAGTGGCCGTTGAAGTAAATGAAAAAAATTAATTAATTCCAATAAGACAAGTTACTGGTTGGAGAATTTGTATAGAATATAGAAAACTAAACATGACCACCAGAAAAGATCACTTTCCTTTACCCTTTTTAGACCAAATGTTGGATAGATTAGCTCAAAACAAATATTACTGCACTTTATATGGATATACTGGTTATCATCAAATTCCAATTGCTCCTGAGGATCAAGAGAAGACAACATTTACAAGCCCTTATGGAAAATTTTCTTTTCGTAGAATGTCTTTTGGACTATGCAATGCACTTACGAAATTTCAAATATGTATGATGTCAATATTTAGTAATTTGATTGAACTTGGAATGGAAGTATTTATAAATGATTTCTCTGGGTTTGGGACTTCATTTGAAATGTGTTTAAATAATTTAGAAAAAGTTATGAATTTATGTGAAAAATTAACCTAGTCTAAATTGGAAAAAATGTCAATTTATGGTTGCAGGAGGAATTGTACTTAGGCATAAAATTTTTGAAAATGGCTTGGAAGTAGATCTTGCAAAAGTTCAAATTATTGAAAAATTACCACCACCAACTACGGTCAGGGGGGTAAGAATTTTTCTAGGACATGTTGGTTTCTATAGGTGTTACATAAATAAATTTTCAAAAATAATTGAGCCATTATGACAACTTTTATAAAAAGATACAAATTTTCAATTTAATGGGGAATGCATTAAAGCATTTGAATTATTGAAAGAGAAATTAATCACTACACCTATAATAGTCCCACCTGATTGGGAGAAACCATTTGAAATAATGTGATATTCTAGTGATTATGCTATTGGAGCTATTTTAGGACAAAGGCACAACAAAATTTTTAAAGTGATATATTATGCTAGAAAACTCTAAATGATGCTCAGATTAACTACACTACTGCTGAAAGAGAATTATTAGCTATTGTTTATGCTTTTGATAAATTTAGACCTTACTTGATTGGAACCAAATGTATAGTGCATACAGATCATTTTGATATCAAATACTTAATGCAAAAGAAGGATGTTAAACATAGATTAATTAGATAGATACTTCTAAGGCAAGAGTTTGATTTTACTGTATTTGATAGAAAGGGAAATCATAATCAAATAGCTGATCATTTATCTAGATTAGAAAAAAAAAATAACCAATTTTGTAAATGAAATTTTAGAAAATTTCTCTGATAAAAATCTATATAATATTTATGAAATTAATACACCGTGGTATGCCGATATAGTAAATTATATTGTAAGTAATATTCTACCACCAGATATTAAGAATCAACAATTAAAGAAATTTAGTAAATTATATTTTAGGTGATATTCTACCACAAGATATTAAGAATTAACAATTAAAGAAATTTATATATGATTCAAAATTCTATTTTTGGGATGACCCATATTTATATAAACAAGGTAAAGATCTAATTATTAGAAAGTATGTGTCCCTTATGAAGAAACTCATCAAATAATTGAAATATGTCATGATTCTAAATTTAAAGGACATTTTGGAACAAATACAAGTGCATATAAAATTTTGCAAGCTGGATTTTATTGGCCTACTCTTTTTAGAGATGTTAATGAATATATTAAAAAAATGCGATTGATTTCAACGAGTAGGAAATATTTCTAGAAGAAATGAAATGCCTCTAAATTACACATTAGAAGTTGAAATTTTTGATGTGTGAGGATTAGATTTTATGGGACCATTTATGCCTTCATTTAGAAACTTATATATATTACTTGCTGTTGATTATATGTCAAAATGGATTGAATCTGTTATTGTACCTAAATGTGATGCTCAAAGTGTTTCTAAATTTTTAAATAAAAATATTTTTACAAGATATGGAATGTCGAGAGTAATTATTGCTAATGGAGGATCCCATTTTAGGAATAAGAGAATCAAAAAATTTATTAAAAAATATGATATTATTCATAGATTCTCTACTGCTTATCATCTAACGGTCTAGCAAAAATATCAAATCGTGAAATAAAATAAATTTTAGAAAAAGCTGTAAATCCCTATAAATTGGATTGGCCTGCTAGATCAGATACTAATTAATGGGCATACATAACTGCTTATAAGACTTTTATAGGATCGTCCCCATATAGACTTATTTTTGGAAAAACATGTCACTTACCTGTAGAGTTGGAGCATAAAGTATTTTGGGCTATTAAGGAATTTAATTTTAATCTAAAAGATGCTGGTGAGAATGTTTTGCAACTCAATGAACTTGAGGAGATTAGAAATGAAGCATATGATAATGCGAAAATCTAATTTATTACAACTCAATGAACTTGAGGAGATCAGAAATGAAGCATATGATAATGCAAAAATCTTAGCTCAATGAACTTAAGGAGATTAGAAATGAAGCATATAATAATGCAAAAATCTATAAAGAGTGCTATTAAGGAATTTAATTTTAATCTAAAAGATGCTGGTGAGAAAAGATTATTGCAACTCAAAAACTTGATGAGATTAGAAATAAAGCATATGATAATGTAAAAATATATAAAGAGAAAATGAAAATATGGCATGATCAGAAGATTATTAAGAAGAAGTTTAAACCTGGACAAAAAGTTTTATTATATAATAAAAGATTAAGATTATTTCTTGGAAAACTAAAATCCAGATGGTTAGGACCATTAAAAATGATTAAAGTCTACCATTATGAAACTGTTGTTATTAAAGATCCTAAAACTTGAAAGATATTTAAAGTTAATGGGCATTGATTAAAATATTATTATGAAGGACACATACCAAAATTTAAAGAAATTTTAATGTTAAGTCAACCCAATTAAATAATGATACATCGGGCTAATGATGTTAATCTAAGCTCTTTGTGGGAGGCAACCCATATTTAAATTTATATATCTATTTTATATTAATTTATTTAATAAGTGTATTTATGTATTTGGAAATAATAGTATTTTTGAGTCCTACACAATTTTATACATCATAAATAAACATAAATATTGCTATTGGAGGAAAATTTGGAATTAAATTGAACAAAAAAACTAAAAGACGTGAATTTGGCCTCTAGCACCGACGGTGCAAGAATGGGCACCGATAGAGCCATCGGGAGCGCTGACGGCTTCCTTAACAGTTTTACACGTGCAGAGAAAATTCAGCAGACTTTGGCGGGATTTTGATCCTCAATAAGAGCCGAGAGGTATTTTTAAAGTCCTAAAAACTGCCTTGGATGTCCAGAAACTTCCTGATTTTGAATTTCATGGCTTTTAATTCTAGAAATATTTCATGGTATGGAGTTTTCAATAGAAGAAAGTTTATCAGTTTTAACGCGCAAAGATTATACAATAGTCACAATGAAGAAGAGATTTATCAAGGAGAGAGGCTTTTTTAATCATGGATTAAGTAATCCAAGTTCACAGATTGAAAAAATCATTGTGCAAAGACGTTGGGAAGTTCTGTGCTACAGTACCGCTGCAGTTGTAGTACTAGTGGTAAAGGAGCTCTATGCTAACTTACATGGAATTACCCAAGGAGTAGTCTTTGTTCAAGGTAAGGCTGTACCATTTACTCCAGCTCAAATTAATGATTTTTATACAATAGAAAATGTTCCAATCCATCATTATACAAATTTTATCCCAACGAGAGTTATGATGCAAGATGTATATAATTTTCTGATGGATGAAAATGATAATTAGGAAATCAGAGATGAGGGATGCATTAGTTTATCTACTTCACTGCTTAATTCAATATCAAAACAATGACATTTCTTCATATATGCAAAATTACTCCATACTATAAAGATTAGTAGAGTTAAAAAAGAAAGTGTCATTTTAAACTATTGCATTCAAATGGAAAAACCCATTGATGTGGGTCGATTATTTTCAAAACTATTATGGGTATTATTATGAATGGGCCAATATATGGACTGGGCATCCTTCAATGATTTTCTTACTTTGCAGTTAATCTCAAGTTCCATATGAAAGTTGGGAGAAAGTCTTATTACCTTAGGAGCCAATGATTCTTATTGATGGCAATTATATAGGGAATGGAAATAAAGCATTAGATGTAATTTTGGATCATTCATCGCATGCATCAACACCATTGATGCCACCAGCAATTGGAAGTTCAATAACTTTGAAGAAGAAATGAAGAAAATAGAAAGATAACTTCAAAGTATTACAAATGTAATCGGAAATCTTTACTACCTTTTTTATCATCTAAACTAGAGGATGAAGGAGAAATTTGATCATACCGGGACAATTGAAGCAGGATTGGTGCAGATGTTTAAGAAAAAAAGATGGATCGATAAAAATTTGACTGATTAATTCTCGTACTAACCTTTTTACAATTTATATGTCCATTACCAGCTTGTGGGATATATTAGAGGAGAAAGTACTGAAGATGAGGCAGAGTAATTGAACAAAATTGGACTCTCTACTAGTTTAAAATTCTTAAGTTTTTAATGTAATTATGTTGATTTGATTTACTTTACTTTACTTTAGAACTCTATTGACTTTGATTGTGTATAGTTTTGTGTCAGCGTTCAAGTGTTGTGGCTTGATTTGGATGTTGAATTATAATTTAGTTTGCTTTAAGGATGTGAAAGTGTGATTAGAAAAATGTATTTGTAAAAAGTGTATTTTCATATATAAAAGTTTGTTTAGTGTTTTTTGTGAAAATGCTTATTTGTGAATTATTTTTAAATAAAAATTAGTGTTCAAAAAGATTATATAGACTTTGGAGTAAATTGAAAGAAAATTAAATTTTGAAGAATCAAAATATGAATTTTTTGGCCACTGGCGCCGACGGCACCGACATGGACGTCGACAGTGCCCTTGACCCGAATCGACCTAAAAACCCTTAAAATTCATGATTTGCACAGTAAAACGCTATTTTTAACCTTTAAGTTGTCTTCAACCTCCGGTTTTGCACATAGGGCTTGTTATTGCTCGAATTTGAGGCTATTTTAAGGCAAACAAAGTTTTGATTTTATCTTCTCTAGGTAAGAGCTACTTTTTGAACTCAAATTTTTATATTTTCACCAAGGATTTATCTTACATTGCTGAGATCCAAAATTTTGAGATTTTTTTGGAAGATTTTGAGAAAATCTTTTGGTGAAGAAATCTTACTTAGTATATTTAAGTATAAAACTTTCCTCATTGTGATTTTGGGAGTTTTTTGGGAATTTATTTTGATTTTATCAAATTTTCATAGATTTACCATGGCACCTAAAATGAGCAAAGGAAAGAGAATGGTAGCTTTTGATGATCAAAGGTTTTTCAACTACAAGGCCAACATTTGCTTCAATAGTTTACTTACAACTAAAAAAGTCATTCTAGATTGAGGATTTAAAAATTTGGGAGGAGAAGTCGAGAGATTAATCGATGCTCGACAGTGAGAGAGTTTTTGCTACTTTACTGCCAAAGTGATTATTGGTGTAGTGATGGAGTTTTAAGCCAACTTCAAGGACACTTCTAAAGATTATGTGTTTGTTCGAAGGAAAATGGTGGAGTTTACTCCAAGGAAGATTAATAAATTTTATCAGTTAGAAGATGTGTATAGCTGCTTGTACAATTCATTTTCTGCTACAAATGAGGCCTTGGATGAGGTTATTTTTTTTCTTACTGATGAAAGAGGAACCTGGAAGGTGAAGAATGGTGTTAAGTTAAACTTTCATCTTTCTATGTTAAATGTAGTATCTAAGGCATGACACTATTTTATTCAGGAAGAATGATACCAACAAATCATTATAATAAGATAACAATGGATAGAGCCATCTTGACTGTATCCATCAGGTGATGAGGATAGATGTAGGCTCTATTATTTATAGGAACACTCAATCTATTTCTTTGGGAGAGTCCACTAGTGTTTTAGCTCACCCTGCCCTAATCTTCTTACTGTGTGAATTGGTAGGAATTGATTTTAGAGAAGATGAGGAGAGGATTGAACCTCTAAAACCTATTGGGCCTGCCAATATAAGGACTTATGAATCTCATGTTGGATCGAGATCTAGAAGTAGGACCATGGATATTCCTGCTACTTCAGGTACTTCTAGTACCACTACTATCCAGAAACTTATGGAACAGATGATGATCCAACAGGGAGATATCTTGAGAATGGATAATATAATGGAAAATATGGAGGCCATAAATGCTCAAAATGATGATTTGATAGGACAAAGATTCAAGTATGATGCTACTTATGATGATGCAATGTTCGGATACATGAAGGGTGATCACTCAGTTCAGTTTCCTACTCACCTTATTTTTACTCTATATCAGCAGCAGAATTTGGATGTGGAAGAAGAAGAAGAATAAGACGATGATTGGTGATGTTTTTGTTAGAATTTTCTTAGTTTATGTTTAGTTATACTTTATTGTTGAGACAGTTTGTTTGTAAACTGTGATAATTTATTTTAATTGTATGTTGTGTTGTGAACAATAGATCTGTGAAACCGCTAGAAGTTGTTCATTTATAGAACTTTGTTGGATGTATTTGTAATTGACTCTTTCTCAGCAAATTTTTATATGTATTATGTGTTATTTAATTTTTTAAGCCTTCTAGCTTTTCATATTAGCACCTGCAATATTTCAGAGTTAAGTTTCATATCAGAATCTTCAACAGGTATGTCTTTTTTTATGTATTAAATATTTTCTTTCACCCTTTATTTTTCAGTTTTTCATGCAAAATCTTTTAAAATTTTAAGTTGGGGGGGTAGGGAAGAAAAATTCCTTTTTAAAGAAAAGAAACTTAATTTTATTTGTCCTCAATTAGCTATTTTTTCAAAATATTTTAAAATTTGACATGACCTTTGGTATTAGAGGATAACTTTAGATAACTATTTCTATGCTTCTAAATATATAGTAAACTTAAGTAAATATTTTTAAATAATAAAGATTAATTTTAGAGATTAAGATATTTGTTATGATAGAATAAGACTATGTTTTTATATTTTAAGTAAAGAAATTTGTATTTTTGAAGTATTAAAAATATTAGAGGTTCATGTAAGAAGAAAAGAATAAAACTTTATGAAAAATCTTTAAAGCTAATATAAATTTATAAAGTAAAGAATGTGAAGTTTTTTACTTTAATAAGAGGATAATGAAGTTCAAAATCATTAAAGCCTATCCATATATAATAACCCTCACACAAAAAAAAAAGAAGAAAAGAAAAAGAAAAGAGAATAGAAAAAAAAAAAGAAAAGGAAAGAAAAGATGTGAGGAGAAGCTTGAGGAGATGCCTAATTAAAAATTGGCTTCACTTGAATCAACTTAAAGAAGAAGGCTTGGATATCTTTTCTAAACTTATATTTGAGTATTAGCATATTTAATAGTAAAGTTTCATGAAGTTCTTTTTCATATGGAAATTCTAAGTGGCTTTAATATGAATAATTTGTAATTTTCTTTGAAAAGAATAGAGAATCAGAAATCTTAGACTTGACTGCTAGATATTCTTATACCTTTAGTATTAACTGGATTTTTTTTTATTTTTTCTTAAGTTATACTATTGTATTTAGTGGACTTAAGTATACAAATCCATAATTTAAAATCTTTGTCATGAGTCATATTTTTATGTAGTAAAGGGGTTACTTGAGGACAAGTAGCATTTAAGTTTGGGGGATTTTGATACACCAAAAATATATGCATTTTTATAGCCATATTTTATACTAATTTTTGGTGATATTGCACTTTAATAAAAGGCATTTTTTATGATTTATTGCAGGTTGTTCATTTTTAGGACCTCAAGCAAAAAGGAAGCAAAAATAATGAAATTTGGAGTCAAAATGGAGAATATGAAAAAATGTTCAGTGCCGACGGCACCAGACTGGGTGTCTTGGCACCGTTTGACAGAAAAGACGGACTAAATTAAATGGTCTCTGGCACCGACGACACCAGAATGGGCGTCGACGGTGCTAATGTTAGTGCAAGCCCTGTTTACGGAAGATACGACAAATTTGGATGCTTTTTCAAGAGTTTTTGGATGCATTTATTGAAGAATCGAGCCTACGCTATTAAGAGCCAAAATTGATCGGAAAAGAGATCCTCCTTCTTCTCTCTCTACCATCTATTACCTCTTCTTGCCACTTTACATCATTACACGCAATTCCACACCATTAGTTTGTTATTTTCTATATAGTTTTAAGCTTTTGTTGTGAGTTTAAGTGTGAAATCTTCTCTAAGAAGTGTTGGAGAGGAAGAGAAGTGATAGATTTCTTCTTCCTACATTTCCTAAGAGAGGCAACAAGAGATTTTCTTTGAGAAAGTGTTTCAGATAAGTGTTATTTGTTATTATTGTTGTATGAACTTCCTTTTATATATTAAATTTGTGTTTTGTTATATCTTTCTCAAGAAGTCTGAGTAGTTTCCTTTAACTTTCTCCCAACTCTGAGATCTGGTGAAATGAAGAGATAATTTTGATGTGCTAATATTCAAATTTAATACAAATTGCAATGTTTTTTCAACTTCACTCTTAATTTACTTTTCGATATGGCCAATTGAATTGTTAAAATATGTTCTGAAACATATGATCCGGGAAATGGAGTATGAGTTCTACAACAGAGTGAAAATCACATTTAAGTCCATGAAGGATTATTTTGTTCATGGAATTAAGTGCAAATAAATCGGAAAATTTACTTTGTTGGGAGTAGAATTGTAGATTTTTAGGGTGACTAACTAAAAATCCTCAATTCAAACTTAGTGTTTAAAAACTAAAGTAAGAGTTAGCCTTCAGGGGAAGGGAAGTGGGAGCTCTAGAGTGGGAGTCAGTATCCTCCTATCCTAACCACAAATATAGAGACTAAACCTAAGATTAGCCAATGATTTTCTATAATACTTAATCAGGGTAGAGAATTAAAATTGCTCCTATTTAGCACAATACAAATTTAAACCATTTATCTCATCTCATTTCACCAAAAAGCTCATTGTAGTGAGAAATATGTTTTTGATATAAGAAAACTTCATCATATAAACATAGTTTAGTAGTTACTATTTTAAAACTTTGCATTTATTTCTGATAGTAGTTAATAATTTAGCTTTTAGAGTATCTTAAGCATTCAAAATTAGTGAGTATTTTTTTTTTAATTCTGTGAATTTTTAAGTTAATTTTTCATTTCAAATTTAAACCTTCCTCGTGGGATCGATATTTGGGACTTAAATAGAAAGTCTTATATTACTTGATAACGATACGTATACTTGCGTAGAATCCCAACATTACATGCTTAACGCTATTATTCATAAAATACCACATCAAGTTTTTGGCACCATTGTAAAGTGGAGTCAACTTTATAAAATTTTACATAACTATATTTTCGGAATCAGCTACTAAGCCCATAGATTAATTTTAAGGGTAAGTTTATAATAATTAAGGGTATTGGATAAATTGGATTTAATTCTCATTGAAAGATTCCACTTATCATTTAATCATCAATTAGAGGGCTTCAAATGAGTAAATTATCATCTACCCTAGAATCATCCAATTAGGTTAACTTCCATGTCATAATAGTTTAGAAAATTTACAATTTTACCCTTACTATAGAAAAATGGTGAATAGGTTTCTATCTCTTAACCCTTCATGTTTCAAAAATCTAAGGAAGTTTATTATGATCAATGTTACTCATTTACCCTTTGACGTAACCTAATTTTTAATTAAGGTTTCAAAATCCATAATTACCACTTTACCCTTAAGGCTCTCCAACTCATAATTCCTTAAACTTAACTCAAATGACTTTAAAGATTACTTAGTGCCCAACTCATGGGTCAAATAAAATATCAGAGGTGAAATTATAATTTTCTTATTTCTATTTAATTTCTGTAGTTATTTTTACACAAAAATAAGGATTTTCAATGTTAATTCATTTTGATTAATCAAAGTAAATTTTTATCTTAAAAAAAAAATTATTCGAGGTTCACCTATGTCTGAAGACAACTTGGACTAGATTTCATAATTTTTTGAATTATGTTTTAATTATTATAATTATTTTTTATTTTTTTTGTTAATAAAATTTAAACTATAATTTAACCCTAAAATTTATTTTTATATTTTTCTGTAACTCCTCTGAGTTCAAAGAACTCAGAAAAACAAACTTTAAATTTTTCTGATTTTTTATTTTTTTTAATGTAATTATTTTAATGCAAAATTAAGGAAAATACATTTCTGGCATTTAAAAATACATAACCTTATTAAGGAAAAATGGGAAAAATGTTTTAAGTGGTCCAAAGAGGTCAGGGAACAATTTGTGACATTTTTGGTACACTTTTGTCTTTTAGTGATATTTTTTTTAATTAGTTTAAAATTAAAAACTAGCTCAAAAACAACCTATGTATTTTAAACCCTAAACCCTGTAACTCCAAACCACTTTTTACAATTTTTTTAATTACATTTTATTTATAGTAATTATTTTCGTACAAAAAACCCATTGAATTTGGAAAATGGATTTTGATACGAAATACATTTCAAATGAGTTTCAAATTTTTCCAGTTACTTAATATGTTCATTATCCTCACAGTGGACCCATTTTTGTGATTTTTTTGAATTATAATCTATTTTCTTCATTTGTAAGAGTTTTAGTGACTTAATTACAAAACATAATATATTTAATTATTAAAACTTATTTTACCAAAGCAAGTCCCACATTTTTCTAATTTATACTTTAATTATATAATTATTTTAATCAAGCATAGGTGATTAACCCTAAAAATTAGGTCTTTTAGGGTTAGGAGTGCTCTCTAAGTTGGAAAATTAAGGGATCACTCCTAATCACATGAAGAATAAACACTGCAGAATTTAAGTCATGGTGACTAATATTTAATTAGCAATGATTTAAATAAGTTTTAGAGTATTTAAATTATATATAT
>JXCR01147268.1:82787-116423 GCA_002079205.1 Phalaenopsis hybrid cultivar
TATATATATATATATAAGTTAGATAATTTTGATTTTTAGTCCACATGACTCTCCTCTGTTCACTAAGCATTGGAGCATTTTAATTTTATTTTTACAATTTTTTATATCAAGTTGTGAATTTTTAAAGTTTTTGAATTTACTTAAATAAAAAATGCCTTAATTTTCTACTTATCCAAGTCGGCGCCACATCCTTTCTCAGTAGATCCAAAAGCCCACGCATAACGTTCCTATTTTATGCCTCCATCTCCATCTGCATTGAATCTGCCCACACTTTATGATCCATCTCCTCACCCGACTCTTCCTCCGCCTTTGGATCAATACATGCACAATTGAATGGCATCCATTCATCGTCCTCATCAGACCTAAATCGAGAATCGTTCACACTAAAAGGCTTCGATCTCTCTTGATACTCAATCAAATCCCTCATGGTTTGATCCTATAGTTTCATCTAATCGAGACAAACATATCCATACGAATAAAAGCATGTCAAATGAAACTTCTCTTCTCAATTAGGTGAAATTGAGTAAGATTTTAGGGACTTTAGCTTATACCTTTGCCCAATTGGTGAGGCATCAACTGGGTTTGTTTCTAAGCTTCACTTTATGCCCAAAAATTTCCTCAAAGTGCTGCTTTGAGCTTCATTTGGGTCTGGCTAGGAGTTCGAACAACAGTTGGCACGGGTTTGTTCTAGGAGTGGGCTAAAGTGCTCGGGTGAGAGGGGTTTTGATGGGAAACTTCCTCATTTGGTTTGAAGAAGCTCTCAAAATAATTAATTTCAAGGTTTATGGAATTTTGTGGAGTGACAAAAAAAATCTTTGGAATTCAAGCTTGACATTATGGTCTTACAGTGGGGGAAATCACTTGAATTTGATTGGGATGAGCTTAGGAACGTCCGGGGATGCTCTGAAAGCAATTTGGATGGGTCTTTCCAAAGAATTGGCATAACTCTCTCTTTAGCAATGATAGGATGTGTTTAAATATCCATGGCCAAGGTGGCTAATAGGGCAAGCAAGGGGTTGGAAAGGATTGCTTAGGTGGAGGATTGAGCGGCGCAATTCACCAAAAGGAGTGAGCCACATTGGATTGGTAAAATTTTGGGTTTGAGCCAAAAGAGGGCTTCTCAATTTTGGGTTTTCCAGCTATTAGACTAGCCGACTAGGCCATAGAAGGTGGCTAGCAAGGTCAAGGAAGGTTATCAAAGTTTCAATTATGATAATCTTGGGGCTAAGTGGGCTAGTTTTTTGGGTTAGTGGGATTAACTAAATTGAGAGATGAGTTTGCATGATTCAAGGGACCCTTGTTCCATGGCTCAAAATTTGGTTCTTGGCTGATTTGATTAGCATCCTATGAGGCTAACCAAGTCAAGAGAAGGTTAATCTTAGGCTAATTCTAAAGGTTTAGGTTAAGTTGGATTTTAAGTCCAATATTAAGTTTCGGGCTAAAAATTGGATTTGGGCTTGACTTGGAATTGATTTAAAAATTAGTTGAACGGTCCAATTGGTCATGAAGAATGTCATGAAGATTTTAGGAATATAATTGGGTGAAATTGAATTGGCCACATGGTTTAATTTAATGGAATTTGAAGTTGGGGAAATTTTAGTGTATTTAACTTGGACTTGTGTTTAGGCCAGGTTTTAGTTTGGATTTTGGTAATGCAAAGAATTAATACGGTTTAGGAAATTGTCATGAGAAATTTAGAATTTGAAATTGGAGAAATTTAATTGGTCATGGAGCTCAATTAGGTGAATTTCTGGATTTTAAGACAATTTGGGGCTAAAGGGTTTGGGGTTGAAATTTGGGCTTGGAATTTGGTTCAAATGGGTTGGACTTTTTTTTTAATTAGGCTAGGGCAAGATGAAATAATATGTGGAGTTGGAATTGGGGAAGTTTGAAATCAAGTTGGTGGAAATTAGGGTGAATTGGAGAGTTTGGGCATTTAGGGGCAATTTGGGAATTTTGGTTAATTTTGGTGGATTTAGGGTCAATTGGGCCGATTTTAGTGGTGATGATTGGTTTAAGGTAGGTTTGGAATGATTTTAGAGGTTTTTGGAATTTTTTATACTTGAGGGGTAATTTTGGCAATTTGGGGTAAAATCAATATTTTGGCAAAAATTGGGCAAATTGGCTAATTTTGATAAGTTTGGGGCAATCAGGCTATGTGAAAAGGTTTAAAATTATATTTGGGGTGAATTTAGGGTATTGGCAAATTTTGGGATTTTGGGATAATTTTGTAAATTAGCTAATTTTGGGTGGATTTGGGGAATTTTGGGTGACATTTAGTAATTGGGATGGTTAGGATCAATTTGGGAAAGCTTGGGATGAATTTAGAGATTTTGAAAATTTTGGGCGTTTTAGGGTTTCAAGGACAACTTGGTAATTTTTGGCTGCTTTGGTTGAATTAGAGAATTTGTTGGATAGGGTGTCTATGCAATTCATGCAAACTCTCCCCTAACGCTAAGGGTCTATTTGGAGCATCTTATTTGGCGCGGTGGCATTTTTAAAAACACTGGTCTATTTGGGTAAACTACATTTTGGTAGCTTATGCATTTTTAATACACTACAAACAACATTTTCACACTACACCTATCTAGGTGCGGAGACAGCTTTCTTGCTATGGTCTGGCTTTTAAAAAAAAAAATCGTAATAGCCACATGCCTAGCTTAGAAGTAGATTGTTTTTAATCAGCTTATCAGCAGATTGTCCAATAAGCTGCAGCTGCCCCAAATAGACTCTAAAAAGGCTTTTGGGGAAGCTCACCTGGGACCCTGTAATGTCTTAGAGAACTTAACCAAGGGCTAAGGGCTTGGGACCATCCATGCAAGTTTCCAAAAGAAATAAGGTAAATAGGTTCAATGTGTATGATTTTGGGGTTTTTGGACAAATGGGGAATTCTGATGTGCTATAGTGTCTGAAAGACCAAGCCCTTACCACCAAGGGTAGGGTCACCCTAAGTTCATTAGTCCTATGGGAACTCAACCTTGAATCCTCACATGTTGGTTTCAACCTTCCAAGTGCTAGAGGTTCATGACCATCCATGAAGGGTTTCAAAGAGAGCTAGGAGGTAGTTTGAATTTCTATGTATGTGGGTTCCATCTCTAGTTTTCTAGGATAGTTAAAAGTAAATTCATATAGTTAGATCCTAAGTATTAAGAGAAACAAATGCCTCATCATAAATGAGTTCAACACTACTACCCAATGCTTAACCCATATTGACAAGCTGACCCAACTGAAGAATTCTCCTGATATTACCTTTCTCAGGGTCAGAAAGCTCCCCCTTATCCTGAGTAGTAAGATTGTTAATTGGCATAGACCTGATCCCGACTAGATAAATGTGAGTAGTCATGGAGGTTCATTAACTCTGAGGTTGGGATTGGTAGAGTCTTCAAGGACTGGCAGGGCAAATATCTAGTATAATGTTAATCCCCTATTACTGTCATGGATGCATTGGAGGCTGTTGTATACTAAGCTCTTCTTATTACTGTCATGTGTCATATCCAACAGCTTCATATTGAATCAGACTCTCAAAATTTGTTTAACATTCTCAATTAATAGTTGTACTGCCCTTAGTATTTACTACTCTGGGTAAAGAGGATTAAGTAGTTGACATCCTCCCATACCTCAAGATACAAGTTTATACATAGAGAAGGGAATTTACCTGTCAACTGGCTAGCTAAAGCAGGTCTGTATTCCAAAATATCTGTGATTAGTAAATTTTTGCCTCCCGCTCTCTCTCTTTTGTTAGATGGGGACTTGTTAGGTCTCCCTTATATTAAAACTAACCTCCATCTTCTGTTTAATGAATTCACTCCACACTATTATGTACATAGGGTGCCCATGCATGTGAAGTTTTTACTTATATTTTTTTTCCATCAAGGAGAAACTAGTGTCTCCCTACATGTTGAAGTAAAGGGAAGGTTACAAAATCAAGATCAGCATGATGAACATGTTGATTCAACACAGGAATCAACAGTCCTCTAAAAATACACAAAACAACAATTTGCCTTTTGGGGCAGCAAAGTAAAGCTAAAAAGTAGCATAATGAAATCCCCAAAAATAAAGGGGGAGAAACACTAGAGAATGGGAGAAAAGGAACAACAAATAAAACAAACTTGTCACCATAAACTTGATGCAATTCTGAAAATTGGGACCTCTAGCATATCTCCCCTCACAATGTGTGAACATGAGGGATACATAAATCATCCCCATGTAGTAGAAAAGCTAAAGCAGGAGGTGGGATATTAGCCACAATTACTTGTTCAGAGCATCTACCAGAAGTGTCCAAGAGATGTGCTGACCCATTTCATTTCCTGTTGATGTGTTGAATTTCACTATGTAGCTACCAAAAGCCTTTTACATTTTCCTTATCCATCTTCCAATGTTCCAAGGGGGGTCCTCCTGATGCTGCAAAAACTTAATGCAAGTGTTGGAGTTATTTTCAATGATTAATGGCCCAATATTACAATGGTCAGCAATTTTAATAGCCCAATAAATTGATAACATTTCAACTTCTAATGCATCTAAAGCCCAAGTTGGTGAGGAGAAATGGAGAACATATTATCCTAGGGAGTTTCTGAAAACTCCACCAAAACCATCAAATCTTTTTAAAAAATTTCCATCAGTATTTGCTTTTATCTAGTCATCAAGAGGAGGAGCCCACTCAATCAATGAGAGCTTGAAACTATACTGGTTAGCACTCTAAGGTACCCAATGCCTAAAGATATTAGGGAAATTGTGATATTTAATGGTTTTATGTAAGTAGGATGTGCAATGAGTAGTAACAGCTTTAGCAAGTGGTGTTGAATCCTCAAATTTAACATGATTCTTGCACATCCAAATAAACCAAGCCACAACACAAGGGATAACATGTAATTTAGCATGTTTCCACTCTTCCCAGCAGCTGTAGAAGTTATTCCAGCTGAGATTAATTGTATCAATTTTTGCTGTTATCAATAACTCAGTCCAAATTTTTTTAGAGAAACTACATTTAAAGAAGATGTGATCTAAAGTCTTCTCCTCCTCATGGCATAGAAGACAACAAGAAGGTCCCCTCAACCCTCTCATTTTCAAGATATCATCAGTTGGGAGCATAGACTGCCAAAGTCTCCAGCTGAAGAAGGACATAGAAGTAGTTAAATGTTTCCCCCAAACATCAGTACCATAATGAACAGAAGGCCATTCAAAGAAGGATTGATAGATATAAGCAGCAACTTTCTGGGAATTGGCTTTTTTAGTAACAATTTTATCTCTTTGTCCAGAATAGATAAGTGTTTGTTGGACAAGTTGGAGCTGCTCAATGTTTAGAATATTAGACAGTAGTGTGGAATTCCACTGATTTTCAGTCCAGTAATCCTTAACCATATCATGTGCATTTTAGTTGGAGGTTGAGCCTTGAATTTTTTCACCATTCCAAGTCCACCTATCAAACCAGAAATTTATTTGACCTCCCCCCAGCTCCCAGATGAAAGTCTCCTCAGCTTGCTCTCTTACCTCTAATAATTTACCCCAAAGTCTAGAATCCCCCAGCCTTTTGTTAACAAGCTTGGGTGATCTATTCTACAATATTTCCCTTTCATGAAAACAGCCCAAAGACTATCTTGTGCTCTA
Organism: Phalaenopsis hybrid cultivar; assembly: GCA_002079205.1. Taxonomy (NCBI): domain Eukaryota; kingdom Viridiplantae; phylum Streptophyta; class Magnoliopsida; order Asparagales; family Orchidaceae; genus Phalaenopsis; species Phalaenopsis hybrid cultivar. The sequence goes on from JXCR01147268.1 coordinate 88,392, forward strand.
GATTTAATCCAGAGTCGGCATAAAATAATGAAACTCATGTGCTAAAAATCTTTAAAACCCAAACCTCCAGCACAATATGGTTTACATAACCTTTGCCAAGGAAGTCAGTGTACTTGTTCCTTCTATCCAACCCATAAGAACTTATTAAAGATTCTCCCCAACAGTTGTTGAGTTCCTTTCTTTATTGTAAACATTTGTAGAGCATATGAAGGGAGAGCAGCAAGGATACTTTTTAGTAGAATGATCCTCCCTCCATTGGATAAAAAAGAATTGGTCCAGCATTGAAGTTGGTTCTTAATCTTATCAATGACTTCATTGAATTGTATCTGTTTGTTTCTACCCTTAAGTAAAAGAACACTCAGGTATTTGATAGGCAAAGAGGACAAGTTGAAACCAGTGTAGCTACACATCCAATGTTTTATCTTTTGAGACATGTTAGTGCTAGGAAAAAATTGGCATTTTGGTATATTTAATTCCATACCTGAGGTGAGCTGGAAATGCATAAGGGCCTTATACACCAGTTTAGTTGCATTCTTAGTTGCCTTAGAAAATATAATCACATCATCTGCATAAGCCAGATGGCTGATACACACATTAGATCTGTGCTGAAAGGTCAAATGGGGGGAGCTTGAGCACATTTGATTCAGTAGTCTAGAGAAATAATCCATAGCCAAAATGAAAATTTTAGGGGACAAAGGCTCCCCTTGTTTGATCCCTCTTGATGTAGAAAAGAAGCCATGACAAAAACCATTGATAAGAACGGAGTGGTTATTGTAAACAATCCATCTTTTAATCAGCAAGATGAAACCCTCAGCAAAGCCCCTAGCAACTAGGGTTTCTAAGATGTAATTCCAGTTCATAGTGTCATAAGCCTTCTTGATATCTAATTTATAGATAACATTACCTCCCCTACATTTCCTATCGAAATCAAGCAACATCTCTTGGGCAAGAAAAATGTTATCAGTTATGGATCTTCCGTTAACAAAGGTAGTCTGGTTAGAGCAAATTAGCTGCTGATGATGTAGCTGAATTCTGAAGACCAGTATTTTGCTTATTACCTTGGTAATAACATTAGTTAAACTGATGGGCCTGAAATCTCCCAATTGTTTCTGATCTGGTTTTTAGGAATCAAAGTGAGAGTTGAGGAGGTAAAGTATCTATGTGGATTGATTCCTCTGAAAAATTCTTGTACAATAGAAATAAAGTCTTCCTTAACCACAAGCCAGCAACTTTTGTAAAACTTTGCAGTGAATCAATCTGGGTCAACAGTTTTGTCATCACCTATAGAATCAAGAGCAACTCTAATTTCTACTTCAGAGGGGATTTGATTCAGGGTCAGCCTACTGACATAGTCAGTACAATTAGCAAATACATTAGCATCAACATTGGTTCTAGTTGAAGGATGGGAGTTAAAGAGTTGTTGAAAAAAATTAACAGCATCTAGAGTAATGTCTTCAGCCTCAATTAACCTCATCCCTTCAGAGTTCTTAATCTCCAAAATTATATTTCATTTTCTCCTATAATTTATGCAAGCATGAAAGAAACTAGAGTTTTTGTCCCCCTCAGTGAACTTGGTAATAGCAACTTTCTGCTTCAAGAAGGCTTCATTATAAGTGATATGAGCAAGAAGTTCTTCATTAGCTTTATGAAGATCTCTCTCAGATTTTAAACCCTTCTGGAAATCTTCTTCAATACTGATCACCTAATTTTGAGCAGTTTTTAGGTTCTCATTAGCATTACCAAAAGTGTTCCAATTCCAGCTCTTTAAATGGATGACCACCTTCTTTTCTAATTTCCAAAGATTTATCCATGGTCCATAAGCTTCATTAATGATCCAAGCATTTGCAACATCCTTGATGAAATTAGGATGAAGATTCCACATGTTTTGAAATCTAAAGGGGGAACCCCCAGGCTTCACAGCATTCTGAATAGAGCAACGAATGGGTCTATGGTCTGACCCAGACATGGCAAGGTGGGTGATGATTGTATAAGGGTAGGTTTGAAGCCACTTAGACTTTCCCAACATTCTATCAAGTCTTTCCCGTAAAACACCTCGTCTTCAAGTATATTTAGGAACCTGAAAACCCAAATCAAATAACTGAGCATCTATAAGGAATTCATTGAACTTTAGCATAGAGGTTTGAGATGGAGGCCTGCCTCCTTTCTTTTCATCAGGTGAGGTAATACAATTAAAATCCCCCCAACAATCCAAAAAGAGTTTATGGACTGGCTGATGTTTGAAAGCTCCATCCACAACAACTCTTGATTCCTTGGAAGACAACTGGCATAAACAAAGGTGGCATAGCCCACCTGAGCTCCAACAATAAATTGAATATGTAAATATTAGGGGCTATTCAAAACAACATTCCACTGTAATTCAGTTCTAGCACACAACCAAATCTTATTATTATGGTTAGAAAAGTTAGAAAATTTGTGAAATTTTCTGATAATATTAGAAGAGTTCTTAGAAACCATGGGTTTCAAAAGAGCAAAGCACCATATTTTATGTGTTTTCACAAGATGTACCAGCCTTGTGAGAGATTTAGGGTGTGCAACACCCTAATTTTCCAACATAAAAACTTGATCTTTGTAAAAGGGTTCTCCCTTTCCTTCTTGTTCTTTGATTGGAATCTATCAGTTGATTGGTTCCTTACAAGGAGGGAACTTCCTGCAGTAGCTTCAATTCCATCTTTCCCTTCTTTTTTCTGTTATTCTTTTGAACTTGCCATTCATCAGTAAGCACCTCATGCATTAATTATACAATAGAATTTTGAACTTTGTGAGGACTGATATCAATTTTACTTCTTGCAATGTCTCCTTGCCTGCCCTCCACCACCTGTTCCTGAACATTCATGGCAGAAGTATTTCTTTCTGTGACCTCTTCTAGAATACTTGGTAGCTTAGGACAGGCTTCCACATCAGTTTCACTACTGACTTGGGATGCTTCCTATTCATTAGTTCTTCTATTATCCTTTCCCAAAGCTTCAACAGATCTTCCCTGAGTAGGCATACTTTGAGGAGTTGTTTTCCTAAATGGTGGATGCAGCCTATAGCATTTGTCCACATTATGCCCAAACATCCTGCAGTGAGGGCAGAATAGTGGTTTTTTCTCAATAATAATGCTTTTCCAAAACCCTTCCTCTGGGGTTCCAATCCAAACTCTCTTTATTTCTGACAATGTGATATCTCTTTCTACCAGCACTCTTGCACCAGCTGGTCTAGCCAAATTGTAGGTTGGGGCATCAACTTTTAAAAAGCATCCAAGAACCCTTCCAATGTTGAATAGAACATTTTGGTGGTAATATTGAATAAGGAGGTTAGGAAATTTAAACCAAATTGGTACAATTGGGGGTTCTTTGCTTGGGTCAAATCCAGGTGTCCATTTTAATAATTTCATTGGGGTTCTAGCAATTAAGAGAGTTTATTTAGCAAAAACTTTAGAATAATCCTCCTCATTAGACATTTTGATTAATATATGTCTTCCATCCATTAAACGCAGTTGTCGAGCACTAGTGAGTTGGAGTTCCTCAAAAAATTTTCTAACATAATCCATTTTTGGATGGCAAAACTGAAACTTGCCAATCAAGGTGAACTTAATTGAATCATTCAAAGTTTGCATCTCCCCAGAGGTAAAAAGAACAGCAGGTTCACCCTCTTTGATTCCAATAGGAGAAATATAAGGGCAGAAAGTCTTTCCAACTGCAGGAATAGGCAAAGCTTGGGGAAAACTAGAATGTCAAAGTTTTTAGGCAAATCTTGCCCTCTACCAACCACTTCAGCATAAGTGGCTTGGGTCAACTGAGCATTTACTTCCACATTAATGGGACTGAACTCCATTAATGCAGCTTCAACACAAACAAAAGAGAAGGTTTCTAGTTCCAGAGAGACAACACACAACTCCACTTAATGGAACACTAAGAGTCCCACCCAGCACTAGTCAGAAAGTGCAGTCACCAGAAGTCCAACAAGTGGAAGCCACCAGAAAACCTAGGCAAACTTAAAATAAAAATCCAGTCTCCCTTCCACTGTTAGGTTCCACAGCCAAGGGAGCAGCAGAGAGAAGCACAATGAAACAGCAAAACCAAAGATAGACACAAGAACATCTCCACCACCACCAGAGATAAGAGCCAGCATGAAGTTAACCACCACCTCAGAGTTCTTCTGCAGCCAGCATACACCAATCTTCATCCTTTCTGAAACCCTAGCAGAGCACCAAAAACTCCATACATGATATATATTAATATGTATATATATATATATATATATGGCGGCTATCGGATTTCCTCTGCTAAGGTTTGGCTTTTATTGCGACATTCATAGTGATTTTTCTTGGTGAGGTCTCTCCTACACTTTTCTTAGTCTTATTTCATGTTTTTAGCCATGCCTCCAGTCGCTCGTTCTTTTGTTGGCGCTATTTTAGATGGTGGTGGCTGTTTGGCCACTCCCTCCACCGAATATTTCCCGCAAAGTTTTCATGACACTCTTGTAGTTGGAGGAGATTATTCTTTTATCAAAAAATTGGGGAAAAAATGGTATATTTGCGCTTTTTGTTTCTGGTGATGAAACTTCCATACTTGCATCTTCATTTTGCCTGGCCCTTGTTTGTAAATTTACATATGGCATTCCTAAGATTGAAAACGATCAGGAGGGAATTTGAAATGTTAGAGCTTAAGGGCTGATGGAAGTTTGGTATCATAGATGGATGTTATATATTTATACAATTAGCTAATGATGAGGATTACACTTGTCTTTTTGCTAAAAGGTTGATGTGGATTGAGAATAGTATGATGAAAAGAGATGGCCTATTAATTTTGATCCTAAAGCTAAGTTGCCTATTATTCCGATATGGATACATTTCTCAAGGCTTAAACTACATTTGTTCAATCATGAGATACTTTTTTCGCTTACTGCTGCTTACGAAAAGCCTTTGAAAATGGATCGTACCTTTACTTTATCAAGACCATATGAAGCACGCATATTGGTTGAACAAGACATTACACAACATTTTTGTAATGAAATATGGATAGGATCGCAGCACCAAGGATACTGGCAACCTGTTGAAATAGAAAGGCACTCGCCCTGCTGCACTCATTGTTCTATGTTTGTTCATCAAAACACCTCTTTTTTCCTCTTGAATCCATAACTCAGAAATGTGCACAAAGAAACACATATTACTTTACCTAACACTAACATTAATATTAAACACCTAGAAGTCCCAATTAATGTTGAAACTGGGGTTGATCCAGTTAAAAATCAAGTTATTGTTAATGTCATCTCTTCTTTACAACCTCTAGGTACAGGAGTTGCACATATTTGTGATGAAGACAATCATCTACATATGAACACTAATGAATGTCAGGAAGGTACAGATATTTTCTAAATTTGCAATGATACTAATCCTTAATAATTGCAGATAAATGAAGAAGTTGTGTTGGCTGAAAATTTAAATGAGCATGATACTAATGTGGCTTTTGAAGAGTCTATTGATACAATGCTTAAGGGCCACAATATTGATAAGGGACACCTCCCTTCTACTAGCACTATGGTTTGGTCTCCTATAGCTAGAACCCTCTCTGATATTATTGATATAGATAATTCCTTATCTAATGATAATATAACTTTGGAAAATGAGTGGCAGTGCAAAAGCATTTTAGAAAAAAGGCTAAACGCAACGTTGAGCTCTCTAGACTTAATGCTAGAAATATTATACAGGAAGGTATTTATAACTCTAATGGGGAACAGTTGGTCAACACTATTAGATCTTCTAGAAGGGTTGGATCCCGTAATCATGTTTAATATAATGGTATGGAATATTAGGGGAGTGGCGGGTCGTAACTCCCTTAATAGTCTCAAAAATCTTTACAGGGTCCATAAATTACTCATTTTTTGTATTTTGGAATCTTTTGTTCATGTTAATAAACACAAAATTCTTAATAAGTTCAAAGGTTATCATACTCATTGCAATGTTAACAACAAAATTTGGCTTTTTTGGAAGCACACAGTCACTCTTTCCATTATAGAAGATGAGGAGCAATATAATTTTTCTGAAATTACTTTTGAAGACTTTCAGGGGTGGGGCACTTTTGTTTATTCTAGCTTTCATATACATGAAAAAAATTAGCTTCGTCATAAAATTAAGTCTATGGGAAACATTATACATGATAATTGGTTTGTAGGTGGTGATTTCAACATGATCATGAAGCCTATGGAGAGAAAAGGGGGTGGTAGACTTGAGCCTTCTCTTATTAATAGATTTTCTAACTCTATTGCTAATGCTGGTCTTTATGACTTAGGATATTCTGGATCTCCATACACTTGGAGGAGGGGTTTTCTTTATCAGAGATTGGATCAGTTTTTGGCTAACTCTGCTTTTATAAGTCATTTTCCAATTGTGAAAGTTCAGCATTTGAGTCATGTTACCTTTGATCATAATCCTATTTTGCTCACTTTGGCTTATACCGTTAAACCGACCATATCTCATTTTAAGTTTCTTAATGTTTGGACTTCTCATGATACTTATCTTAATTTGGTAACTCAAGCTTAAAAATTTGATGGATTTGGGACTCCTTGGTTTGTCATGTCGCAATAACATAAGAAGATGGTTGCCCACCTCACTAAATGGAATTACCAGGTTTTGGTAATGTTCATTCTAAAGTAAAGGATGCTCAGTACAATGTTGATTCCTTGGAAGCACAGTTTGACGTTTCTCCTCAATAGATGGATGCTGTTGTCCAGGCTCGTCTTGCTTTAATGGATGTTATTGCATTAGAGAAAATTTGCTTAAACGAAAGGCTAATGACCCTTCCTTTGTTGTACGGGATAAAAACACTAAGTATTTCCATGCCACCCTAAAACAAAGAAGAAGTATCAATAGTATTTTAAAAAATAAAAAGGGGGATGGGAGTATTTTAACTAACATGGAAGAGATTGGTGATGGTGTTGTTACATACTTCTTTGAGCTTTTTGAGTCCACTATACACACTATGCCTATTGACCCCACTTACTTTGTGGAGGAGTATAATTATATTAAAAATCTTTTTCTGCCTTTTTCTCCTGATGAGCAGGAAATTTTGAATGCTTTCAAATCTATTTTCTCAAATAAAGCTTGTGGCCTAGATGGTTTTTCTTCTACTTCTTACATCCACACTTGAGAAGTTATTAAGAAGGAGGTTATTCTTGCTATCCAAAGTTTCTTTCTTGGAAATAACCCAGGAAAATATTTCACCTCTACTCTGATTGTGCTTATTCCTAAAAGTAATGATAAGATCTCCTGGGAGAATTTCCATCCTCTTTCCCTCACTATTGTGATATCAAAGGTTATAAGTAAAATTATAGTTAGCAGATTGCAACTTCATCTTACTCACATTATTGATGATCAACAGTCTGCATTCATCAAGGGTAGGGATATTATGGATAATATTCTTTTAGTGCAGAAGATGATTCAAGAGTTGGACAAAAAGTGCAGGGGGTGAAACATGGTCCCTAAGTTGGATATAAGGAAAACTATTGACACTATCAGTTGAGACTTCATATTTAATATTTTGCGGTCTAATGGCTTTAAAAAAGATTTTTGTTCTCTCATTCAGAGGTGGCTTTCTAATAATATTTATAAGGTCGAGCTTAATGGTAAAGCCTATGGTTTCCTTTCTGTTAGCAGGGGTATTAAGCAAGGAGACCCCCTCTCTACCACAATTTTCATAATTGCTTTAGATTATCTATTTAGGCTCATTACTAAGCTACATTATGAGCATCCTTACCTTCAATTTTCTCATAATCCAAATTTTTGGTTAGTCACCTTGCTTATGCGGATGATGCTATATTTTTTTTAAATGCCAGCAAATGTGACATAAAAGCTACTATGTCTTTATTTAAGAATTTCCAAAATAGTTGGGTATGATGTTAAACATGGCTAAGTGCTCCATTTATTTTAGCAAATATATTCATTCTTCCACTCATGGTTGGGCTTCTAATTTTACTAGTTGCAATATTTCTAAGCTACCCATTAAGTATCTTGGGGTAAACATTCTCAGAGGTAGAACTAAGTAAACACAAATGGATGAGGTGATTGAAAATGTTAAAGTTAAGATTAATGACTAGAAAAATACATTCCTTTCTAATGGGGGTCAGCTTACTTTGTTGAAAAGTGTCCTTTTCACACTTCCACTCTACACTATGCAAGATCTCAAAGCTAAAAAAAGCACTCAAAAGAATCTTGAAACTATTTTTAACAAGTTCTTGTGGAAGGGATCTAGATATTCTAAAAGTCGGACTATTTGGCACAATACATGCAAGCCTCTTCATGCTAGTGGACTAGATTTTAAGACTTTGCATCATACTATTGATATTAACATGTGTAAGTTCTGCTTCAAATTTCTTTTAAGGGAGTCACTTTGGGTAAAGTTTATGCATCATAAATATTGTAAAACATTACATCCAACTACGGTTACCTGGAAAGTGGGGGACTCAAGCCTTTGGAAGGCTATAATTCCTGCAAAGGATATAGCATCTCAATTCATGTTTTAGGATATTGGTGATGGCAATATTTTTTTTTGGAAAGATGATTGGGGCATTTCTATGTACTCTACTTTACCTACTTCATGTTATGATGCTAAGTTGTTAGTCTTGGATTGTTGGATTGAAGGTGATTAGAATTTAAATATGTTGAATTCTTTAATTGGTTATATAGCTCCTGTTACTGCTACTATTCCCATTCATGCTCAAGACAAAAATGTTCCTCACCAGAAGCACCATGCTAGTACATCTGTTTCAAGATGCTTTACTCGAATTTGCACTCTTTTACTCCTTGGAAATGGCATGTTTACACTTGGCATAAAATTATAACTCATTCTATTTCAATTTTACTTTGGAGATATTTTCATAAGTTGCTCCCTTTTGAGGATATACTTAAACTGAAAGAGTTAAAACTAGCCTCCTATTGTTATAATTGTAAGAAAGATGTTGAATACTTTCATCACTTATTTTTTGACTACTTTTTTGCGAAAGAGGTGTGGCAACGTATTGGGTGCTACTTTTGTATTACATGGAAAGAGATTGATTCTATGTTCATTAAGCATAGTTATTTCCCTGGTATTATTTTATGGTTTATCTAGATGGCTAGGAAGAGTAAAAAATATGAAGCTTTTTGCCACACTCCCTCTACTACTCCCACTTTCGCAGTGGCTTATTTTAAAAAGGCTTGGAAGACTTCCATTGGTCAGGATGCCTCTCCTATTGTGGGTAGGGGTAGGATACCCATTTCGATTAAATGGGCACCACCCCCTCATGGTAGGTTTAAGGTTAATTTTGATGGAAGTTTTTCCAATGGCTATACGAGTATATGAAGGTTTATTAGAGATGCATATGGTAAGTGATGTGCTTATTTTGCCCCTCCTTGTATTGCTAGCTCTTTTATAGAGGCTGAAACTATTGTTATGCTTGCTGCTCTTCAAATTGTTGTTTCTCTAAATTTTAATGGTATTATTTTGAAAACAGAGTCGAAAACTCTATATAACATGCTTTTGGCCAAGCTCAAACCACCATGGTATATCATACCTTGGTTAATATGTATTAGGAATGTTATAGAGGGGCATCATCTAAATATTCTTTATTCATTTACATATAGAGAGGGTAATCTATCTACGAATTGGTTGGCAAAATGGAGGGTGCGAGGTGCTATTATAGGGGTTTCTCCTCCTCCTATGTTGATTAAGCTGATTAAAAGTGACTTGGCAGCTCCTTATGTTCGAGTTTAATCTGTTGCCTCTTTATTTTAATTCTTTTCATGTTTTATGAGACTTTTTTTGGCTATTATGGATGGCATTGTCTTTGCTTCCTAGATCTGTTGGGATGGAAGTGCTTGCTGCATGTGTGGACTGATTTTGGTGCTTTTGGGGTGGTTTGCAGGAAACATTTAATCATCTTCCTTTCCAGCCTTCTATAATTTTGGATAATGCTTTCTTTGCTTTTAATATACCATGGAAGTTTTCTTTCTCTAAAATTTGGAAGGATGGTGGCTTTATTCGTTTGCTTGGGAAGTGTATATTGGGTTGCTTGGTATCCACATTTGACTTGGTTAATTGTTCAGTTACAGGAATTTCAAGCTATACTAAATTTAATTTATCTGATTCCTCATTGGATTTATTTGATTCTTCAATGGCTTTATGGGAGCCTGGTGGTTGCTGCTATGGTGGTTCTGATTTTCTTTTTGGAAATTACCTTATTTTTCTATATTTGTTTTGGTTGGTGAATGGCCAGCACTTTTGGATCACTTTGCTGGACACTGATTTGCATCTAGATGGCTGATCTCTTTTCTATGATGGCATTACACGATATAGCTTGATGCCACTTTGGGATCTACGTATTAGGGTGTTTTTTACTTTATGAATTCATGGTTCTTCTGGTGTTTGGGAGGTTTTTCTTTGTGGCCACAAGATATTTATGCTTAACTATTTTCATTTCCTCCATTGTGTTTTCTATTTTAATTTTGTAGGGATTTACCTAACTGATTCTAGGATTGTTTTGAGTTTAAAGTTGATCTTGTTGGACAATGCATTCTCATCTTTAATCTTTCTCTCTTCTATCATTATTCACAAGAGTTTTTGGAATACACATGTTATATGCTCAAGTATGCCTTCTTTCGTAATGTTGGATGTTGGACTTTGGATTCTTAGATGCTTTCATTGTGGTTTTTCTCCCCGTCCTGCACACTATTTTTTTGGTTTTATGGTTGTGGCTACTATATGTCTTTGAAGATTCCTCTCTGAATGCAGAATATCCCTTACTGATTGTAGGATTCGTTTGCTGCTATTTTTGGACATTACACTTTCAGTTTTAAAATTGCTCTCAAATATTATTGTTCACATGAGGTTTGGTATACATGTAAACTTTGGGTATACTTTTTTGGTTCGTATACTTTTTGGGTTTCTACATGTATTTTCTTTTTTTTTTTGCGTAGAGTTGTACTGCGGAGAGTGGAACCCCTAGAATTTGATGTATTTTATTTTATTTTTTGACGGGAATTCACTATCCCTCCCAAAATTTGTAACTTTTAAATATTAACACATAAGGAGCCACGTGTTGCTCTTTTAATCAATATATATATATATATAACCAAAAGGCTACTGAGGAGTACTCACTAAGAAGTAACAAGTAGCAAATTCTTTGAAAACAAGGCAGTTACATGGTATGGTATTGGAAAACAAAATTATATATATATATATATATAGATTAAAGGAGATAGAGGCTCCTAATTCATTAAAACCAAAAGATACAAAAGAAGGGAGATAAAAAATCCCTTCCCAAAATTAAACCGAAAGGACTCTAATGAAAGGTAGAGCCACAAGGTCTCATTTCAACAGTAACTCTAACTGGGGGGTGGGGGAATTGCCTACCAGGGGAAGCTTTGAGTGTAGGCCAACATTTGCCAGCCAGTGGGCAGGTATATTGCCTTCTCTCAATGTATGGGAGAAGGAGGTGCTAAGTCCCACATTCGATGATTGAATGCTTTTGATCCAGTGGATCATGAACCATGGAGTTGGTATCTTCCCTTCAATGAAATTAATTAAAACCATAGAATCTGATACAACAATTAAGGAGCGAAAGCCACACTTATGAGCCATAAACATAGCCCAAAAAACTACCAGAGTTTCAGCCTCCAGGGGATCCATAGCCCTTGCAAGAGAGTGGAAGTAGAGTAAACACTTCCCTTTGTCACATCTGAACACCCCTCCTATCCCAACATATAGAGTAGAAAAACTTCCATCAGTATTTACTTTAATTTCACCCTTAGGGGGACATCCCCAATGAATAAGTTCATACTTGTTTTTTTTTTTGGAGGCAGTAGGCATTGCTGCAAAGAATTTTAGGAAGCTTCCTATGGCAATACAATTTCTGCAAATAGCTGAAGCAGTTACTAGCAATGGGAGCAGCTTCCACATAGGTGTCTTCATATTTCACCTTATTTGTGGCCATCCATATAAACTAGGCAGTGATACAAGGAATGAGGGGTAATGTCTAGGCCTGCCAATCCTTCCGGCTAAGAAATAAATCGAACCAAGATAGCTGAGTTGTATTCAACTTTAGTTTGGACATTAAAAAGTTCCAAACTTGTTGATTAGTGATGAAGTTAAGGAATAAATGTTGAATAGATTCCTCTTTGGACTTACATAGCCCACATCTAGAAGGGCCTCTCAAACCTTTTAATTTCAGTTAGTCATCAGCGGGAAGAAAGCCATGAAATAATCTCCAAGAGAAAAATGACATAGAAGGGGAAAGGAATTTATTCCACACACATTTGCCTCGTGGGACTTCTTGTTGTGGAAAACTGAAGTTTGATATGGATGTTGATAAGGACTGGGACACCTTTTTTTTCACTATAAGTCTATCATTTTTACCTCTATCTATGTTGCATTTCAGAACTTTATGTAAGATTTTATTATCTAGTATGTTTTGTAGAGCTTGCTGATTCCAATCTCCATTGAGCCATAAATGAGCCACCAGAGTTGAAGGATTGAGTGAAGAAAGAGATGGGGGGTTGATTAATCCCTCACCAGTCCAATTATCCAACCAAAGATTAAGCTTGCCCTCTCCCAATTCCCAAATAAATAAATTTTCATCATGTGTCCTCACCTTTAGCATATTAGTCCAGGCCCTGGAATCAACTGGTCTTTTAGTGACAAGGGAAGGATGCATATCTCTGCAATATTTGCCCATCAAGAATTTAGCCTAGAGAGAAATCTAAGCTCTGAACATAATCCAAAGCTTACAAAAGTTGATTTGGGAAATTTGCTGGATACTTTTGAATCCCAGCCCACCAGCTCCAGTATTTCCATAAATTTTCTGCCACCTGGTCCAATGCATTTGTTTTCTCTAACCTGCCCAAAGGAATCTATTAAAAGTTCTTTCTAGAGTTAATTGAATGGATTTCTTAATTACAAAAACCTGACAGATGTAGGATAGAAGAGTTGTCAAGACACTTATGAGAAGAGTAATTCTACCCTAATTAGAAAGGAAGGAGTTAGCCTAGTAGTTCAGCTTATCCTAAATTTTTATGACACACTCATCAAATTGGACTTGCCTAGTTCTCCCTTTCAATAACAAAGTGCCTTGGTATTTTAAAGGCAATGAGCTAGAACTGAAACTAGTCAGGTCTGAAATCCAATGCTTAATGCCAGGCTTAACTCTTTTGTTGAACACCATTTGGCATTTCTTAATGTGGAATTGCATTCCTGAACAGTCTTGAAACTTCTCTAGGCATTGAAAAACCAATTTAACAGCTGGCTTAGTTGCTTTGGCAAAGATAATTACATCATCAGTAAATGCTAAGTGATTCACAACAAGGTTAGATTTATGACTTTATAGTGTGTGAGGGGATGTAGCCGTAAGCTGATTCAATAATTTTGAAAGGTAATCAAATGAAATAATGAATATAGTAAGAGAATCATGCAAGGTGAGGGATTAATCAACCTCCCATCTCTTTCTTCACTCAATCCTGAGTGAAGAAACAAGGAGAATTGCCATTAATAAACACTGATTGATAATTTTTTGTTAGCCATCTGTGTATTAGTAAGATAATTTGATGAGTGAAGCCCCTTGCAGATAGCACTTCTTCAATGAACTCCCAATGTATGGTGTCTTATGCCATTCTAATGTCCAATTTAAAGATTAGATTCCCACCTCTGCATTGCTTATCCAGATCCATCACAAATTCTTGAGCCAAAAGAACATTGTCCACTATGCTTCTCCCTTTGATGAAAGCTAACCGATTCTCACTAATAAGGTGAGGTAGGTGAGGTTGGAGTCTGTTGGAGATCACCTTACTAATAATCTTAGACAAGACATTGGTAAGGTTGATAGGCCTGAATTGATCCCAAGAAAATGTAGAAGAAGCTTTGGGAATTAAAGTTATGGTAGAGAATTTAAAGTAGTTAGGAGGATCGAATCCTCTGAAAAAACCTTGCACATCCTCAATTATATGATCTTTAATGATCCTCCAGGATTTCTTATAAAATTCAATAGAAAAGCCATCAGAACCTGCTACTTTGGAGCTGTCAATGGAAGCTAGGGCAGACCAAATTTCCTCTTCCCCAGGAATGGAAGCCAGGTCCAACCCCCTAGTATAGTTCTTCTCCATGCAGAAAAATTTATGCTGAATTGGTTGCCTAGAGACTGAAGGTTGGGAAAATAGTGTTTGGTAGTAATTGATAGCACTAGCAGCAATTTGGTCATTAGAATGGAGCCACTATCCAGCTAGATCCTTAATCTTGTGTACATTATTACATTTTCTTCTGCAATTAATAAAAGCATGAAAATATTTAGAATTTCTATTCCCCTCACAAAATATGGTTTTAGCAGCTTTTTGGGCATAAAACTTCTGCATGCAGATGGCAATCATCAATTTTTCATTAGCTAACAGTAAGTCCTTTTCCAACTCTGGGTTAGCCTCTAGATAAGCCTTCAAATGAGCATGTCGACGCTATTTTTAGTTGGAGGAGTTGCCGGTAAAAAGCTGTCGGTCACCGGAATTAAAATCCCGTCGCCCTCTTTAGAAGGACATTTTAATTTACATACGTATTTAGTTTTAGAAAAATATGAAATTAAATTGCCCTATAATTTTCATAGTTTAAATTGAAGAGTGATGTACCTCAAATCTTGTATCTATCATGAAGGATAAACACAAGACTTGAGGATGAGGCTCGATTAATTAAACGAAGGAATATATTGCATCCTTTTGGTCTGCGAAACCTTTATACTTGCCGACAAGTTCCCCTATTTAATATAAAGGATGCAATACATACTTCCTATAAGGGTGAGCCCCTTTAGTTAATTACATCTTAAATGACCAAAGTCACCTAAGAAGACTCTTGATAAAAATCTGGCAATATTATCTTCAAGAAGTTTCAAAGGGTAGGACTTTTCAATGAGTTCGGATGTTGAGGAGTGAAAAAGGATTTGTTTGAATTTGGAACATTTTGTTATAGAGTCCAAAGGAGGAAGAACTAGAGGATGCATGGGTTAGAGGAGAACCCCGGTGACTTCCCAAGCTATCCTATTGTTTGGCTTCAGTTTTCAGAATAAATATTTAGGTGTTTCATCTTGTCAATTTTATTAGTTAGGGCTTACATTCGTGTGAAACGATCACACAAATAGCCTGGAAGATGTGAGGATTTAGGTCATGACAAACGACAGCCTTGGAATCCTAAGACAAGTTAGGTCTTTAATTGTATAACTAGGCTATACGAAGGCCTAAAGATAAGATGAGGATTTACATTGCATAAGCAAGCAACCTCGAAGTCCAATGGCTTTGTTGTTTAATTCTAAGGAAAGAAGATTGGTTTAGCTGGGGAAGACAGGTTTTGTTGTTGAAGATGGTCGTGCTGCCCACCATAATTGGTTTAGCTGGTGAAGATAGGTTTTGCTGTTGAAGATGGTCGTGCTGCCCACCAAGCTAGCTTGCCACAATAAGTCTGGGTTATCTATTGTGTCAAGTTATAATATCAAATCAGGTGGCCCTATGGTTGAAGTCCGCGACGAGTTTGAGTTATCTAGTGTGTCAAGTTATAATATCAAATCAGGTAGCCCTATGGTTGCCGTGACGAGTTTGAGTTATCTAGTGTGTCAAGTTATAATGTCAAATCAGGTGGCCCTATGGTCCGCGACGAGTTTGAGTTTTCTAGTGTGTCAATTTATAATGTCAAATCAGGTGGCCCTATAGTTTTGTGACGAGTTTGAGTTTTCTAGTGTGTCAAGTTATGATGTCAAATCAGGTGGCACTATGGTTTGTGACGAGTTTGAGTTTTCAAGTGTGTCAAGTTATGATGTTAAATCAGGTGGCCCTATGGTTGAAGTTCTTTAAATTTTATGGGGGGTGAATTAAAGTTGATTAGAGCGACACCGGTTAGGATCCCACGGTTGCCTCGTTCCGGCACCACTATGTTATGTTGGACTCACTTAGTCCAAATGAATTCATTGAACTCAACTTAATGAGTTCCATAATTTCATTTAGACTGTGGAAAGTCTCGTTTGCAACCGTAGGTTACCTTCTCCGAGGAATTCCCGATCATCTGATAGAGATATCTTAATTTAGTTGCAATTTGTAGTTTTTTGTGATGTTTGTGATTAAATTTTGAGCTGTTTTATATTTTGAATGTTGTGGGTGTGAATTTTATCTAGGTTGATTTTAATTTTGGTTTTGGTTTTGGCTTTGGTTTTGTGGCTATCCTGATATTTTTAGTTTTCATGGAGGGCGACATCGTTGTTTAGCATGCAAGTTTGCAGGTATAAAAGCACAATATGAAAGTACAAGAAATACAACACTGAACATTATAAAAGCGTACCTGGTGAGTCTCCTCATTTCACCATCTGAAACTCAAATAGCATGTTAAGGTAGTTTATATGAGACAGGGAAGTAAAACTTGGATGACATATCTAACCCTAGGTCATATCTTGGTGGGTCCTTAGGAGTTTAATTAAGGATGATGCTGCCAAGCAAAATATATTAAGTTTAGTAAATCTCTGAGGTATCCAACAGATCTAGAGAAAGAAGCAGGTTCGTGCTACTCTCTTGCTGCCTGGTGGAAAATCCCGAGTTCTTTTAAACTTATTCAGTTGCTTAATAATTCATCCTATAAAACACCCTAATGCCCAATAAACATTGATGTCTCAATTATCCTTAAGAGTAAGGTAATTATCATCTGTAATTTAATTTTGAAAATTATGTGGGTGAAGATTCTTAAAGAGGCAAGTTAGTGTTATTGGAACACTTAACCAAATTTTGGTTATAATTGTGCTTGTGGTGTTTTAAAGATGTTTTAATTGAAAATGATATTTACTTTTCTAATCCTTATTTAAATGAAACTTGATTTAGCCTAAGTCACTACTATGCTCTTAAGACCTAGGTAAGTGTCTTAATTAGCTTTGAAAAGATTAAGCTTTAGGTGGTCATAATTCATGATTTGAATTTTATTTGAAAATCAAAATAGAGGTATTAAATTGATTAATTATTGACTTCAAAAGTCATACCCCTAAGCCCTTAGTTCATTTTATTTTAATAAACTTTTAAATTTTAATAATTTAGAAATTTATTAACTTATCTTTTCAATTAAGANCTTAATCCTTATTTAAATGAAACTTGATTTAGCCTAAGTCACTACTAAATCCTTAAGACCTAGGTGAGTGTCTTAATTAGTTTTGAAAATGTTAAGCTTTAGGTGGTCATGAATTGATTTGAATTTCATTTGAAAATCAAAATAGGGGTATTAAATTGATTAATTGTTGAATTCAAAAGTCATACCCCTAAGTCCTGGGTTTATTTTATTTTAATAAACTTTTAAATTTTAATAATTTAGAAATTTATTAACTTATCTTTTCAATTAAGAAAGTGAGGTTGGTTTCTATCAATTAACCCCTTGTGTTTCAAACATCCCAAAAAATTGATTAAGATCAGAGGTTGCCCATTTCCCTCCTTGAATTAAGTCTAAATGTTAATTAAGGCTAGTTACAAACATCCAAATTAAGATCAGAGGTTGCCCATTTCCCTCCTTGACTTAAGCCTAAATGTTAATTAAGGCTAAATTTCCAAAATTACACATATTCCCCTTAAGATCACTTCATAATTCATCAAATTTAATCCAAATGACTTTGAAATTTTTATCCTACCTCATTCTTGGGTCAATTAAGACATCAAAGGAGAAAATATAATTTTTGGAAATTTATTTTAATTTATATAATTATTTTCATGCAAAAATATGATTTTTTAAAGAAAATTCCTAACTTGACCAAGGTAAATGCTAATCCCTTCAAATTTTTACTAGAGGTAGACCTAAACTAGACAAGCCTGTGGACCAAACTTTATGATTTTTTCAATCTTCTTTGATTTTTAAGAATTATTTTAATTTTTAGCGTATTTTATAAATATTAAATATTTTAAATGAGGAAAATTAAGTTTTATATTTTTTAAAAATCTCCTTGAGGTCATAGAACTCAGAGGAGAAAATTTTATGTTTTTATGAGTTTTATTTGATTTATTGGAATTATTCTTAGTGAAAACCCATTTTTAGCATTTAAAATTTATTTTTAAGCTTTGAAATTCAGTATCTTTATTTAGAAAATTAGGAAAAATATTTTAATTGTTCCTAAGTATTTAAGAAGGAATTTAGAACATTTCCAACAATTTTATTATTTTTGAGTTTTTTATGGATTTTTAATTATTTAAATATTTAAAATAGGTCAAAAATCAAGTTTTTATTTTAAATACCATTTTATTTTTAGAAAATACCCTTGATCAATAAGAAATCAAAAAAAAAGTTTTTATAAATTTTTGAGTTATATTTTGATTTTTAAAAATCATTTAAGTGCCAAAAATGTTATTTATCTTTAAAAAACAACTTAAGTTATCAAATGAACTCAAAATGCTTTGGAATTTTTATGGTGAGTTCTCTGGATCCTAAGCAGTAGTGGAGATTAAAAATGAAGGTATTTTCTTATTTGTATTTTTCAAAATTAATTATTTCAAGGATTTAGGGTTTATAAAGGTTAAGTGTATTTTAAATGACATGGCTCATGAGAATATTTTCCAAAGGCTCTTTGGTCATCATAAACCTTCCAAAATTTTCTTGGATTTTTCTAAGCAACATGCTAATTTCCATGATTATTTTAAACAAATAATGCTTTTAAACTTCAAAAATATGATTCTCTGTCTAGGGTCCTCCTCTGACTTTAGAAAAATCAGAGAAAGTTCCCTAAGACAAAGGCAACATCATGCTAAAATTTCAAACCATGGTGATATTCTTACAAGCATGGAGAATCAAAACATTCAAATCAGTGTTTAATTAATTAAAAGTAAAATATGCATCAAATGGACTCCAAATTATTTCCACATTGTTCCCCTCTATTCACTGAGAAATTGGGTATTTTTATTTTATTTTTGTGATTTTTCAAAACAAAGATATGGATTTTTGAAACTAGGGATAATTTTTTATTTTTTTAAATCCCTATTTATCTATTTAAACGTGTGGCGCCACATCAACTTACGGCGGCTCTGAGGCTGCATGCGGCACTCTCTTATTTGACGTCGTTGTCCACCTCAGCGCTCACTCGGCCCGCGGTTCATGTAAGGAAGCGTTGTTCGGCTTGATGTTCTCGATCCCTCAGATACACGCGCGATCAAACGGCTCCCCATCATCGTCCCTGATAGAGTGATCCTGTGACCGTCCACACTAAAACCCTAAGATCTCAGCCTGAACTCAACCAAATCACCTCGAGTTTGATCCTATGGACTCGGCTAAGTGAGACGAACATATTTATACGGTAATCATGCAATTAAATTAAGCCTAATTAAATGGGGAATCAAAATAGGCTCGGGAGGAGGAGAGGTTTTATACCTTGGCTCTGAGAAGTGAAGCTTTGATCAGAGGCTCTTAGCAAGTTCGTTGGGGTCCAAGGAGGCTAGGGATTGAGCCTCTGGTCTTGGTGAAATGTCTAGGTATGATTTCTATCAGGTCCGGATTTGGGTGTTGGTTTAGAGTTATGGTAGAGGCTCTGTGAGAGGGAAATTT
This sequence comes from Phalaenopsis hybrid cultivar, assembly GCA_002079205.1. Lineage (NCBI taxonomy): Eukaryota > Viridiplantae > Streptophyta > Magnoliopsida > Asparagales > Orchidaceae > Phalaenopsis > Phalaenopsis hybrid cultivar. Next base: position 107,945 of record JXCR01147268.1, read on the forward strand.
GATGGGGTTTAAGCTTCTTTCACTGTTGTGAAGGTGTAGGTGAAGTTAATTTGAGTTTGGTGGATTGTGGAGGTGTATTGGGCTCTATCCAGATTTCTGGCAAGATTTCAAGCTAAAAATTGAACTCCGATAATAGAAAATGATGAGGGAAAACAATTGGAATGCACTGAGGGGATCTTAGGGAAGCTCTGTGGTCAGTTTGGAGAAGTCTCTCTAAGAAATTTTTAGCACCCTTTCCAAGGTTGTGGGAGGTTCTTTTTGCAAAAAATGGCAAAGGGGTGGCTGTCATGGCCAATTAGGGGGTGCATTGTGCTGCTTAGGTGGAGGGAAGAGGAGCTCAACAATTTAATTTGGTTGAGCTGCCCTCTAAGTTTGATTTAGTTGAAGTTACATGGGGTGGCTCTCGATTTTGAGCTTCTCCGGCGACCAGAACGGCCAGCCATGGCAGGGGGAGGTGGCTAGGTGCTCAGGGCATCCGGGGGAATCTGTCAAGTCAATTTAATGCAATAGCATTTTGTTTTGGTAAGGGTATCTTAAGCATGTGCATCTTTGGAAATAAGATCCCTTAATTTGTGGGACTTTTGTTTCATGGCTTAGTTTAGGTGGTTAGATGGGTTTTGGCTCAGTCTTAGGGTCTAACCAATGGCTGAGCTGGGTTAATTTGGTGACTTTGGGGTAGTTAGGCCATCTTTAATGCATACGTTCAATGTGGGTTCAAGTGATCAAAGTTTGGGTTTGGGCTAGGTAAGCCATGTCAATTGACCCAATTGATTGATCAATATTGTCTAGATGATAGATATGAAGATTTTTGGTGAAGGGTTTTGAGTTCAATTGGTAGGTCAATTTGAGGGATTTTTGAAATTTGGCCAATTTGGGCATGTTGGGCTGGACATGGGTCAAGGTTGGGCTAGCCTTCGGCTAAGTCTAAATTGAATGGTCCACATGATCAAGGGAGATGTTGTGAAGACTTTTAATGAAGGGATAAAGTGAAAATTTGGGGGTTAAGTCCCTCAATTTGGTGAGATTTTGAGACATGGCCAATTTGGGGTAAATTTGTGGCTTTTGGACTTAGGTTGAAATCAAATGAAATTGAGGTCTCACCAAAGCCAATTGAAGATCAAGTTTGATGTATGGAGATGTTATGAAGGTTTTTTAACACAAATTATGGCAAATGGAGTAGGCCATGGGTTCAATTTGGTGGAAACAAGCCATAGGGCCAAAATTGGATTTTTGGTTTAGCTCAAAATTGGGTTCAAATTATGGACCAATTGAGCTTAATTTGAATTTATAATTGAAATTGAGGTGAATTGAGACCAATTGGATAGACATTTGAGGTAATTTGGGAAAAATATGGGCCTTTAAAGGGCAATTTGGGGGTTTTGATCAAAGATGGTTAAATTGGCCAAATTGGGTCATGTGGTAGTTGAAAAAAATGAAATTGGGAATATTTGGGAGGTTTTGGGAAATTTTGGGATTTTTGGATTTTCTTTGGAGTTTTGGGGTAAGGAGGGGTATTTTGGTAATTTGGCCAATTTTGATGATTTTGGATAGTTTGGGTGTTTTCAAGGTGTTTGAAANTACCAATTAACCCCTTATGTTTTAAACATCCAAATTAAAATCAAAGGTTACCCTTTCCCCACTTTAAATTAAGCCTAAATGTTAATTAAGGCTAAATTTCCAAAATTACATATTTGCCCCTAAGGCGCTAACACTTGATAATTTGTAAAATTCAATTCAAATGACTTTGAATTTTTTATCCTTCCTCATTCATGGGTCAATAAAGACATCAGAGATGAAAATGTGATTTTTCAAGATTTAATTTAATTTACATAATTATTTTCATGCAAAAATAGGATTTTTCAAAGAAAATTCCTAACTTGACCAAGTTAAATGCTAATCCATTGAAATTTTTATTGGAGATGTAATTAGATCAAAGAAGCCTTTGGACCAAATTTCATGATTTTTTAATTTTCATTTAAATTTTAAGATATATTTTAATTTATGGGGTATTTATTAAATATAAAATATTTTAAATGGAGAAAATTAAGTTTTATATTTTTGAAAAATGTTTCTGAGGTCAGAGAACTTAGAGGAGAAGATTTTATATTTTTCTAAGTTTCATTTGATTTATTGGAATTATTCAGAATGAAAACCCATTTTTGCCTTTAAAAATTATTTTTAAGTTTTACAATTTAGTAGCTTTATATAGAAAATCAGGAAAAATATTCAAATTATTCTTAAGTGCTTAGGAAGCAATTTGTAACATTTCCATGAATTTTATTATTTTTGTGATTTTTATGGATTTTTAATTATTTAAATAATTAAAATAGGTTAAAAATCAAGTTTTTATTTTAAGCTCCGTTTTATTTTTAGAAAATACCCCTAATCACAGAGACCTCAAAAAACCAAGATTAAAAAATTTTTTAAGTTATATTTTGATTTTTAAAAATCATTTAAGTGCCAAAAATGTTATTTATTTTTAAAAATCAAATTAAATTACCAAATGAACTCAAAATGCCTTGAAATTTTTATAGTTAGTTCTCTGGATCCCAAATAATAGTGGAGATTAAAAATCAAGTCATTTTATTATTTGTATTTTTCAAAATTAAATATCTTAGTGATTTAGGGTTTGTGAAGATTAGGTGTATTTTGAATGATTTGGCTTATGGGAAATTTTCCTAAGGGTTCTCAGGTCATAGTAAACCTTTCAAAATTTTCTTGAATTTTTTTAAGCAACATGCTAATTTCCATGATTATTTTAAGTAAATAATTCACATAAATTTGAAAAATATGATTCTTTGTCTAAAGACCTCCTCTGACTTTGGAAAAATCAGGAGATGTTCCCTAAGGCAGAGGCAACAACATGAAAAAATTCCAAGCTATAATAAAATGCTTATATGCATGGAGAATCAAAAGATTCAAACCAGTATTTAATTAATTAAAAATAAAATATGCATCACAATACTTAAAATTATTTTCACATTGTTCTCCTCTGTTTACAGAGCAAGTGGGTATTTTTATTTTATTTTTTTGATTTTTCTACACCAAGATATGAGTTTTTGAAGTTAGGGATCACTTTCTGAATTAATTAAATCCCTATTTATTTATTTAAACGCGCGATGCCACCTCAACCTACGGCGGCTCCAAAGCTTCACGCGGCGCACTCCCATTCAACACCGCTGTCCACCTCAACGCTGACTTGGCCCACGGTTTATGTTCCAAAGCATTTTCGGCTTCATCTCGACCGTCCATCTGATACACGTGCGATCGGACGATCCCCGTCATCGTCCCCGATAGCCTAGCCCGAGAACCGCCCATCTTCTAACCTTAAGATCTATCTCATTTCTTATCCAAATTACATAATTTTTTTTTTATAATGCTCATCTAGACTACAGGAACATATTCATACGATTATGATGCCATGAAATCAACTCAAAATAAATGAAGAGTTCAAATACGCTCGGGAATAAGAGAAGTTTTATACATTGGCTCTGAGAAGTGAAGCTTCAATCAGAGGGTCTTGGCACGTTTGTTGAGATTCAAGGAGGCTAGAGATTGAGCCTCTGCTCTTGATGTAAAGCCTAGGTACAATTTTGATCAATACCGATTTGGATGTTGGTCTAAAGCTATTGTAGAAGCTATTTCAGAGGGTAATTTGATGGGGCTTTGTCTTCTCTTGCTATTGTAAAGGTGTGGGCACAAGAAATTGAAGTTTGGTGGAGTTTTTAGGCATGTCTTATTTCTGCCCTAATTTTTAATCTCAAAATTAGGGTTACACAAGGGGAATCATGGCAATGGAGTGATTAGAATGGGTTGTGGAGGTCTCAAAGAAGCTCTGTGAGTGATTTGGGAAGCTCTCTCTGAGAAAATTTTAGCACACCTCCCATGGCCGTGGAGGTGAGTTTTTATAAAAATGGTCATGGGGTGGAGGAAAATGTTTGGGTGCATTGTGGTGCTTAGGTGGAGGGCAAAGGAGCTCTACAATTTGGTTTGGCTGAGCTGGCCTCTAGGTTTGATTTGGGTGAAGTTTCATGGGGGTGGCTCTCTATTTTGAGCTTCTCTGACAACTAGGAGGGGGAGGTGGCTAGGTGCGCACGACATCCAAGGGAATCTGTCAAAGCCACTTAATGCAATGAGGTTTAATTTTGGTTAGGGTATCTTAAGCATGTGCATTTTTGGAAATAAAATCCCTTAATTTTGGGGACCTTTGGTTCATGGCTTAGTTACAGTGGTTAGATGGGTTTTAACTCGGTCTTAAGGTCTAATCCATGGCTCAGGTGGAGTTAATTTGATGACCTTGGGGTAGTTAGGCCATCTTTAATGCATATGTTCAATGTGGGGTCAAGTGATCAAAGTTTGGGTTTGGGCTAGGTTAGCCATTTCAATTGACCCAATTGATTGATCAACATTGTGTAGATAATTGTTATGAAGCTCTTTGGTGAAGGGTTGAAGTGATTTTGAGTTCAATTGCTAGGTCAATTTGAGGGATTTTTTAAATTTGGTCAATTTTGGGTATGTTGGGCTAGACATGGGTCTAGGTTGGTTAGCCTTAGGCTAAGTCCAAATTAAATGGTTCAAATGATCAAGGGAGGTGTTGTGAATATTTTCATGAAGGGATAGAGTGGAAATTTTGGGGCTAAGACCATCAATTTGGTGAGATTTTGAGACATAACCAATTTGGGGAAAATTTGGGGCTTTTGGACTTAAGTTGAAATCAAATGAATTTAAGGTTTCACTGAGACCAATTGAAGGTTAAGTTTGACATATGGGAATGTTATGAAGGTTTTTCAACACAAATTGTGGCAAATGAAGTAGGCCATGGGTTCAATTTGGTGGAACCAAGTCATGGGGCCAAAGTTGGGGTTTTGATCTAAATCAAAATTGGGCTCAAAGAATGGGCCAATTGAGCTTGTATTTGTTTTTTTTTTTGGTCTTATTGAAGGTGAATTTGATTTTGGGATTGAAATTTGGGGAGATTGGGATCAAATTGATTGACATTTGGAGTGATTTGGGGAAAATATGGGCCTTCAAAGGGTAATTTGGGGGTTTTGAACAAAGATGGTCAAATTAGCCAAATTAGGTCATGTAATGGTAGATAAAAATGAAATTGTGAATATTTGGGAGTTTTTCGGAATTTTTAGGATTTTTTGGAATTTTTTGAATTTTAGGGTAAGGAGGGGTATTTTGGTAATTTGGCAAATTTTGGTTATTTTGGGTAGTTTGGGTGTTTTCAAGGTGTTTGAAATAATTTTTGAGTCAATTTGGGTATTTTGGCTAGATTTGAAAATTTTGGCCAAATTTGGGGTCCCAAGGGTTTCTAGGTAATTTGGGGGAATTTAGGGACAAAAGGCTAGGTTGGGTGTCTTGGTAGAGTTGAGGTATCAATCACCATCAATAAGCCATGGACCAATGAAAACCCCATTTTGGGTCGTCTATGTATTGTTCTTAGCTAAACCCTAGCCCAATGCTAATGGGTTTAGGAGACCACCTACATGAGTCTCCCAAAAGTATCAAGGGATCAAAACCTAGAAGTTTAAGCTTAAGATAGTGAGTGATTGTGAGTGCAAGTGATTAAAAGTGAGAGCCTTAGCCCGAGACCAACACCCAGGGTCAACCCTAAGGTCAAGCAATCCTAAGGGTGACTCATCTTGAGTTCTCTATAATGGCCTCACTTACTAAGTGCTAGAGGTTATGACCAATATGTGGAACTTTAAGTTGAGTAGAGAAGAGTTTGAAATTTCTAATGGTGAGGGTTCCATGTCTAGTTTTCGGTAGAATTTCTAATGGTGAGGGTTCCTTGTCTAGTTTTCTAAGAATAGTCAATAGGAAAGTCGGGATTTCTAATGGTGAGGGTGCCTTTTCTAGTTTTCTAAGAATAGTCAATAGGAAAGTCCTATGGGACCTTAGGCTACGAAAGAGAAAAAACTAAACCTCAACCAAAAGTGAGGTCAACAGAGCAATATCCTTTTCAGCCTCCAGTACTTTCACGTTGATGTCCCCACTGTAGTCAACTTCCAATTAGACAAATGATTTCCTAACTTCTTTTGCAGTAACCACAACTTAATCAGAGGGTTAGAGTGATGGCAGTCCCTTCAAACCATTGTGACTTGATTCAAAAAATCCTTGTGAGAAGACCACATATTGAGGTATGTAAAGCTTGACTTGTGCTTGACATGAGAGGCAGAAATGGTCAAAAGCAGTGGTCTATGATTAGAGCCTGTCATAGTAAGATTTTGATTTGAGGTATGTAAAAACTCACTAAGCCAAATAGAGTTCACAAATATTATGTCTAACTTTTCCCAAAGAGGACCCCTCCTCCAAGTAAACCTTGGGCCAGTAAAGCCAAGGTCATAAAGGTCATCCATGCTAATTTTATCATTGAAGTAACTCATCTGATTAATAGCAAGAGGGTTGCCACCAAACTTTTCAGAGGGAACATAAATGCAGTTAAAATCCCCACCAACCATACAAAAAGAGTTACAAGAGCTGCTTATAGCAATAATACTACCTCAAAGCTTCCTTTTAGCACTAGAAGAGCACCCTGCATAAACAAAAGTTGTCAGACCTTCCTGATCCCCAAACTGAAACTTAATATGGAGAAATTGCTGGTGATCCCACAGAATGTTGCATAATACCTTCTTCCTATGTAGCACCGAAATTTTTTTATTCAGATTAGATAGATGTATGAAGCCAGGAAATGTATTAATATTCTCTGGGAGTTTTTGGAGACCATAGGCACCAAAATAGCCATAAACAAAAAATTTTACATCCTATTCAAAGCAATAAGTCTTTTAAGGGATTTAGGATGTGCCAATCCCCTAACATTCCAGCAAAGAAGATTCATCATCCAATTGAGATAGATTTTCCCCTCCTAATTTTGGCCATATCCTCCTTAGTTTTTATGTGGGAGTTCCTATCCCTGAGGGAGTAAGCTCCCTCCTTGATAGTATTCAATGCCTGGTAGCCCTTCTTCTTTTTTCTAGATTTTTGGACAAGCCATTCACAATCCAATGTTGTGTGCATAACCTCAATTATTATAGTATCAATAGGATGATCCCTAAGGATCACCTCTTACCCTTCATTTTGATTTGTTTGAAAAATAGGACTGGTTGTTTTATTATCAGTTTTAGCACTAGTAAAATCACTAGTTATTGCATCTGTTAGATTCTGGTGAAGAATTGGAGGGCATGCTTCATTATTATCTTTGCTCTAAGGAGTGTTGGCATCATGTTGATCATCAGTTCCAAGATCAACTTTAGGGACCTGGTTTGTTCCTTGAGGGCCAACATCCTTAAGGACTTTACTAATATGATGGATTTCTGTTGGAATGTCAGTTGCCCCTTCCCTCAACTGGCCATCCAGAGGTACCACAAGAAATAGATCAGCCATAGTAGGGACCCCACCATTAGACTTCCTGAGATGGGGATAAAGTTAAGAAACATTTATTATTTGTATGCCTAAACATGTTGCAATGGAAACAGTAATAGGGCTTTTGTTCAGCAACTATATTTTGTCAATAGCCATTAGCTCGGTCCCCAGCCAGATTTCCTCAATTGCTGGGAGGGTGATATCCCTTTCTACTAAAATTCTAGCAACTAAAGGTCTGGAAAGGTTATAAGTAGGAACATCTAATTTTAGATTTTTACCTAGAGATTGGCCCATATGAAACCGAACTTTATGGTTGAAGAAATGCAGCTTTAACCCTAGAAATTTGAACCAAATAAGAACTATAGGGAGCTCCTTACTAGGGTCAAACTCAGTGGACCATTTCAAGATTTTTATTGTGTTGCCTTCAATCTGTAAGAGTTGCTTGGAGAAGATTCTAGCGTAATCATCCTCCCTTGAGAGGTTATTTAAGATGTGCCTACCATCAATGAGGCCAACCCTCCATGCACCTTTGAGTTTAATGCCATCAAAATATTTCCTTGTAGCTTCCATTTTAGGGTGTCCTAACTGAAAGTTGCTTATAAGAGTAAATTTACATACCTCAGCCAGACTTTGGATGTTCATATCATTATAAATGATGACCACTTTCCAATTCTTCCTCCTCAAAGTTTTAATAATCGGATCAGCCACCTCATGGTAGCTCCGGAGGAATACAAGATCATCAAAGTCTTTAATGTTATCAACCCCTTTGCCCACTACATCAACAAATGTGGCCTTAGCCCATTGAATGTTTGTGGATAAATCCAAATTGTTATGCTCAGCCATAACAACACAGCCTCAATGGAGCAGTATCAAATTCAAAAATGGATTTCCCGGGAAATAGAAAACTTTAGAAAACCTAGCCAGAACCTTCAAAATAAAGGAAAATAGCCAAAGGAAGGAGAGAAAACTAATTAGTTGAGAGCCAGAAACCTCCACAAACCTCAAGAAGTCCATGGAAACCCTAATAGAGCAAAATCCAAGCCAGCTGCCACTCCCATCTGTAGATATATATATATATATATATATATATATATATATATATATATATATA
>JXCR01147268.1:116887-129597 GCA_002079205.1 Phalaenopsis hybrid cultivar
ATATATATATATATATAATAAGAATGGGTGGCGGCTGGTTCATCTGTTGCTCTACTAGGGTTTCGACAAAATGGCTCAAATTGTTGCTGTAGATGGCCAAATCCTTGCTATCCCATTTGTTTCAATTGGTTTTCTCTCCTCTCATCACTGGTTTTTGCAAGTTTTTCTTTTCTCTAATGTCTTACATCTTCCCGGGTTTTAGTTTTTTCAAATTTTACTGTTCCATTGCTTAGCCCCACTATTTTTGTTGTTCTATTTGGCTGGTTGCTTGGGATCTTCTTCCTACTGTGTGGTTAGTCTTATTTTTGGATTTCTCTGGCAGTTGACAGCTCAAGGTCAGCTCTATCTCTGATAAGGCTCTTTCAATGATGTCTGATCCAAATCCAATTGATATTGCCACCAATATTCAGTGGGCCAGGGCTACTTTTGCTGACATTGTTGGGAAAGGTAATGAGAAAGTTTAGAACTCTGATGATTTTGTTTTTCCTCAAGAATATCATGAGGGTAATGACCCTCTTTTCAAACCTATATGCAATTAAAGTGGGAAACTGGCTATCTACTTTACTGAAGAGGACCTAAATGGTCTTACTGAATGTCATAAATTCACCTTAATTGGTAAATTTCAACTTGGCCATCCCAAGATGGAATCTGTGAGAAGATACTTTGATGGATTGAAATTCAAAGGGGCCTGGAAGGTAGGCCTACTTAATGGTAGGCATATCCTTATAAATCTCTCAAGAGAGGAAGATTATGCTAGAATTTTTTCTAAACAATCTATCTTGATTGAAGGAATCTCAATGAAACTTTTAAAGTGGACTCCTGATTTTGACCCCAACAAAGAACTTCCCATTATCCCCATTTGGTTTAAGTTACCTAGACTTAAACTACACTTTTTCAACCACAAAGTCCTCTTCAACATTTAAAAAGCTTTGGGAAGACCTTTGAAATTGGATGCCCCCACTTTCAACTTATCAAGACCTTCTGTGCCAGAATTTTGGTTGAAAGAAACATCACTTTACCAGCTGTGGAGGGAAATTTGGTTAGGCTCTGAGCATAGTGGATATTGGCAAAAAATCATAGTTGAACAAAGACCTTACTATTGCCATCATTGCAACATGTTTGGCCACACTGATGAGAAATGCTTTAGACTTCATCCCAACCTCAGAAGGAAGCTTCTAAGACCTCATTCTAAGGATTTAGAATCACATGACATTGAGTTGCCAACTGTTGTTGGTGGTGTTGTTAATGCTTCTGAGTTGTCAGGGACAAGGGCTCAAGATGACACTGAACTAGAGTTGGTTGGATTACCCCAAGATATGGCAAAAGAGGATGTGGTACCAAACCTCCAAAATGATCTTGAACCATTTACTGAGCAAATTCACCTCCTGCCACAGTCTGCTTAAATTGAACAAACCCAATGTACTGAACATCCTACACTCTCTGCTGATCAAGAGATAACAGCTATTGAGTTATCAGAGGAAGACCCTTTGATTTTGCAATTAGCTAAAAATCTTGATAAAGGTTGGCAATTCCAGAAAACAAGAAAGAAGAAAATTCCATTAGAATTAAAGAATCTACTCCCCTCACCATCTTCTTTGGAGGATGCCCCCCCTCTTTATTTTAGTATTTTCAAAACTATGAGAAGAGGAAAATCCACATCTATTGGTTAATGAATCTAATATGTTGGAATGTTAGGGGATTAGCACATCCTAAATCCCTTAATAGAATTTTGGCACTTAATAGGATGTATAAACCTTGGATCATTGCTTTACTTGAACCAATGATCACTAAACATGTTAACAGAATTGTGAGGAAGTTCCCTGGATTTCATCTTTATATTAACACTAACAGTAAAATATGGCTTCTTTGCAGAAAGGAAATTCAAAGCACTGTTCTTAAAGAGGGAGACCAATTTATCCATTTGAAGCTTAACTTCAATTACTATTGTGGCTTTCCTACTTTCATTTATGTTGGTTGTACAACAACTGCTAAATATGAGCTTTGGGAACAGTTAAATGAGTTCAGTACCTCTATAAGTGATTTATGGTTAGTTGGGGGTGACTTCAACTGCCTCTCTTCACCTAGTGAGAAGAAGGGTGGGAGATCTCCTGATATCAATCAAATGAACACATTCAATTAAAACATTCAGTCTGCTGGTTTTTTTGATTTGGGGTTTATAAGCCCTAAGTTCACTTGGAGAAGGGGGAAGATTTGGGAGAGGCTTGATAGAGTTTTGGTGAATGATAATTGGTTTAGAGATTTCCTGCATACTTCTGTCCAACACTTGGCTATGAGTGGGTTTGATCATAGACCCTTGCTTATTAAAATATCTTCCTCCTCTTCTAAAACTAAAGCCAAATTCAGATATTTTAATATGTGGTCCATGCATGAGGATTTTCTCAATCAAGTCTGAATGGCTTGGACTGATGTTCATCATCACATCCCTGGTATCAAGCTTTGGCTTTTACATAAAAAAGTCAGTAAACATCTCTCAAATTGGAACTGGGAGGTGGTGGGGAACATTGATAAAAAAGTCCTTGAATCTGAACAAAATGTTTTACATTTAGAACAGCTCTTATCCTCTGGCATAAGGTCTGAAATGGACCTTCAGTCTGCTAATGAACAACTGCTGGATCAAATCAACATGCAAGAGGCTTTCTATGATAAAAAAAAAACAGAATTAAGTTTTGTGACGGAGATAGGAACTCTAAATATTATCATGCTTGCATCAATTATAGGAGGAAATGCAACACAATTCATAAATCCTTTCTTAGAAGGGTCACTGGACTTCCAATGTTGATGGTATAGCTGATGATGCAGTTCACTATTTTCAAAATATGTTCAAAAAAATCCATCCTCTCACCCAGCCATTAAAGATTCATTGTTTGATAAGGAAAGGGAATTCACCAAAAGCCTATCCCTCACTAATATCCCTGATGAAAAGGAAATTTGGGAAGCTCTAAACTCTATTGACAGCACAAAAGTTGCTGGTCTTGATGGCTTCATTGCAGATTTTTATAAAAATGCCTGGCTTATTGCGAAGTGTGAGGTCATTGCTACTGTCCAAAGTTTTTTCTGGGGGGCTGATCTCCTTAAATATTTTCCTCATCTACTATTACTTTGGTTCCCAAGGACAAAACTCCTCATAAATGGGAAAATTTCAGACCCATTAGTCTCACTTTTGTTATATCTAAGATAATCAACAAAGTACTGGTTCATAGATTACAACCTCACCTAAATCAGCTTATCTGCAGAAATCAGTCAGTCTTCATCAAGGATAGAAGTATTATTGATAATGTGCTTTTGGCCCAAGAGTTGGTACTGGATTTGGATAGAATCACTAGAGGAGGCAACTTAATTTTCAAATTGGATATCAAAAGGCATATGACACTATCATTTGAAAGTTCATTGAACAAGTTCTTATTGCTAGAGGTTTCTCCCCCTCCTTTATCTCTATAATCAACAGATGGTTGATCAATAACTTCCACTCTCTCTTCATCAATAGATCCCCCCCATGGATTTTTCAGTGCTTCTAGAGGTATAAAATAAGGTGACCCCCTGTCCCCTACCATTTTTATCTTAGTTTTTGATTACTTATCCAGAAGCTTGAATGAGTTGGCATCCAGGAAACCCCACTCCCTTTATAGCCACAGATCTTCCACCTTAATCAATCACTTGGCTTTTGCTGATGACATCATTATCTTTTTAAAAGCTTCCAAAACTGCTGTTAAATTATTCATACAAAGCTTGGAGATCTTTCAGGATGCCTCTGGAATGAAGTTAAATAAACAGTAATGCATCTCCATCTTCAGTAAACAATGCAAAAGTGAATTTAAGACCTGGGTTTTTTATTTCACTGGCTTCACAAACAGTCACCTTCCTGTGAAATATCTGGGAGTACTTCTTATCAAAGGAAGAACTAAAAATATTCAATTTGATCAAATATTAGAAAAGATTCAAAGCAAATTACAAGCATGGGAGAATTCTTTTTTATCCATTGGGTGGAGGATAACACTCTTGAAAAGTGTTCTATCTGCTATTCCATCCTATCTTCTGCAAATGAACATCTTGAAAAAGTCTTCTCAGAGATTATTAGAAGGGATCTTCAATAGATTTCTATGGGCTGGTCAAAGGAAGCAAAAACACTGGACAAAAATGGGCTAAGGTGTGTAAACCATTTGAGGAGGGTGGGTTAGGCTTCAAGTCCTTCTCCCAAATTATGCACACTAATCTCTGCAAACTCTGGTTTAAATTTAGATCTCAGTCCTCCCTTTGTGTTGAATTCCTATGGGGTAAGTATTGCATGCATCGACACCCCACCCAACTCTGTGTGTGTTTAGGGGATTACCCCATCTGGAAAAAGATGTTACAAATTGGGGAGGAAGCTGAACAAATGTATGTCTGGGAGATTGGTGAGGGCTTGGTAAGCATCTGGTGGGATAATTAGTCTTTGGAAGGTTTCCTTCTACATGATCAAAATGTTCCAGCCTCTCCAATGTTTGTGAAGGACCTTTGGGAACATGATAAGTGGAATCTTACTCCAATTCTTCCTTTTTGCAGCCCTTATAAAATCTCCAATATTCTGAAAGTTTCTGTAAACCCTGGAGTAAAAGACAGAGTTGCTATCAAAAAGAACTTAATCTCTTCTCAGCCTCCCCAACTGGTGGTGCATTGGGGCCATACAATCTGGAATATATTTCTCACTCCCTCCATGTCTTTTTTTATATGGAGACACTTCTTAAAATTGATTCCCACTGATGATATATTGAAATTGAAGGGTCTGAGGGGTCCCTCTAGATGCATTTTCTGCCTGTCCCATGAGGAAACTATCACCCACCTTTTCTTTGCCTGCCCCTGGGTACAGGATGTTTGGTCCTTTGTGAATGGTAAGCTCAATGTCCCAACTATGAATCTAGCATGGGAGGTATTTTATAATTTTTGGTTTGATTGGAGGGGACTCAATCTTCAAGACATCCCCAACATTGTGGCTTGGTTTGTTTAGATGGCTAGAAACCAGTTAAAGCAAGGTAATTCCTATTTAGAACCTATGAAGGTAGGTCTAAATTGCATTTCTTTTATAAAAAAATTGATTAAATTCAAAAAGTTTGAAGCTGTGTTGGAGCTGAGCCCATCTCTAAATCCTTCCATTACCAAAGTCTTGAAAATTTGCTGGACTCACCCAAAGCTTGGATGGACAAAAGTTAACACTAATGGTAGCTATAAATCTCAATCTGCTGGAAGGGTGGTGTCTTCGGGAATCATGGGGGGAGATGCTTCTTGTTTTTTCAATCTCCTGTTAAAGCTTTGGATTCCCTTGAAGCAGAATGTCAAGCTGTCTTTTGGGCCATTAAATTAGCCAGATCTTGCCATTTCAACCAGCTATGGGTTGAATCAGACTCCTTGCAGCTTATAAATATTATCAATGGTTCTTATGATACCCCATGGAATTTAGTCAGCTGGATTTCTGGAATTCATCAATTGCTTAAGAGTTACTCTATCAAGTTCTCCCACATCCACAGAGAAGGGAATAGATCCTCCAATTGGCTAGCTAGATGGGGTCTCTCTACTGAAGAACCTTTAGTGAGCAGAAGGATTCCTCCCCCACTACTGGATTTCCTTTTATCCAGTGATCTGTTACCTCTCCCATATATCAGATAACTCTTGTTGTTTTTTAGAGGTTTCATGGGGGGGATCTATTCTATAGGCTCTCTTTTTTTTTCTTTTTTTCCTTTTTTCATTTTCCTTTTGTATTTGGTTTTCTTTCATTAATGAATTGGAGCTTGGCTTGTTACTCAATATATATATATATATAGACACACACATCAATTACATAGCAGGAAAATAAGGGAGAGCCAAATTATCCCCATTAAGCAAAAAGAACAATTGTGAAGGAGCATTCCCAACAAAAATTTGCGCAGTATTTTTTCCCAAGGAAGCCAGCCTATGGGCAGGGCAGTTATCCTCTCTAGATATGTGTTTAAGTTCCACCCTACAAGAGTTTGTAAGATTCTTCAATTGATTAGTCCATTTGAGTAAATTTCATGGAAGAGCTTCTTCATTCAGCAAAATTTTGATGCATACCCTTGAATCAGATTCAACAATCAAATGGCCCATATGATAGTGATGAGCAATTCTTATAGCCTAATAAATTGCTATAAACTCTGCCTCTAGAGCATCAAAATCCATAGTAGGAGTTGTGAAATAAAGTAAACATTTCCTTTGGGAGTTCCTAAAGACTCCCCCAACACCTGCAAAACTCTTGGAAAAACTGCCATCTGTATTTACCATCAACCAACCATGCTTAGGAGGGTTCCAGAAATTAAGTTGGGATTGAAACTATGATGATTATTCATGCTAGGCATCCAATTCTTAAAAACATTGGGGAAATGATGGTACTGAATCAACTTCTGAATATAAGAGGTGCAATTGAAGATCACAGAAGTTGCAACAGAAAAATGATCGTCAAACTTCACTTCATTTCTGAACATCCATATGAACCATGCAAAAGGATTGGTAGTCACCAATAAATTTACTCTATTCTAATCCTACCAACAACTAGTAAATTTAAACCAACTCAAATTAAATGTATCAATTCTAAGATGCCCAAGTAGATCTGTCCAAATTCTTTGAGAAAAGTCACAAGTAAAAAATAGATGTTCTAACAAATTCCTCATCAACATTGCACAGATGGCAGATGGAAGGACCTCTTTATCCCTTTATCTTTAAGATATCATCAGTGGGAAGCTAAGAATTCTAGTCTCCAATAGAAAAATGACATAGAGGGTGATACTATTTTACCCCAGATTACTTTGCCCTAAGCCACCTGATCCCAGTGGATGAATTTTTGAAAAATGTATGCAGCCAATTTCTATGAGTTGGCTTATTTAGTTGTTATTTTGTCCTTCTGATTAGATGAGAAGGAAGTCTCCTTCACCAACATACCCTGCTCACTAGATAGAACAGTATTAAGCATCCTGCAGTTCCACTTCCCCTTTGATCGATAATCTTTAACTTCACTATGATAATTGGGGTTGAAAATAGTAAATTCTATTTTCTCCCCATTGCACACCCACTGGTCCAACCAAAAATTGATTTTGCCCCTCCCCCAACTCCCAAATGAATAGCTCTTCTGCCTGGGTTCTGATACTCAGCAACTTGGACCACATCCTAGAATCACCCAATTTCCTAATTACAAGAGTAGGATGTAAAAACTTGCAATACTTTCCTATCATATATCTGGCCCAAAGACTGTCTTGGGCCCTAAATTTGATCCATAACTTGCAAAGGTTGATAAATCTTAGATGTTGAAAATCTTTAAAGCCCAGCCCTCCAGACTGCAAGGGTTTGTACACCTTCTACCAAGGAAGCCAGTGGTACTATTTTTTTCTACCTAGCCCACAAGAATTTGTTGAAAATTCTGCCAATTAGCACTTGTGTATCTTTCTGCATAGTAAACATCTGAAGTACATAGGCAGGCATGGCAGTCAGAATGCTCCTCAAAAGAGTAATCCCCCTCCTTTTGATAAAAAGGAACTAGTCCAACAATTAAGCTGGGCCTTGATTTGGTCAATCACATCATGAAATTGAGTTTGTTTAGATCTGCCTTTGATTAACTGAACACCAATATATTTGACAGGAAGAGAGGCAATGTTAAATCTAATATATTCAGAAATCCAATGTTTGATCTAAGAATTAGAGGTAGAACTTATAAGAACTTGGTATTTATGTTGGCTTAGATCAATACATGAAGCTTGTTGAAAGTGTTGAAGTCCTTTTTGCAGTGTCCTGACAGCATTTTTGGATGCATTAGAGAAGATCATAATATCATCATCATAAGCCAAGTGGCTTATGTTGATAATAGATCTATGTTGGTAAGCCAAAGAGGGTGAATCAGCAAATATCTTGTTCAGTAATCTTGAGAAGTAGTTCAAGGCTAAAATAATTATAGTAGGAG
This sequence comes from Phalaenopsis hybrid cultivar, assembly GCA_002079205.1. Classification (NCBI taxonomy): domain Eukaryota; kingdom Viridiplantae; phylum Streptophyta; class Magnoliopsida; order Asparagales; family Orchidaceae; genus Phalaenopsis; species Phalaenopsis hybrid cultivar. The sequence goes on from JXCR01147268.1 coordinate 124,842, forward strand.
ACAAGGGGTCTCCTTGTTTAATTTCCCTAGAAGCAATGAAGAAACCATGACATTTGCCATTAATCAGGACTGAGTGAGAATTACAATTCAACCATCATTCAACTAAATTAATGAAAGCCACATTAAACCCCTTAGCAGATAAAGTTTCCAGAATGAAATTCTAATTAATTGTATCATAGGCCTTCCTTATATCAAGCTTGAAAATGGCCATTCCCCCCTCTGCAATTCCTGTCCAGATCCAACAAAAGTTCTTGGGCCAATAAAATAGTATCTGAGATATTTCTTCCTTTGTTAAATGCAACCTTATTATCACATATGAGATTTTGGATATGTGGTTGGAGCCTGAATACAATATTCTTTTTGATTATCTTGGAGATCACATTGGATAAGCTAATGGGCCTGAAATCACCCCAACTTTTCCTAGTCTAAATTTTTGGTATCAAAGTGATAGTGGAAATACCTAGGAGGATCCACCCCAATGAAGAAATTTTGAACAACTTGTATGATATCTTGGTTGGTCTTAGCCCAAGTGGATTTATAGAAGGTGGATGTGAACCCATCAAGCCTAGCAACTTTTTGCCCATCAATTGAATCTACAGCAATTTTGATCTCTTCCTACAAAGGGATGTTAGTCATTATTAGACCTTGCACATAATCCTAATAGTCAAAGAAAAGAGTAGTATCAACAGAAGTTCTATCAGTGTGACTGTTGGTGAAGAGATATTGGAAGTATTGAATAATATCTTAGGCAATTTCTTTATCAGTGGTGAGATTCTGACCATTAGAGTTAGATATTTTGATTTTGAAATATAGTATTTTGATTCTTTTAGAAAATGACAACAGACATATCTCATATATTTAATAGTTCAAGTAATCAAGCATGACACCACAAGTAATATACCATCTTGAGAGATATGCATACTACTTGATTGTGGGCTCAATTATATAAACTAAAGAATTTATGACATCCGTTAGGTCTGGGAACCTTTTGTGTGACTGAAAAATCACCAACATAATGTTGATGATTAGATAGGTTTTGTTTTATCAGGGTTCCTAATTCCTTATTGGGGCAAGATCCTATAGTTAATTACATTCTAAATGACTAAAGTCACTTAAGAAAACTCTAGAGAATAATCAGAGGTTTTTCGTCTTCAAAATTTTCAAAGTTGAGTTTTCACGATTGCTTATAGGAGAGTCAAGTGAGAATGGACCAAGTGGGAGAAATTATTTTGGAGGCCAAGGGGAGCAAAAGGTAGGGGATGTCACAGATCTCAAGGCAAGCCTCGGTAATTTCCCAAACTATCCTTTTGTTTGGCTTTGCATCTTGGAAGTGAAGTTATTCATTATTTTATTTTATCATTTACTTAAAATTTTGAGCTTAATTTGCACAACATCTTATCATGTAAATAGCTTAGAAAAATAGGAGAATTTACGTCTTATCGATGAATAACCTTAAAATTTTAAAAATAGTTAGGACTTATACTGCACAACATGATTGTGCAAAAACCTAAAGATAGTGTGAGGACTTACATTATACTAGATGAATCGCCTCAAAGTCCTAAAAGCTTTTATTATTTAAAACTAAAGAAAGGTTTTTCTATAATAGAACCACTTCGTTTGAGTGTTGATCATCATCTGAAGTCATCCTCCATTCACTTGTAGTTTGTTTTGAACTTATTTTTGTGACAGTTCCAAGTTTCAGGGTTTATATGTGAGCATGTAATTATTGTTGAACCCAGGACAACGTGCAGTGTCCCTCTTAAGCATATGCCCCACTATTGCTTACCCTAGGAGCCTTTTTAAGTAAAGTAAATTATGCATAAATGAAACATACAGTAAAGCAATGTAAAATAAAAGTGCAAGAAAATAAAAGTAGTAGTGCTTGCCTACTATTTACAATGCTACTACTAAAAGGGGTTAGACTTACAAGTAGAGAACGCAAATATTATGAAAGATTAAAAAAGCGCAAAAGATATGCATGTATGTGCATATAAAAGTCAAGTGGCACATATGTGGAAGATCAGAACTGACTATAAGAATTCAAGTTACGAGTAGGCTCAGACTCATAAGTCTCGATGGACATCCATCAACAACCATAAGTGATTTTTGTGCTTTATCCCATCCAACCTCGGGTAGAAACCACCAAACAAACAATTAGATGAGGGAAACTATCGACCTACTCAAAGTGACTAATAAGTGGACTTGTATAAAATAACATCCAATACTTTTAGTTTGTCAAACATACAAAGTTAAGGTCTTTTATAGCTGTCAAAATAGTAGTGTCATGAGAAAATATCTTTCTCAAATTATATTAGATCAAACCTACTTCACTACTAGACTCTTAAAGTTTAATTGTATTTTTAATTTTGAAAAAGTTTTATGGGAAAGTGTGTTTGATTCATGTTAAGAAGATTAAACTATGTTTAATCATTGATTGGTGGGTTTCAAATTAGTAGTTTATTGATCTCCTAATTCATACCCCTCACTCTTGGATCATCCAAGTTTTCATTTCTTCCTATAGCCAACAATTTAAATAAGTACAATATTTCCCTTTATAGAAAAGATTGTGAGTGGGTTCCTACCTTTACTTCGCCTTTGTGTTTCAATCACTTCAATAGGTTAATCATCTTATTTTAATACCTTTCTCTTCTGGTTTAACCTAAAAATTTGAGTAAATTAGGCTTAGGATGTAAAATTTGTAAATTACAATTTTACCCTTAAGGTTTATATTTCATAAGTCTTTCGTTTTGATCCAAATGACCATGAAACTTTGTTGACCTCTTACTCGTGGACTAATTAAGACATTTGAAGAGGAATTATATTTTTTCTATGTTTTATGTATTTATTATTATTATTTTTAATTTATAATTATGAATTTCTAATGTTAATTAATTTACTTATCCAAAATATGTTCTCTGTCCATAGGAAAATTTTATATTGTAGCTGAAAGTCAGAAGGTCACTTAAAGCAATTTTCATAATTTTTTGAATTGCCTTTGAATTTTTATGATTTTTAACTTATTTTGATAATAAGTAAATAGAAAATACATTTTTTGTTTTTAAAATCTATTTCTTTTTCAGCAATCTCTCTGACCTCAGTGAACTTAGAAATCTTAATTTTATATGTTTTTTTTATCTTTATTCTATTTTCTAGAATTATTTTAGCCAATAACTTATGAGTTTATAAAAAAATGTATTTAAGTACTCAAAAGACTTTTTTATTTCTCTAGAAATTTATAAAAGCACATCAAAGTTGCTACTTCTAATCAGGTAAAATTTTGTGGCAATCTGAGATATTCATATTTTTATAATTTTTAATTAATTTTAGTTATTTTATAAGAAAAAAATACTTAAAATATAATTTTTATTCTAATTTCAATTTTATTTTTCCAAAGTTCCTCTGACTTCTCTGAGTTCGCCAAACTTGATTTGTGTTTTCAAAATTTTATTCTATTTCTTATAACTATTTCAGTGGTAATTATTGAAATAATGAGAAAATCCATTTAAGTGTTTAAAATGTATTTTCTATATTTAAAAATTTTATGGGAGCATTTTATGGTTGTTTCCTTCAATTGGGGAGATTTTTGTAACATTTTGAAATATATTTATATTTTTATAATTTTTAGTGATTTTAAAATAGGAAAATGTTAGAAAAATAGGCTTTAATTTTAAATCACATTTTTATTTTTCTTATGTCCCTCTGACTTTAATGAACTCATTAAACTTGATTATATAATTTTTTATGTATATTTTAATTTTTATAGTTTTTTTTAATTAAAATAGTGATGATTAACTCAATTATTGCTTTTGGGCTTAGGGATGTTCTTAGACCTTGAAAAAATCAGTGAGCAGCCTTAGGAACTGTTGACCTCACTTTTGGTTGAGGTCTAGAAAACTTCTTTAGTAGCCTAGGTCTAGCCATAGGATTTCCCTATTGACTATCTCAAAAAATTTTCTTTAGTAGCCTAGGTCTAGCCATAGGACTTTCCTATTGACTAGTCTTAGAAAACTAGAAATGCCTACTATTAGAAATTCAAAACTCTTCTTTTCACTCAACTTGAAATTCCACATATTGATCTTAACCTCTAGCATTTAGTAGGTAAGATCATTATAAGAGAATTCAAGAAGAGTCCCTATAGGATTACATGGCTTTAGGATTGACCTTGGGTGTTGATTTTAAGCTAAGATACATTATACTCTTACTATATCTTCACAATACACTAATTAAGATCAATACATGAGAACCAAAAATGTGGATTTAATTGATCCATGGTTCATTTAGAATGGATATCTATCCAATTCTATTTGAAATACTTAACTTGGTCTTTTGCCCCTAGGCACCTCCAAATTACCCAACTGCCCTTGGAACCCAAATTTGGCCAAAATTCCCAAATTTTGCCAAAATACCCAAAATTGATCAAAACCCATTTTGTTCTTCTTGAATACATCTAAATTTGCCAAAATTGACAAAAATTTCCAAAAATGGCCAAATTACCAAGTACATCCAAATTTGCCAAAATTGACATCCAAAAATATCCAAATTACCAAAAGACCCCTCCATGACCCAAAATCTAAAAATTCCAAAAAATTCCCAATAAATCCTAATAAATACAAAATATTCCTAATTTCATTTTTTCCAACTACACCTTGGTCCAATTTGGTCAATTTGACCATCTTTGACAAAATCCCCAAATTAGCCCCAATATTGGCTAACACCCCAAATCTCAACAATTGAATGCCTTAGATATCAAATTGGC
>JXCR01147269.1:5267-19023 GCA_002079205.1 Phalaenopsis hybrid cultivar
GCTATCTTAGAAATGCCTCCCCCTAAAACTTTAAAACAATTACGCTCCTTTTAGGGGAAGTTGACATATCTAAGACGCTTTATTTCTAACCTTTCCGGTAGATGCCAGCCTTTTTCAGCTCTGGTTAAAAAGAATGCCAAATATATTTAGGAAGAAAAATGCCAACAACCTTTTGATGACATTAAACAATATTTAACAACACCTCCTGTTTTGGCAGCCCCTATCCCAGGGAAACCATTGANCTGATCCTTAATTTTTATAAAAGTATGGGTCATCTCAGAAGTAATATCTAATGTCATGTATGAATTTCTTCTGTTGATAGTATATCGTGCCTCAGAGGCAAATATCACGAACTATAAAAATTACTATGTTAATATACCATGGAATATGCTACTCAGTAAAAGCAAATAATTGCTCATCAAAAAAAATTTCATTTATTTCATCTTCAAAAATTTATAAATCTCTCTAATCTAGTCTTGATAAATGATCAGCTATTTGATTATCAGAACCCTTATTATCCACTACTTCAATATCAAATTTTGACATCAAAAGGACCCATCTAGTCAATCTCGATTTGACATCTTTTTCTAACATCGGATATCTAATAGGAGAATGTTTAGTGTGAACTATATTTAGTTGCAATCAAATAGGATCTAAATTTACCAATAACATATACTATAGTAGTAGCTCCTTCTCAGTAGTAGTGTAATTTATTTGACTGTAGTTAAGGGTTTTACTTGTATAGTATATAACTTTAAAAATTTAATCGCGCCTTTGACCTAAAACTGCCCCAATAGCATAATCACTGACATCACATATTAGCACAAATGGTTTCCCCTAATTAGCTTAAATAATAATAATAATAGTAACTAATTTCTCTTTCGAAATATTGAAGGCAATTAGGCATTCATGGTAAAAATTAAATAGGACACCTTTTTCTAGGTGATGGCATAAATATTTGGAAATTTTGGAAAAAATATTTATATATCATCTATAAAATCCAGCATGTCCTAGGAAACTCTTAAATCCTCTCACAGTAGTAGGTGGAGGCAGTTTTTCAATAACTTGTACTTTTGCTGGATCTACTTCCATACATTTTTCAGATATTTTATGTCCTAACACAATACCTCTCGAAATCTTAACTTGACACTTTTTTCAATTGTGAACCAAATTGGTTTTTTCACACAAGAATCAAATAAAATTTCATCCATAAACTCTTTGATTTCTTTCTCAATCAGATTACAAAAATAAACATCATACACAATTGAAATGTAGCAAGTGTGTTACATAACCAAAAAAGCATTCTACGACAAGAAAAGTCCTATAAGGACTTGTGAATGTTGTCTTATCTTGATCCTCAAGAATTATAAGTATCTGATGGTACCCCTGAATATCCATCTAAGATGCAAAAATATGAATGTCTGGCTAATCTATCCAAGAAAGGGTAACAAAAAAGTGGTTTTTCCTCAAGGTAGAATTTAATTTTCTATAATCTATAAATATAAGCCACCCAGTGACATGTTTAGTTAGAATTAATTCATTTTTTTCATCAACAATCCGCCTTTCTTAGGAACACAGTGAATAGGGCTAATTGATGTACTATCTAATATAGGATAAATAATACCTGCATCTAACAGTTTCAATATTTCCTTTTTAACTAATTATTTCATAATTGGATTTAATCTCCTTTGAGGATCTGCCTGGGGTTTATGATTATCTTGCATCAAGATTCTATGCATACAAATATAGAGATTAATCCTCTTAATATCTGCTAAGGTCCATTCAAATTCTTTCTTATAATTCCTCGGAATATCCATTAATTTCTCCTCTTTCGAATGAGTCAAATCTAAGGATATGACAACTGATAATGTAGATGACTTCCCAAATAAGCATACTTTAAGTATATAGGAAGCACCTTCATCTCAAGTTCAGGGGGTTCCTCAAAAGAAGGAATAAGAGGTTTACTAGTTATTGTTGTATTAAGAATCTCATACCTCTCTGAATAAATTTTGAATCCTCAGTAATCAATAGGGCTAATTTACCCTGAAAGTTTGTAACTTTCTCATCTAAATTTGGCTCTACTGATTTATCTTCATAACTTTCTCGAAAACAACTACTACAGAAATAATCAATTAAGTTCATATGAAAACACACATCTTCATTTTCTTTATAAGGATACTTCATAGATTTCATGACATCAAATGTAACATCCTGATCTTTTAGTATCATAGTTAATTCACATTTTTGCACATCTATCATAGCCCGTACAGTGGCTAGGAAAGGTCTACCTAAATGATTGGAATTTTTTATCTTCTTCCATTTCTAATACAATAAAATCAATAGAAAAGATAAACTTATCCACTTTAAATAAGACATATTTTACAACCCATTTGGATAAGTGATCAATCGATCAGGTAGCTGAAGGGTTACAGTAGTAGAAGCTACTTCTCTTATGCATAACCTTTTGAAGATTGACAATGACAAAAGGTTTATACTTGCTAGAAGATCACATAAAGCTTTTCCAAAAAATCTGTCTCCTATTACACAAGGGATAATAAAGCTCCCAAAATCCTTAAGTTTCTAAGGAAGCTTCATCTAAATGATAGTGATGCACTCTTCACTAAGTACAACTGTCTCATAATCTTCAAAACTTCCTCTTCTTGTTAAGAATGTTTTCATGAACTTCACATGACTGGGCATTTGCTCTAGAGCCTCAATAAAAGGAATATCAATAGTTAACTTTTTGAATACCTCCAAAAATTTTAAAAATTGCCGGTTTAGTTTTTATTATTGGAGTCTTTGACGAAATGGAGGTGGTGGTTTTTCTAAGTTAATCTTAGTTGGAGAGACTAGTTTTTATGAGTTTTTTGAAACATTTTACAATGGCTTTACAGGTTCTACAACTTATTTTTCAACTTCAAAATCTTTCCAAACTACTTCCTCCAACTCTCTTCCACTCCTTAAATTGGACAGCTTTTACATACTCATTATTCTTCTCCTTAAGGTTAATCTTAGTGTTGCTTGGTAGAGTCCCTTGGGGTTGATTGCTCAGTGAGTTAACAATCTGTCCTAAAAAGTTTTCTATGTTCCTTATAGCTACACCTTAAATTTGCATTTGATTCCCCATCTGCATTATGGCCTCCTCCCAAGACAACTTCTTTTTCTTGAATTGTGGGTTATAATTAAATCCTGGAATATAAGAAGATCTAAAGTTGTTACTACCTTGATTAATTCAATTTCTTAAAGGCTTTGTTTGGTTATTTCCTCATTATTAGTTTCCCCCACCAAAATTATTATTCCAGTTAAAGTTAGAATGGTTCTTCCAACCTGGGTTATAGAAATTGGACTAAGGGTTCTTAAGTCTGTTGTTAATTGCATTTAGGGTAACAAATGATGAAGTACTAGAATCAACCACTTTTTCAAATGAATTTTCCTCAATTACTAAATATTGACTCCAATCTGAGAAGTTAAAATCGAAAGCACATCTGTGTCATGTACATTGATTACCTTCCTAGGGTTTGCTCTTTCAAAGGGCAATTCGAAATTATTAGTGGTCATCTCCTCAATCAGATAATAAGCCTCATCAAATGTCTTGGACATGAGCAAACCACCAGTGACGGTGTCAATAATAGATCTTAGGGATCCTACTAAACCATTGTAAGAAGTCTGAATAATTAGCTAATCCGATAGTGCATGGTGTTGGCACTTTCAAAGATGTTCCTTAAATCATTCCCAAGCCTCATATATTGACTCACCTTCTAATTGACAAAATGAAGTAATATCATTCCTAAATTTTAAATTTTTTGAAGGTAGGAAATACTTAGCTAGGAATTTTTGGGCTAACTCACCCCATGTCCTAATTGATCCAGGTGCTAATGATTTTGACCACATTTTGGCTTTATCCCTTAAGGAAAAGGGAAAATGTCAAAGAACAACATCATCATTTTACACGTCATTATAAAAAATATAGCGCGAATTTTTAAGAAACTTACTATTTGTAAATTTGGATCCCAAATTGGTTGTTCTGTACCATTTCAATAAAAGCAGACTTAAGTTCAAATGTATTTGCTTCTATGGCAGGAGTTTGAATATTTAAATAAATTTCATCCGTCGTAGAATTAACATAATCTTTTAATGGTCTATGTGTGTTATGATGATCATTAATTGGTATTCGGTTATATAAATTGATTAGTTGATTGTTCATCATTTCTTCTACAAGTTCATAAAGTCTTTTCTATTTTTATTTTTTTGAATAGTTTTCTCTAGTTCTAAATTGTAGGGTTCAAGTCCTATAGGTTCTATGCTACACATTCACTAACTAAAGGTTCAACTTATAAGTCTTCACAAAATAAGCAAATAAAAATATATAATTTTTTTTAAATTCTCTTTTTCAAACTAAAAGACAATCACACACAAATTATAATACAAATTTCCAAGTATAGGTCTAATTAACTCAACTAAAATTCTTTAATGTTAATTAAAGCGTCGCTCCCCGACAACAATGCCAAAAACTTGATTGCCTCGAACTTGCAACAGTGCCTAATACTTTGGTACACCGTAATTCTAAGTGAAGAAGACTTGTGCAAGTATACATGCCATACAAGTAATTTAGGATTTTTGAGTATGGAATATCGATCCCACAGGGAGTGACATAATTAACTTATGAGATGTTCTAGCCTACTAAAATCGGTCTTAGCTTGGAAGTAAGGTTATGTTTAGGTTGTTCTAACTAATCTTACTGAATTATAACAAACTACTATTGAAGGTTTACTCCTACAAAAATCCTACTAAATATATTTGAATTGATGAAAATATAAGATACAAAACGACCTCCCTTGTAATGATACAAGTAGTGTGTATAAAAATGAATACATTAAATTGTAACTATGGCTAGTGATAAATAGGAGCAATCCTTCTCTTTACCCTCTCCTGAGTACATAAAAAAGTTTGGTTAAACTGGCTTTAATTTCATAAATCCAAATTTGAAATCATCAAATATTGTTTCCCTATTTATTTGCATCTCCCTATAGTTTACTTTTGCTTCATATCCTATAGTTCAACGTGATCTTCCTAGTTGTTCATGTCATAGCTCTCCCAGGTCATTATGGGTTCACAACATATTTTAACAAAAAAATTGACCACAATGATAAGTAAATGAAATGTAGAAGGAAAACCATTAAATTAAAGAGTAAAAACCAATTTTAAATGCATTCTACCATCCCTACACAACCTACTTATTCATCATAAGGGGAAAGATGAAAAGGAACTGCTCATAAAGCATGGAAAAATTACCACAAAATATCTTTTAAACAAATCAAATCTACTAGAATTATGTTTACAGAATAATATAATAGAAAAAAAGTACACAATACTCAACTTTTTTCCTTTATAAAGTGCTGGAAATTCCTCCCTACAGGATCTCCCAATCCTTGCCACTTTTCTAAACATCTTACAATATCCCTCGAATTCCTCACCAAACTCTCAATAAAATGCAACCTATCTTATTATCCTGCAAGACTCTGAATCTAGACTTTGCATGGACTTCCAAAGTGCTCAAAAGTACTTAGCATACTCCAACAAACCTAATATAACATCTTCATAACTCCCCAAGTCGTGGAGGAAAAGCTGCAAAAAGCTACCGATCAGTTGATGGCACCTTGGCGCTACTGCACTGGCACTTAGGCACCAACCTCTCTGTCTAGTCGGGTAAGTGATACACCTAAAATATATAGTCTTTATGTACACATTTTTATACCTATTTTTGTGATATTGCGCTTTAATGGAAGGTATTTGTGTGTTTTTCTTTTAAGTACAATCAATTGGATAAAAAATGGTAAAAAGAGTGAGAAAGAATTAAATTTGGACAAAAAATGAAATAGGTGTGCAAAAGAACTGTGGTGCCTAGCACCCAGAACTAGCACTTAAGTGCCAGTAAAACCGAGAAGGCCGCGCTTAAGCGCCAAGTACCTCGTGTTTAAGTGCCAGAAATAGTTACTTGATGATTCAATGAATTTGGATAAATTTTTTAAGAGGTGTTTAAAACAACCCTTGGTGAAAATATGGAAAATAGTTAATGAACACAAAAATATATTCAATTGGTTTTTGAAAGGAGGCAACTCTTGGAAGATTCATTGAATGTGGACACATTTTGAAGAGACACCGAGACACTTTTTGAAAAATTATAAAATAAGGACTTGGATTGCATTGAAGAGTCTCCCACTCTTCCACACACACACACACACAAGCCACCACTCCCTCTAGAAATCATCGAAGCCTCTCTCTCTTTGATTAATTAGGATACTTTTAAAGAGAAGAAGAAGAGAGGAGTTGTAGTGTGTGAGTAGAGAGTATTGTAAGAGAAAGGAAGAGAAGAGATTCAAAGGAACTTCAAGAGTTTGGTGGAGAGGATATGAGATAATTTTTTATCTTTATGACTACATTTGATTTTAATTTAGACTTCTTATTTGTTTGCATGATTTCTACTTTCAAACTTAAGTTTGGTTGTGTTTTTTCTATGAATTCTGAGTAGTTTTATTTATCTTTTTCCTTAAAGTGATAAGTGATTAAGTATTGGATGGAAGTTCTGTCAGTATTAATCTTTAATGTTGGAATAATTTGTGATGATTTTAAACCTTGTACTTATTTACTTCTTGATTTAGCTAATTAATATGTTAATATTTGTTGTGAGAACATGTAAGCTCCGAGATGGAATTGTCTCAGTCAACTAATGGTAAGAATCACATGAGATTGTGTGGATGAGAATGTAATTCATATGATTGAGTGCAAATAAATAGGGAACTAAACTTTGAAGGGTGTAGAATTAGAGAAATTTAGAGTGACAGGATAAAACCCCTAATTTGGTTTATAGTTTTAGGTTTTTATACGAGATGTTAACCTCGAGATGGAGGGAGAAGAGGGAACTGTAGAGTGAGAGCTAGTATTTTCCCTACCTAACCAGTCTTCAAGATCATTTAAACTTTAAATTAGTCAATATTCTTTATAAAATATCTAATAAGGGTAAAGAATATTATTGCTCCTATTTGGCACAACAAAATTTCAATACTTCCACAATAAAATCTCTATACTTGTTACTGATTCATGATAAAGAAAAAGATATTTTTTTTATATTGTCTTCATCTTACAAATATCTAGTTAAGTTTAGTTAGTTGCTTACTTTCCTTTCAATTATAAAAAATTACAAAAAGAATCAAACTTTCATTCCTATTATAACATCTATAGTTTCAGTAAAAATATTTTGCAAAGTAAAATTTGTTATCTAATTTCTTCTGATTTTAGTTGCATATTGTATTTTTTTTTCCTGTGGGTTCGATATTTGGGGTTTAATAAAAAAGTCCTATATTACTTGATAATGATATGTATAATTGCGTAGTATCCCATATTTAAATATAATAATTGCATTCCTATTTGCTTTGAAGTCAAGTTTTTGGCAGCCGTTGCAAAATAAGAAATATAAGTAAGGAAAAATTAAGATTATAACTGCATACATCGTGTTGTCATATAAAATCGGGATCAGTAAGCACTGACACCTAGACACACAAGTAGATGGTGCCAAGGCACTTGGTAGAAGCAGCTTGCTACCCAATAGCTAGCGCCTAGGCTCCAGTCCCTTAAGTTCCATTTTGCTTCATGTCACCTCCTCTTCGCTCTATTTATTCTCCACTTCGCTCCACTTCTACCACCTATTGTATCAACAAGGGAAACATAAAAACACTCTTCCTTAAAGTGCAATTTCATCCATTAAGTTGTGCAAAATATAAAGGAAATTATACATGCTTTTGTACACATCAAACACCTTCAACGAACAACGACTCAACACTTTCATGACTATCATCTCAACTTATCAAGTGATAGTAAAGTTCCCCTAATGATGGAGAGATCATTACTAGCAAGGATTCTTAGAGCAATCACACACTTACTACTTATTAGCTATTAGCAGTATGCATTAGGAACCACTAGAGCTAGAAACCCAATATGGTAACGGCCTAGAGACTAGCAAGGTGTTATTGAAGAAATTCTAACTACAGCTAGAGAGAATGATAAATATTTTTGACTAAGAATGTTCTTTGATGCAAAACACAAGAAGAAGCTCATCTGGAAGATTCATGAGTACCTTAATTTATTCACCTGTTCAGTTGAAGATATGCTAAGAGTCTCTATTGTTGTAGCAGGTTGATGTATCAACTTCAACCCCTTAGCTTGACCCATTAAGAAGAAGATGAGGTCATGGGCCCTCATGCTGGTAGATCTGGCTAAGAAAGAACTGTAGAAGTTACTGAAGGCATGGTACATTAAGGAGGCACAATACTTGGAATGAGTGGTGAATGTTATGATGGTTCGGAAGGCAAATGATTAGTGATAAATGTGTGTCAACTCACCAGTATCAATGCATCATATCCAAAAGATGTGACAACAACTACTTAGTCATGTAATTTCTTAATGTTTTCTCTGGATACGATATGTTCACATCATTTTTGACTCATTTCAAGGTTGTTATGCCATTTCAAAATTTCAATGAGTCTGAACATGCATAGTAGGCTACTCAGGCTTAAAGTCACAAAATATGATTCTCCATTGCGGCTCTAAAGCCAACAACATGGCTCTACATGTGATGAAATGCACCCAAAAAATGAACCACCACCATTTATAATCCTAGAGCACCAAGACAAGCACTACAGTGCATATTCATTCTGATTCAAAGCGATTGTTAACACTATGGAGCATTGGTTGAAAGGGCACCATGGCTCCAAATATAGTGTCATAGAATCCAACCAAAATATTTATGGATACTTTCAATAGGATTTATTACCTAGGTTTAGCTCCATGACACCATGCCCGACACTGTGGAGCCGAATTTTTTTTATAAATATGGCCCTAGATTAATTATTTTTGTACATTCAATTCCTCATTGAGAAGCTCTGACACACATTTTCTCTTGCTCAAAATTGTTCTTCTTGGTTTCCCAAAAACATGCCTCTAAGGAAAAGGCAAATGTCATCATTGCCAGAGGCGAAGGATTTGATGCATCCTAATTTATGAGCAAGGAGGCTACTCATGTGTATGTGGATACCCTCTACTATAGAAACGTCGTTCCCGCATGGTTCTTTAAGCTAGGAGGTGGTGTTATTGCCACCATTGTGAAGAGAGGCTGAATGAATTTGTTGTGGGCTCCTGACACTGCCATTTTTTTATTACATGAGGTTTCATGGAAAATGCCAGGAAACACTTGGATAATAAGATATTTATTTGGGGATGATGGGTTCCATTCAATTAGGAAATGATCAAAAACATATAAAGCTAGTTTGGGTATTTCGAGGATCAATTTTCTAAGTTTATGAACTAGAACTTTGATTTTAATGAGATCTTTTGTTTCCTCACGGTAGGGACCTATAGCGCCTGACCAGCGAAGTTTGAGGGATAACCCATCAACTTCCCTATGAATGCCCTCGATCGAGAGTTGAGGTTTTGACATTTTATTATATCTATAAGGTTGCTACTGAGCCTGCATTGAGGTGTGGTGACCAAAGAATATGCAACACTTAACTATACCATTCAACATGACTGCACAATTAATGTTGATCAACATTTCATTAGTCCATGCTCCATATGTTTCATGGGAGCACTATGATTAGTATTGATCGTCCTTCCCTAATCTTCAAATTATACATTGGGGCCAGAGTGGAGGTTGACCACCAAGAGGAGAAGGTAAGCCACATGCAATCCAACACATATGCCAGAATTCAAGCCTACCACTTGCCTTCCGCAGGGAGCATTAAGGCTAGTGTAACCCCTATTTTCCTTCCCATACTCGTAAGAGAGCATATAAAAACCTCCAAACTGGCAAAGCCTTAGTCGACCAAAAGACAAACCTCTTTAACTATCAATACACCTACGTGGAACACTGGTAGGGGAGTCATTTTGCCTGGATAGCTCAGTAGTCGGACTAGTTCATGGAAAGTCCCGAGAGTGACCACACCTCACCTAATGGGCTCTAATGACTACACTCCTAATAATAATAATAATAATTATTATTATTATTATGTCTTTGTCCCTATACATGTGGACTAATTTTTATGGTAGTACTCCGTGTGTGGGGTTGTTTATTGATTTTTGTTATCATGATTGTAACCTGAAAAGGGGCCTAATATTGTGGATTATGAATATGCCCACCCTCCTTAAGTGAGGTGACCTATGCTCATATATATTTTGCCACATTATATAGGGATATGACACTTTCTCAATCATTGTGTTAGATGTATTTCCACCGTTCACAAACCTAATTTGGAGGTCTATGTGATATGGATAAAATATGTGAGATTTTCCTTAATGTTAATTTATGTTTTATTGTATTTTTATAACAATATTACATTTGTGGAATGAATTTTGTTGTGTTTTTTAGGTTACAAAAGATTAAGAAACATAGAGAATAAAATAAGGGAAATTGGGCACCAAAAGATAAGAGAAGGGAGGTGACATTCCCATGCCACTCTAAGGGTGTGCCTACACCTGGGCTAGTGCATCTATGCCTAATGACTGGAGCACCCATACCCCACTTCCACCAATGTCAGGCGTGCCTACATGAAGCACACCCCACCCACATAATTTAATTTTTGGAAGTTCTTCGTGTCTATTTGTATGCTCTAGCTATAAAAACAATTGTAGGAATGAGGAGGCTTACTCTTGACCGGTTGGAGGATGTCCTCCCTTGCTTCTACAAAGCCTTGTGAGTTATCTAAGATTTCTTCTTGGGGATTTCCTTGGAAGAAACTTATAGGGAGTTTTTTTATAAGAGCTTTGAGAGGATTTTGTGTGTGAGAGAGATTTAGTTTATGTGGGAGGAAAATTGTGGCGTGATCAACTTTTTATGGTGATGAGTGGGTGTCTCATGGAGAGTGATTGCTTGGTTGTAAGTTATACTATTTTTCTTCAATAATTTCAATGAAAAAATTCGTATTTTTCCATCTCCTCTTGAGTAGCAAGATTTCTTTCATGCTCATATGATGTAAGGATAGGTTATTTCTCTTTATGTTCTTTATGTGTTTTCCCCATAAATGTTATATGCACTTTGAACATGCACGTTATTATGTTAACCTTCAGCATATAGTTTACTCATGATTTGGATTAGGATGTTAGAAACTCTTATGATCTAGGAATTCTAATTATCTATTAGTAGAATGAGTTGGTTAACACCCAAAACCCTGGTAGAATAGACATATTACCGTTAAAAAAATCACAACTTAAGAAGAGGATTAGAAGAGTCCTACGAAATGCTGCATGATTATGTCCCACTAAACTGTAATATGGCTTCTAAGTTTTTTTATGACCTAGAAATAGGATAAGAAAAAATTCTCTCTAGCTAGAAACTATCACGTAGGATAATTCATAGGAAAATAATAAGAAACTATTATACTTGAGTCACATGAGCAAGAGCTTTACTTCCTCGAAAGGACGGTCAAGTACTCTCTGCTTTCTGTGTTTCTTTTCTTATTTTTTTTGTTTTGTTTGATATTTCTCTTAGGATTGTTAGAATTTCATTTCTATAATTAATAGCACTTCAAACTAAGTTTAGTAGTATAATAAACTAGAGCTTCTTTTGTTAAATGTTTTTTACTCTTTCCCTGTAGGATCAATATGTAAACTCACTTTTTGTACATTACTTGATCAACACATATTCTTGTGTGATTGAATGACTTATCAAGCATCATATAACATCATTTTGGGTGCATCAATGGCTAAATATAAACTTTTTATGGCTTAACTAACCCAAATGTAATGTTTAGTGACATTTACCACATCAGAGTCAGGTCGCCTAATCCAGCAATTCGATGCCCTAAACTCTTAAGCACCGGCCATTCCTGATTAGTAAGATATCATTACGGGCAATAATGTGGCATTAAACATGCCATCAATGTTGTAGCTCCATGTCCAGTACCACAGTGCCCAATAGTTCAAGTCCCAATGGCGGCTCTTATTTGCATAGATGTTATAATGGCTTGTTGATGTGCAATCTACCATAGTTCCTCAATTCCATATATCGCACCATGACACCTCATTTAACCCAAGTTCAAGCTACATCATTAACACTTTGGTGTAAGGTCCTGTGCCGCAATGTTGAACTGCCTTTTGCCATAAAAAAGAGGCAGCATAAGGTTTAACTTTTGAATTAGTTTGGCTTTATTGAGCTTTTTGAAGCCCTCAGATTGTTGGCTAGAACTTTAGACAACCCCCTGAATAATATGTAATTTTAAGCATTTATTTTATGCTTATTTTTGGTGATACTGCACTTTGAAGAAGAGTATTTTCATGTTTTTGTTGCATGTATATCAATTTTAGATATTTGGAGCAAAAGTAGCAAAAATGATAAAATTTTGAGCCAAAATAGCGAATTTTCAAAATTTGGTGCCAGATTGGTGCATGATGCTCCAGATTGGCGCCAGATGTGCCATTTGACAGAGAGTTGGTGCATGATGCATCATATTTGGCGCCAGATGCGTAAGGGATGACTTTTTTGCTGATTAAGTCGATTCAAGATGAATTTTGCATGAATTTTCATAGGGACACATGTTTTAAACACCCCTTGGAGTAATTCAATGCATCTAGACACTTTGGAAGGTTCTTTTATGATGGAATATGTCTCTTAGATCAATGAACATGTCTATTGAATTCAAAAGAGTTGACTTTTGGACAGAATTTTCGAGGGAATTCTGAATTCTTTTTGGAGGGAGGCAGCCTTTGATAAAAGAGAGGGAAGTCTAGGGCTTAAAGAGAGAGGAGGTTGTGCGAGAGTAAGGAGAGTGAGAGAGAGAGAGAGAGAAATTCAAGGGTTTGAAGATTTTCTTCAAGGATTGTAAGAGGAGAGGGAAGGTGAGAGATTTCTTCTTCATTACACCTCTAAGAGAGAATTGAGAGCGCTTGTAAAGAGAGAAAGACTTGGAGAGAACTTTTAGGGATTTGCTTGGGAAAGATTGTGAGATAAGTTGTGCCTTTTATTTCTTTTATTTTTATAAACTTATTTTTATATATAAAATTTGTGTTTTGTCGTATCCTTCGCATAAATTCTGAGTAGTCTTGTTTATCATTCTCCCTACTTTGAGATATGATTTTGTGAAGAATTAATTTTATTTTATATGGCTTTAAATGTCAATAATTTGTGATGATTTGAACTCCGATCTTCATTTACTTTTTGATCTGGTCAATTGAATAATTAAAATGTGTTGAGAAACATATGTTTCGAAAGGGCAATGTGACCAAAGGAAAATATGTTGAGATTTTCATACCTATTTTATACTATTTTTAATGATATTGCACTTTAAAGAAAGATATTTTTGATATTTTGTTGCAGGAATGATGAATTAGGGTCATTGGAGAAAAAAGATACAAAAAGGAGCGAATTTGGAGTGAAAAGGACCAAAATGTGAAGATTTGAACTAGGTCGCCGACGACGTCCTCGACCACGCCAACGGCGAGTTTTTCCCGAGACTACAGGACAAAATTCTTCAGAAGCTCGCCGACGACGCCCTCGAGGCCGTCGACGGCGAGATCGACGGTTATGCCTACTCAGCTTTGGATAAGGCCAAATTTTGAAGGGATGCTTAGGCAACTCTTGGGAAAGCTCATCCACAGCTTTAAAAGAATAATTTGGCCAAAAATTTAGAGAGTCTAGAGGAGGTGGTGAGAGTCTAGAAGCCCTAGAGGTTAGAGAGGTTCCATTAGTGTGTAACAATTGTGAGGATTTCTT
>JXCR01147269.1:32790-60255 GCA_002079205.1 Phalaenopsis hybrid cultivar
GTCACTGGGTGGCGCATCTGCATTGATTATAGAAAATTAAACACTGCCACCACGAAAGATCATTTTCCCTACCATTTCTAGATCAAATAGTAGATAGACTTGTTGGGCACAAATATTTTTTGCTTTTTAGATGGATATACCGGTTACCATCAAATTCTTATTGCTTCTGAGGATCAAGAAAAGACAACATTTACTAGTCCTTTTAGAACTTTTGCTTTACAAAGAATGCCTTTAGGATTATGTAATGCACCTACAACATTCCAGAGATGTATGATGTCCATATTTAGTAAGTTAATTGANGTAGCCGCAAATTCAGTAACCAAGCATAGGATTAGTCAATGTTATTTTTGTCTGGTCCAAAGGGTAAAGAATAGGTATGCTCCTATTTGGCACAATACAATTTGAACTGAATCAAATTATCCATTCACTTAAATTTCTTGACAAGGAGAATGATGCTTTCTTATATATTGAACTTCACTTTAGAAACTTTATTAGTAGAATTAGTTAATTAAGAGTTTATTAAAATTACATTTTTATTTCGTTTGCCTATTAGTGACAAATATGCAAATTGAACTATATTGTTGTGATTAGTATTGATTTTTTTAAATCTTAGTTCGTAGCCTCTAATATTACTTTTTATGGGATCGATATCTAGGACTCCATTAGAGCCCTGTATTACTTGAGCGATACATATACTTGTGTTGATAAGTGTGAGTTTGCAATTATTGAATATTTTATACACATCTTTATCAAATCTATAACCGTTGTCAAGTTTTTGGCGTCGTTGCCGGGTATTTAAATCTTCTAGCAGCAATATCAAATTCTTGTATTCTTAAGCATATATAAAGTTGCTGTCAAGTTTTTAGCGTCGCTACCGAAGAGTAAAATTAGATTTAAAAAAAAAAATCAAATCTTAATTAAAGTAACTGACAAACTAAGACTATTATAAAACTTTTACTTGAATTGCAACTTATTTTCATATTTAGTTAACTATTTTTCTGTGTACTGATTCAAATTGTATGCGTAAATTTGGACCTGAAAGTCTTATATCCTACGATTCAGAATTAGAACGCACTGTTAGGAGAATTAGAAAACTAAGAACAAAACTTAGAAACTCTGACACAATGGAAAACAATGTGAACAATCAAGGAATAGAAAATGAACATCAACCTAGACCTTTATACAATGGAAAACAACATGAACAATCAAGGAATAGAGAATGAACACCAACCTAGACCCCTAAGAGATTATGCAAATCCTACAACAGATGAAATTCACTTATCTATCTAAAATCCTGATGTAGCTGCTAATTCATTTGAGCTTACGCAAATCCTACAGCAGATGGAATTCACTTATCTATCCAAAATCCTGATGTAGCTGCTAATTCGATTCCTACAGCAGATGAAATTCACTTATCTATCCAAAATCCTGATGTAGCTACTAATTCATCTGTCCTACAGCAGATGGAATTCATTTAATTATCCAAAATCCTGATGTAGCTACTAATTCATTTGAGCTCAAACCTGCTATTATCCAAATGGTACAAAACAATCAATTCGGAGGTACACTGATGTAGCCACTAATTCATTTGTGCTTAAACCTGCTATTATCCAAATGGTACAAAACAATCAATTCAGAGGTACACCAAATGAAGCTTAAATTTGCTATTATCCAAATGGTACAAAACAATCAATTCGGAGGTACACCAAATGAAGATCCTAATTCTATTATCCAAATGGTACAAAACAATCAATTTGGAGGTACACCAAATGAAGATCCGAACTTATTCACTAGTTTTTTAGAACTTTGTGCTACCTTTAAATATGATAAAGTTTTGAACGATGCTGTTAGACTTAGACTTTTTCCTTTTTCATTTAGGGATAAGGCTAAGATGTGGTTAAATTTGTTAGCACCTAGATCTATTAGAACTTGGGGAGAACTTTCACAGAAATTTCTATCCAAATATTTCCATACATATAAAACTGCTAAACTTAGAAATGACATAACATCATTTTGTCAGATTGATGGAGAGTCGATATATGAAGCTTGAGAGAGATTTAAAGATCTTCTTAGGAAGTGCCCACATCATTCGTTACCAGATTGATTGATAATTCAAACTTTTACAATGGATTAGTGGGATCTCTTAGATCGATTATAGATGTTGTAGCTAGTGGTTCTTTAATGTCAAAATCTTTTGATGAGGCTTATTCGTTAATAGAAGAGATGACTACCAACAATTTTCAATGGCCCTCTGAAAGGGTAAATCTTAAAAGAATAGCTAGTATCCATGATTTTGATGCAACATCTATGTTAACTTTGCAGATTGCTGAAATATCAAAGATATTAGAACATTATGAAATGAATTATTCTCCAACACCTACTATGATGGAAGAGAATTCATCTGGGAAATTTGTGGATGTTCACCCTCTTATGAGACTTTAAATGTTATTAACAATAGACCCAACAATCCTTATTTGAACTTTTATAACCCAGGTTAGAAGAGTCATCCTAACTTTAATTGGAATAACAATTCTTCTACAAATCAAAAATAGGCAAACAACCCAGTAAACCCATTGGAAAATTCATCCAACCAAGGAAATGTTAATTATAGACATTCTTAACCTCCAGGATTTAACAGTAACACTCAATTTAAGGAAAAGAAGTTGTCTATGGAAGAGCTAATACTGAACATGGGTCAACAATTGCAGAGTCAAGGAAATCAATTATAAATTCAAGGAAACCAGTTACAAAATCAAGGAACTGCTATCAAGAATATTGAAAATCAATTGGAACATATCTCCACTATGCTTGGTAACCGAACATTGAGAACTTTTCCTAGTACTGTGGAGCCAAATCCTAAAGATCAAGAAAAAGAACAGATAAAAGTGATACAATTACGAAGTGAAAAAGAATTAGAAACAAGAGTGCAGAAAGAAACAGAAATAGAAAAATAGAAAGTGGATACAGAAAAAGAAAATGATCATGAATACCCAGATTTAGAATATTCACTTACACCAATGAAAATTACTATGGAGAAACCTCCACCATCGTTTCTTTATAGATTGAAGCAACACAAAAAGAATAAACAATTTTCTAAGTTTATAGAAATTCTTAAGAAATTAACGGTAAATATTCCCTTTGTAGAAGCTTTAGAGTAAATGCACAATTATGTGAAGTTTATGAAAGATATTTTGAACAAGAAAAGGAAGTTCACTGATAATGAGATACTTAGCGAAGAATGTAGTGCAATTATTCAGAAAAAGCTTCCTGAAAAATTAAAAGATCCAGATAGTTTCACTATACCGTGTGCTATCGGTGAAAGATTTTATGGAAGAGCTTTATGTGATTTGGGATCCTGGAAGTTTCACTATACCGTGTGCTATCGGTGAAAAATTCTATGGAAGAGCTTTATGTGATTTGGGAGACAACATTAATCTTATGTCTCTATCGATTTTCAAAAGATTAGGATTAGGAGAAGTCTCACCTACTTCTGTAACTCTTCAGAATTTTCAAAAAACTAGGATTAGGAGAAGTCTCACCTACTTCTGTTATTAATTTTATATTTTTATCAATTTTCAAAAGATTAGGATTAGGAGAAGTCTCACCTATTTTATGAAAGTAATCGTTCAGTTACTTATCCTAAGGGAATTATAGAAGATGTGTTAGTAAAAGTTGATAAATTTGCAAATCGTTCAGTTACATATCCTAAGGGAGTTATAGAAGATGTGTTAGTAAAAGTTGATAAATTTGTATTTCCTATGGATTTCATTGCTTTAGATATGGAGGAAGATAAAGAAATACCTATCATTTTAGACTGTGGATTTTATTGTTTTAGATATGGAGGAAGATAAAGAGATACCTATCATTTTAGGGAGACCATTTTTAGCTACTGGAAAAGCTATGATAGATATGAGGAATATAAAGGAATACCTATCATTTTAGGGAGACCATTTTTAGCTACTGGAAAAGCTATGATAGATAGAGGAAGATAAAGAAATACCTATAATTTTAGGGAGACATTTTTTAGTTACTAGAAGAGCAATGAAAGATGTTCAAAAGGGAGAATTAACCAAGAGAGTTAACAATCAAGAAGTGATTTTTAACATTGTGAAATCTATGAAATACCCTACTGTTGAAAGAGATAATGAATGTTTTCACATGGAAATTAGTGAACATCTATTGAACAAGTATTTTAAAGAATATTTTGAAGATAAAAAAGATTTTGAAAAAAAAGATGAAGTTATTTTTGATGAAATAGAAAATGAAGAATTAGATTATGTTCAAGAAAGATTTGAGATGCTGGATATTACCAAGTTTCGTCAATTATAAAACCACCTGAACTTCATTGCCTAACCACTTGAAGAATATGTTTCTGAGAAAATCATATATATTACCTGTTATTATATCTTCAGAGTTAAATGATTTGTAAGAGCAAAGACTTTGGATATAAGAAAGCTTTTGGTTGGACCTTAGTTGATATTAAATGAATCAGTCCTTCGATCTGTATGCACATAATTATACTGAATGAACAATATAAACCAAGATTTGATACACAAAGGAGATTAAACCCAATGATGAAGGAAGTAGTCAAGAAGGAAATTTTGAAATAGTTGGACACTAGAATTATATATCCTATTTCGGACAGTGCATGAGTAAGTCCAATTCATTGTGTTCTTAAGAAAGGAAAGGGGACTGCTGAAGCACAAGAGAATAATGAATTAATACCTATCAGAAAAATTACTGGGTGGTGTATTTGCATTGATTATAAAAAATTAAATACTGCCACTAGGAAAGATCACTTCCCTTTACCATTTCTAGACCAAATAGTAGATAGAATTGCTGGACACAAATATTTTTGTTTTTCAGATGGATATACCGGCCACCATCAAATTTCTATTGCTCCTGAGGATCAAAAAAACACAACATTTACTAGTCCTTTTAGAACTTTTGCTTTTCAAAGAATGTCTTTCGGATTATGTAATGCACCTGCANCGGGTAATTCCAATTCGTTATGTTCCTAAGAAAGGAGGGGTGACTGCTAAAGCACAAGAGAATAATGAGTTAATACCTATGAGACAAGTTACTAGGTGGTATATTTTCATTGACTATTGAAAATTAAACACTGCCACTAGGAAAGATCACTTCCCTTTACCATTTTTAGACCAAATAGTGGATAGACTTGCGGGCACAAAAATTATTGTTTTTTAGATGGATATACTGGCTACTATAAAATTCCTTTTGCTCAATATTTACTAGTCCTTTTGGAACTTTTGCTTTTCAAAGAATGCCTTTGAGATTATGTAATGCACTTGCAACATTCCAGAGATGTATGATGTCTATATTTAGTAAGTTAATTGATGATGGANGAAATTAAACACCGCCACTAGGAAAGATCACTTCCCTTTACCCTTTTTAGATCAAATAGTGGATAGACTTGCTGGGAACAAATATTTTTGCTTTTTAAATGGATATACCGGTTACCATCAAATTCCTATTGCTCCCGAGGATCAAGAAAAGACAACATTTTTCCTTTTGGAACTTTTGCTTTTCGAAGAATGCCTTTCGGATTATGTAATGCACCTGCAACATAAACTTTTGCTTTTCGAAGAATGCCTTTTGGATTATGTAATGCACCTGCAACATTCCAGAGATACCTTATTTAGTAAGTTAATTGATGATGGATTGGAAGTATTTATGGATGATTTCTCTGTATTTGAAGAATGCCTTTTAGATTATGTAATGCACCTGCAACATTCCAGAGATGTATGATGTCCATATTTTAGTAAAGCTCTTTTGAATTATGTAATGCACCTGCAACATTCCAGAGATGTATGATGTCCATATTTAGTAAGTTAATGCCTTTCAAATTATGTAATGCACCTGCAACATTTCAGAGATGTATGATGTCCATATTTAGTAAGTTAATTNGAACTTTTTCCTTTCGAAGAAAGTCTTTTGGATTATGTAATGCACCTGCAACATTCCAGAGATATATGATGTCTACATTTAGTAAGTTAATTGGTAATGGATTGGAAGTATTTATGGATGATTTCTCTATATTTGGAACATCATTTGACGCATGCTTAATAAGTTAATTGATGATTGATTGGAAGTATTTATGGATGATTTCTCTGTATTTGGAACATCATTTGACGCATGCTTAAATTGCCTTGAAAAAGTTTTGGAGTTATGCGAAAGAACTAATTTAGTTCTAAATTGGGAGAAATTGAAAACGTTTTGGAGTTATGCGAAAGAACTAATTTGGTTCTGAATTGGGAGAAATGTCATGAAAAAAGTTTTGGAGTTATGCGAAAGAACTAATTTAGTTCTAAATTGGGAGAAATGTCAATTTCAAAAGTTTTAGAGTTATGCGAAAGAACTAATTTGGTTCTGAATTGGGAGAAATGTCAATTTACGGTTGCAAGAGGAATTGTGTTATGGCATAAAATTTTGGAAGATGGTATGGAAACAGACCCTGCAAAAATCCAAGTTATATCTAAACTAACACCTCNAAGTTATGCAAAAGAACTAATTTAGTTTTAAATTGGAAGAAATGTCAACTTATGGTTGGAGGAGGAATTGTGTTAGGGCATAAAATTTCAGAAAATGTTATGGAAGTAGACCCTACAAAAATTCAAGTTATATCTAAATTAACACCTCCTACTGATGTAAGAGGGGTTAGAAGTTTTATGGACATGTTGGTTTTTACAGGCGTTATATTAAAGATTTTTCAAAAATTACCAAACCTCTAGATTCAAGTTATATCTAAACTAACACCTCCTACTAATGTAAGAGAAGTTAGGAGTTTTCTTGGATTCAAGTTATATCTAAACTAACACCTCCTACTAATGTAAGAGAAGTTAGAAGTTTTCTTCGACAGACCCTGCAAAAATTCAAGTTATATCTAAACTAACACCTCCTACTAATGTAAGAGACGTTAGGAGTTTTCTTGGACATGTGGATTTTACAGGCGTTTTATTAAAGATATTTCAAAAATTACCAAACCTCTATGCCAACTTTTAGAAAAGGAACTGTGGTTAAAGGTTTTTCAAAAATTACCAAACCTCTATGCCAACTTTTGGAAAAAGACAAGAAATTTGAGTTTACTGAAAAATGTTTAAATACCTTTGAGTTATTAAAAGAAAAGCTAATCATAGCCCCTATAATAGTTTCAACTAACTGGGAGAAACCATTCAAACTGATGTACGATGCTAGTGATTATGCTATTAGAGCTGTTCTTGGACAAAGGTATGATAAGATTTTTAAAGTTATATACTACGCTAGTAAAATTTTTAACGATGCTCAAATTAGCTACATTGTTACTGAAAAAGAGTTACTGGCTATTGTGTATGTTTTTGACAAATTTAGATCTTATTTGATTGGGACTAAATGTGTTGTTCACACTGATCACTCTGCTATTAAATATTTGATGCAAAA
This sequence comes from Phalaenopsis hybrid cultivar, assembly GCA_002079205.1. Taxonomy (NCBI): domain Eukaryota; kingdom Viridiplantae; phylum Streptophyta; class Magnoliopsida; order Asparagales; family Orchidaceae; genus Phalaenopsis; species Phalaenopsis hybrid cultivar. Next base: position 40,228 of record JXCR01147269.1, read on the forward strand.
GAAGGATGTCAAACTAAGGTTAATTAGATGGATACTTTTGATACAAGAATTTAATTTTGTGGTTATTGATAGAAAATGAACTGATAATCAAATTGCTGATCATTTATCAAGATTAGAATATCATGAATTATCTGACACTGACAATGAAATTAGGGACAGTTTCCCTAATGAACAACTCTATAATATTAATGAGTGGAAAATACCATGGTATGCTGAATTGTACGTGATATTTTACCACCTATGCTGACATTGCAACAGCAAAGAAAATTCATTCATGATGCGAAAACATATTTTTTTGATGAGCCTTATTTATATAAATAATGTAAGTATCTTATTATGATAAGATGTGTACCTATTAAAGAAACTAAACTAATTATTCAGAAATGTCATGATTCTGAATTTGGAGGACATTTTGAAATTGATAAAACTGCTTATAAAATTTTACAAGCTGGATTCTATTGGCCTACTCTATTTAGAGATGTTTACAGATACATAAAAACTTGTGATCGATGCCAACGAGTAGGTAATATATCTAGAAGAAATGAAATGCCTTTAAATTTCATGTTAGAGGTTGAGATCTTTGGTGTTTGGGGATTGGATTTCATGGGACCATTTATTCCTTCATCTGGGAACTTATACATATTAGTATAGTAGACTACGTTTCAAAGTGGATTGAAGCACAAGATTTACCTTGTTGTGACGCTAAAAGTGTTTCAAGATTTGTTTCAAAGTGGATTGAAGCACAAGCTTTACCTCGTTGTGACGCTAAACCCTTCATATGGGAACTTATACATATTAGTTGCGGTAGACTATGTTTCAAAGTGGATTGAAGCACAAGATTTACCTCGTTGTGACGCTAAAAGTGTACAAGATTTTTAATGAAAAACAATTTCACTAGATACGGAATGCCGAGAGTGATTATCACTGATGGAGGATCCCATTTCAGAAATAAATACATTCATAGATTGGTAGAAAAGTTTAATGTTATTCATAGAATCTCTACTTCCTATCACCCTCAGACCAGTAGGTTAGCTGAAATTTCTAATAGAAAGATTAAACAAATACTGGAGAAGATTGTAAACCGTAGTAGAGTAGATTGGTCTACTAGACTAGATACTGCATTATATGCTTACAGGACTACTTATAAAACTCCCATTGGAATGACTCCTTACAGGCTAATTTTGGAAAGAGTTGTCACTTACCAGTAGAATTGGAGCATAAAGCATATTGGGCGATTGTAAAATTCAATTATAATTTGAAAGATGATGGTGAGAAGAGATTGTTACAAATTAATAAATTAGAAGAATTATGAAATGAATCTTATGATAACGACAGATATTATAAAGAGAAACTAAAGTTATGGCATGATTGGAAGATTAACCAGAAGAACTTTGAACCAGGATAAAAAGTTTTGCTTTACAATACAAGGCTGAAGTTATTCCCTAGGAAATTGAAGTCTCGTTGGTTAGGAACCTTTACTTTGACTCAAGTTTAAACTTACAGAGCTATTGAAATTGAAGATCAGAAAACGGGAAATAGATTTAAAGTAAATGGACACAGATTAGAGTTAAAGATCCAAAAGACTAGGAAGAGATTTAAAGTAAATGAACACAGATTAAAGCCATATTTTGAGGGTAAAAGACCAAGTTTTAAAGTGGTTTTAATGGTCAGTCCACCTGAATAATATCTGAATATGTCGGGCTGACGACGTTAAACCAAGCACTTTATGGGATGCAACCCATAGTTATCTTTATTTTTATTTTTATTGCGATTATAGTGTTTTTGTTTGAAATTATCGTTAGTTTNAGATATTAAAAAAACGATAGTGCGACGAAGATGGGAAGTGTTGTGCTACACTACTGCCGCCGTGGTAATTCCTGTGGTAAAAGAATTTTATGCAAATTTACATGGAATTAACCAAGGAGTTGTTTATGTGCGAGAAGATGGATCACTTTCACTCCTGTAAGAATCAACAAGTTATGTATGATAGAGAATGTTCCTGTCTGCCACTATTCCAATTTCGTCCCAACGAGAGACCAGATGATGAAATTTACCAGTATTTGACGGACGAAACTGTTGATTGGGAAATGCGAGAGAACGAGTATGTTAGTTTTTCTTCAACACTTTTGAATCCCATCTCTAAACACTGGCACTTCTTCATTTCTGCGAAATTGTTACCGACAAAGAAGGTTGGTAAAGTTTCTAAAGAAAGTGTTATTTTGAATTACTGCATCCAAAGGGGACTACCGATCGATATTGGATCTATAATCGTGAAGTCAGTCTTAGGCCTGATCGTTCACGGATCAACTTATGGGCTTGGACACCCTTCAACAATTTTCTCACTTTGCAGCTAGTCCCAAGTATCCTATGAAAACTGGGAAAAGGTACTGCTACCTTGGAAACCCTTTGATCCAATTGAAAGATTCCCATCATTTGAAGATGAAAATGACATGGATATGATAGTTGATCAATCTTTTCAGAATTCTCTGCCAGTACAACCGCTAGTCCCTGATAAGTCTTTGGTGATCCTACTCCGAATCAAGAAATTGGAAAAGGAGGTACAAAATGTGATGAATGTAATTAATAATATCTCTGATTTCTTCGATCATTTAGACTGGAGGATTAAAGAACATTTCGATCATTCGGGACGTTTAGAAGATAGCTTGATATGACTGATGAAGAGGATGAAATTAATTGAGGAAGATTCAACTGAAGAATGTCCTTTCAGACCCTTCTTCAACCTCTTCGTCCATGTGCAATCAATGGGTGATCTCAGAGGAGAAACGAGCACAGAATTTGACGAGTAGTAGATTTACTATGCTACATTTATGTTTATGTGTGTTTAGATTTGAACTTTTTCTTTGCTTTAGAATTACGCTTAAAGATCTCTGTATAGTTGAGACTAAGCATAGGATGTTTTGTTTTCAGCGTTTTGAGTGTTGTGGCTTGGATTGCAACGCTGAATTAATGTATTGAGGTTGAGAAAATACCTAATTTACGTGTGTTATGTAACGTTTATTGTATCTCTTGGAATTTATATATAAATGTAATGTTATGTTTTGTGAAAGTATGTATGTGTTAAGTACATCAATTAACTATTCAAAATTATGTTTATAAAGATAAAAAAAATATCTTTTAGGCTTAGAATTGATCAAAATCGCAAAAATACGAAATTTGGACATAATCAATAGAGCCATCCGACGGCGCCCTCGACGCCTCCGACGGCGGGAATTTCCCGAGACTTAGGTTCAAAAACAAAATAGAGCGCGCCGACGACGCCATTGACCCCGCCGTCGGCGAGATTGCAAAAATACCTCTTTAACCGCGATTTTGACCGGCAACCGCCACTATTCATCATCCCCTTCCTCTTAAAAACACCATTTTCGAATTAGGGCTTTATAGATCTTGGATTGAGAGACGATTTCAAGGCTGTTTGATATCAGATTTGATCTTCTTTAGGTAAGAGCTTCNGGTTATCGCAGAGCAGAGGTGGGAAAACATTTTTTACACCACCAATAAAGCCGATGCAAATGTGGTGAAAGAGTTCTACGCTAATGTGATTTATGCTGAAGATGAAATTATGCAAGTGCGTAGACTTCCTGTGGAATTTACCGCTGCCCGCATTAACACTTTTTATGAAGTCCCAGATTCTTNATCCTTAACTCTATATGATTATCTTTTTGCACTACTGAGGTCTTTTGAATATAGAGATTATGATTTCAACTATGTTCTAATTGTCTCTAGTGATAATGTAAATGAATTTGGCCAATCTAACTCCTATCTCAATTCCCAAACTAATCCTCAAATCATACTTAAGCTCGATGAATGTGCCAATGAGAATGAAGAAAATATCGACAACACCGATTATGATAGCACCGGGAGTGAGGAACAAGTCTTTGAGCATCACGGTGCACCGCTTACCATCAACTTGGATTTCTCCAATATAGAAGAAACACCAAGAGTTTTGCCAAATTACAAAAATAAATATAATAATTGGTATGGTATTAGCTCCGAGAACAACTCCATTGGATAAAGGAAAATAAATAGTCACTAGACAAGAACCACCTCCACCTCAGCCAGTGGAAGAGATACATAACCAAGTAAAGATTGGAGGATTTTATAAAGTGGATTATAGCATATTAGATCATCTTAGGAGGTTTTAGGTAAAACTAAGCATCTACGACGCTCTAATCCTATCAAAGGAGATGATAGAGTCTCTGACTACAACATTACTTGATCTAGAGGTTTGTTTAGCTCTGTTGGCCAACACATCCTCAGATGAAGTTTGTTCATTAAAGGAATAGCCTGGGATAATATTCACAGATGAAGAATTGTTGCTCGGCACCACCAATGACCAAAGCAAAATATGTTGAGATTTTTATACATCATTTACAGTAATTTTGATGATATTCCACTTAAAAGAAAGGTATTTTTGATTTTTTGTTGTAGGTATGTGGAATTATGGTCATTGGAGCAAAAAGGTACAAAAAAGAGCGAATTTGGAGCCAAAGGGACCAAAATATGAAGATTTGATCTTGGGCACCGACGGCGAGTTTGAAGCCCTAAAGGCGAGTTTTTCCTTAGAGTCCAGAATTACATATTCTAGAAGGCCACCGATGGCACCATCGAGGCCGCCGACGACGAGCACATCGGTTCTCTCAACAGACGCATTGAATGTGAACGATTTTTGAAGGGACGCTTGGGCAACTTCTGAAAACTCTTCTACAACTTTAAAAGAAATAATTTGGAGGCCGAAAAGGTGTTCGCTGGGGGTCCGCTGGGGTGTTCGCTGGAGTCTTTATTGTTTGTGGTGCCCATTAGAGTGTAGAGAGTGGTTAGTATTGTGAGGAATTCTTAGAGAGATTGTAAGAGTTGAAGGAAAGTGAGAGATTTCTTTCTCCTTGCTGCTTCAAAGGAGAACTCTGTGTGTTGTAAAGAAAGGAAGAGATTCAGAGGAACTTCAAGGAGTTTGCATGGGGAAGAATTAGAGATAAGTTGTATTTACTTATATAAGTTTGTATGACTTTGTTTTTATATATAAATTCCAAGTTTTTTTGCATCTTCTCCATGAGTTATAAGTAGTTTTCTCTATCTTTCTCCTTGTCTTGAGATTCTATGAAATGGTGATTTGAATTGGTTGTGCCATGAGAATGTTAAAGAAGTTGTGATGATCTTCTTACTTCAATCTGGCCAATTGATTTATTAAAATATATTGAGTTTTACAAATAAAGTGAAAATTACATCCAAGATTTAGGGAGGTCAAACTCCTTGAACATTGGGTGCAAATAAATAGGGAAATAAAAAATTATCGGGCGTAGAATTGGAGATTTTAGAGTGACAGACTAAAATCCTCAATTTGGTCCTATCATTTGGGTGCTGAAGTGTAGATATTATCCCTCTAGCGAGGGGAATGTGGGAGCTCTGAAGTGAGAGCCGGTATCCTCCCAGCCTAGCCGCAGATTCAGAGTGTAGATGTTAGCCCTCAGGTGAGGGGAACGTGGGAGCTCCGAAGTGATAGCCGGTATCCTCCCAGCCTAGCCACAGATTCAGTAAACCAAGCATAGGATTACTCAATGTACTTTATGCCTGGTCCAAAGGGCAAAGAATAGGTATGCTCCTATTTAGCACAATACAATTTGAACTAATTCAAGTTATCCATTCACTTAAATTTCTTGACAAGGAGAAGGATGCTTTCTGATATATTGAACTTCACATTAAAAACTTTATTAGTAGAATTAGTTAATTAAGAGTTTATTAAAATTACATTTTTATTTCAATTGCCTATTAGTGAGAAATATGCAATCTAAACTATATTGTTGTAATTATGTCTTGATTTTTTTTAAATCCTAGTTTGTAGCATCTAACCCTGTGGGATTGAAATCTAGGACTTCATTAAAGCCCTGTATTACTTGAGCGATACGTATACTTGAGTTGATAAATGTGAGCTTGCAATTATTGAATATTTTATACACATCTTTATCAAATTTATAACCATTGTCAAGTTTTTGGCGTGTTGCCGGAGATTTAAATCTTCTAGCAGCAGCATCAAATTCTTTTATTTTTATGCATATATAAAGTCGCTGTTAAGTTTTTGGCGCCGTTATCGGGGAGTAAAAAAATTAGACTAAAAAAAATTATAATTAGAGTAACGGACAAATTAGGACTATTAGAAAACTTTTACTTGAATTAAAACTTATTTTCATATTTAATTAACTATTTTTCAATGTACCGAATTCAATTGTATGTGTAAATTTGAACCTGAAAATCTTATACCCTATGATTGAGAATTAGAACGCACTATTAGAAGAATTAGAAAACTAAGAAAAGAACCTAGAAATCCTGACACAATGGAAAATAATGTGAACAATAAGGAATAGAAAATGAACATCAACCTGGACCTCTACGAGATTATGCAAATCCTATAGTAGATGAAATTGACTTATCTATCCAAAATCCTAATGTAGCTGCTAATTCATTTGAGCTCAAACCTGTTATTATCCAAATGGTACAAAACAATCAATTCAGAGGTACACCAAATGAAGATCCTAATTTACACCTCGTTAGTTTTTTAGAACTTTGTGCTACCTTTAAATATGACAGAGTTTTGAATGATGCTGTTAGACTTAGAATTTTTCCTTTTTCACTTAAGGATAAAGCTAAGATGTGGTTAAATTTATTAGCACCTAGATCTATTAGAACTTGGGGAGAACTTTCACAGAAAATTATATCTAAATATTTCCCTCCATCCAAAATAGCTAAACTTAGAAATGACATAACATCATTTTATCAAATTGATGGAGAGTCGATATATGAAGCTTAGGAGAGATTTAAAGATCTTATTAGGAAGTGCCCACATCCTTCGTTACCAGATTGGTTGATAATTCAAACTTTTTTACAATGGATTAGTGGGATCTCTTAGATCAATTATAGATGCTGCGACTAGTGGTTCTTTAATGTCAAAACCTTTTGATGAGGCTTATTCATTAATAGAGGAGATGGCTACCAACAATTTTCAATGGCACTCTGAAAGGGTAAATCCTAAAAGACTAGCTAGTATCCACGATTCTGATGCAATATCTATGTTAGCTTCGCAGATTGCTACAATATCAAAGAAATTAGATCAGTGGGATGAATTATTCTCCAACACCTCTTGTGATGGAAGAGAATTCATCTGGGCAATTTGTGGATAGAATGAATTATTCTCCAACACCTACTATGATGGAAGTAATATCAAGGAAATTAGATCATTATGGGATGAATTATTCTTCAACACCTCCTATGATGGAAGAAGAAATTAGATCATTATGTAATGAATTATTCTCCAACACCTACTATGATGGAAGAGAATTCATTTTAGATCATTATGGGATGAATTATTCTCCAACGCTTCCTATGATGGAAGAGAATTCATCTGGGAAATTTGTGGACGTTCAACTTTTTTATAAGACTTTAAATGCTATTAACAATAGACCCAACAATCCTTATTCAAGCTATTATAACCCAGCTTGGAAGAATTATCCTAACTTTAATTGGAATAATAATTCTTCTACAAATCAACAATGGGCAAACAACCCAGTAAACCCGTTAGGAAATTCATCCAACCAAGGAAATGTTAATTATAGACCTTCTTATCCTCCAGGATTTAACAGTAACACTCAATTTAAGGAAAAAAAGCTGTCCATGGAGGAGCTGATACTGAACATGGGTCAACAATTGAAGAATCAAGAAAATCAATTACAATTTCAAGGAAACCAGTTACAAAATCAAGGAACAACTATCAAGAATATTGAAAACTAATTAGGTCATATCACTACTATGCTTAGTAACTGAACATCAGGAACTTTTCCTAGTACAGTGGAACCAAATCCTAAAGATCAACGAAAAGAATGGATAAAAGGGATACAATTACGAAGTGGAAAAGAATTAGAAACAAGAGTGTAGAAAGAAATGGAAACTGAAAAAGAGAAAGTGGATACAGAAAAAGAAAAGGATCATGAATACCCAAATTTAGAATATCCACTTACACCAATGAAAATTACGAAACTGAAAAAGAGAAAGTGGATATCATAAAAGAAAAGGATCATGAATACCCAGATTTAGAGTATCCATTTACACCAATGAAAATTACTGGGAGAACCTCCACCGCCGTTTCCTCAAAGATTGAAGCAACATAAACAGAATAAACAATTTTCAAAATTTTTAGAAACGTCATTTTCTCAAAGATTGAAACAACACAAAATGGATAAACAATTTTCCAAGTTCATAGAAATTCTTAAGAAATTAACGATAAATATTCCTTTCGTAGAAGCTTTAGAGAAAATCCCCAATTATGTGAAGTTTATGAAAGATATTTTGAACAAGAAAAGGAAGTTCACTGATAATGAGACTGTTGCACTTACCCAAGAGTGTAGTGCAATTATTCAGAAAAAGCTTCCTGAAAAATTAAAAGATCCAGGTATTTTGACTATACCGTGTGCTATCGGTGAAAGATTTTATGGAAGAGCTTTATGTGATTTGGGAGCCAACATTAATCTTATGCCTCTATCAATTTTCAAAAGATTAGAATTAGGAGAAGTCTCACCTACTTCTGTAACTCTACAGTTAGTAGATCATTCAGTTACATAGCAAAGTCTCACCTACTTTCAGTTTGCGGATCATTCAGCTACTTATCCTAAGGGAGTTATAGAAGATGTGCTAGTAAAAGTTGATAAATTTATCTTTCCTGTAGATATTATTGATTTAGATATGGAGGAAGATAAAGAAATACCTATAATTTTAGGGAGACCTTTTTAGCTACTAGAAGAGCTATGATATATGTTCAAAAGGGAGAATTAACTATGAGAGTTAATGATCAAGAAGTTACTTTTAACATTGTGAAATCTATGAAATACCCTACTGATGAAAGAGATAATGAATCTTTTTGCATGAAAATTAGTGAACATCTAGTGAATGAGCATTTTAAAGAATATTTTGAAGAGAAAAAGGATTTTGAAGATAAAGATGAAGTTATTTTGGACGAAATAGAAAATGAAGAATTAGATTATGTTCAGGAAAGATTTGAGATGCTAGATATTACAGGAAATGCTGATAAGAATCTAGTTCCGTCAATCATAAAACCACCTGAACTTGAGTTGAAAGTATTGCCTAACCACTTAAAGTATGTGTTTCTGGGAAACTCATCTACATTATCTGTTAATATATCTTCAGAGTTAAATGATTTGCAAGAGTAAAGACTTTTGGATACATTCAAAAGATATAATAAAGCTTTTGGTTGGACCTTAGCTGATATTAAAGGAATAAGTCATTCGATCTGTATGCACAGAATTATACTGGATGAACAATATAAACCAAGAGTTGATCCACAAAGGAGANCACACTAGTGATTCTGCACAGAATCAAGAAATTGGAGAAAGAAGTACACAATTTTATGAGTGTAATTAATAATATCTCTGATTTTTTTGATCATCTAGACTAGAGGATGAAAGAACATTTTGATCACTCTGGACAAATCGAAGGAAGTTTGATACGACTGATGAAAAGGATGAAATTGATAGAAGAGGACTCTACTGAAGAATTTCAATACCGACCCTTCTATAACCTCTTCGTTCATGTGCAATCAATGGGTTATCTCAGAGGAGAATCTAGCATTGAATCTGAAGAATAGTAGATTTACATTGCTACTTGTATGTCTATATGTGTAATTTGGTTCGAACTTTATGTTTGCTTTGCTTTAGAATTTTGCTTTTAGATCTCTATATAGTTGAGACTGAGCATAGGATGTTTATTTTCAGCGTTTTGAGTGTTGTGGCTTAAATTGCAACGCTGAATTGATGTATTAAGGTTAAGAAAATACCAAACTTAGGTATGTTGTGTAACGTGTATTGTAACCCTTGGAATTTATATATAATTTTGATGTTTTGTGTTGTAAAAGTTTATTTGTGTTAGTGCATCATTTAATCACTTAAAAATTATGTTTATATTGATTGAACGGATGTCGTTGAGGTTTGAAACTAATCAAAATTACAAAAATCCAGAAATTAAACCAATTCAATAGAGCTCACCGACGGCTGACTTTTCCCGAGACCTAGGATATGAATTCAATAGAGCTCGCTGATGGCGTCGAAGACCTCGTCGACGGTGAGATCCCAAAAAAAAACACCTTTAACCGTGATTTTGACCAGTGAACCGCCACTGTTCATCATCCCCTTCCTCTAAAAAATTAAATTTTTGACCTAGGGCTTGAGAAATCTTGGATTTAGGGGCAATTTCAAGGCATTTAGACACCAGATTTATCATCTCTTGGTAAGAGCTTCACTCCAAACTAAAAATATTGGATTTTCCCCATGAATTTCTTCCACATTGAGAAGATCCAAAAAATTTGAGAATGTGAAGAAAATGTTGGGAAGAAATTCATGAAATTTAGTTTTGAACTCTTAGAATCACTCTTGAAAGCCATTATTTATATATTTGAAGTATATTTTAGAATTTTTCTATAATTTTGATTAGATTGAAATGACTCCACTACAAAAGAGGCAACTTGAGTTTGACGAGTCTCGCTTCGTCAATGCAAAGGCTCAATCAAGGTTTACTTCAGTATTTAAAGGAAAGAAGTGTATACAAGATCGAGCTTTTGAGAGTCTTGGAGGAGAAATTGAACGATTTTATACCGAGCAGAGGTGGGAAAACTTCTATTACACCACCCATATGGCTGCTACTAATATTGTAAAAGAGTTCTATGCCAACGTATTCTATTCTAAGGACGGAATCGTTCAAGTGTGGGGATTTTCTGTTGAATTTAGTGCCGTCCGCATTAACTCCTTTTACGAAGTCCCAGACTCTTATAGCTGTCATTATAAAACCTTCAGTACCATGGAAGGGCTGCTGATAAATGTGATCACCTTTCTCATTCATGGGAAAGAAACATGGAAGATAAAGCAACGAGAACGGGTAAGTTATTCTGCTTCCATTTTGAATGCCACATCTAAAGCGTGACACTATTTTATTTCCTCAACTCTTTTACAGACCTATCACCATAGTGAGGTAACCAAAAATAGAGATATTTGAATTTTTGTATTCATAATAATAGAAATATAAATGTGGGGAGAATCATTTTTAAGAATATATTGACCACGACAAGGAGAAAGTGGAGGTCTAGGACATCCTGGCCTTATTTATGCACTGTGCCAACTTTCTGGAGTGGAATTTGTAGATGATGAGGAATAGGTTTACCCTATGAAACCCATTAGTAAGGCTAATTTAACGACATATGAATCCCACAAAAAATGGATAACTTGGAGTAGGAGTCAAGAACCTTCTACTAGTAGAGATATCCCCTCTACTAGTTATGACCTTCCATGAGTAGAAGTCAAGAACCTTCTACTAGTAGAGATGTCCCCTCTACAAGTTATGACCTTCCACCTAATCCCCTACCCTCTCTGATTTGATGAATGAGTTGACCTTGCAGCGGAAGAGCATAGACTTGAACAAGAACCTTATACTAGTAGAGATGTCCCCTCTACAAGTTATGACCTTCCACCTTCTAGTTCTAAGAACCTTCTACTAGTAGAGATGTTCCCTCTACAAGTTATGACCTTCCACCTTCTAGTTCCGTACCCTCTCTGATTTGATGAATGAGTTGACCTTGCAGCAAAAAAATATAGACTTAATAAGTGAAAGGATGCTCTCTGATTTGATGAATGAGTTGACCTTGCAGCGGAAGAGCATAGAATTAATAAATGAAAGCCTCTCTGATTTGATGAATGAGTTGACCTTGCAGCGGAAGAGCATAGAATTTATAAGTTAAAGGTCTCTGATTTAATGAATGAGTTGACCTTGCAGCGAATGAGTATAGAGTTAAAAAATGAAAGGATTGGAGGATTAGAATGTCAACATGATTATGATAGTGAGTACCTACAGAGGCATTCGGACTTTGAGATAGCTTACTACGAGGCTCAGGCCCGACACTAAAGAGGTGAGCCTGATGTTACTTATTATGAGTACCCCTGATATACTCAGTATTAGCCCAATCCACCTACTGACCAAGGAGACGAAGACATTGTTCGGGATTTTGACATTTGATAGTAGTTGATGTACTTTTACTTTTATTTTTGTAATTTTTGTAACAGAAATGGATGTTTGTGTGTGTTTGTACTTTCATTTTTATTGTTATGTTGTAATTGGATAATTTTAATTATTGTTATAATTGTTGGCGTGGTAGTTGAAATTTGTTAAATTGTAATGTGATGTGATTTTCATTTTTACATTTTAATTTTAATTGTTTTGTTTAGTATTGTGGATGTGTTAGTGAAATATTGTGTTTGTATAATGTTTATTTTTGTTTAGTATTGTGGATGTGTTAGCGAAATATTGTGTTTGTATAATGTTTAGTTTTGTCTTATTTCAAAATTTATTACCCAGTAAATTCTCTAATGATTTATATGTATACAGAGCTCCTAATTTATAGACCACGTGAAGTAGAAATTTTGAGAAGGACTGCAAAAATTTCAAAATGATGAAAATGCTTAAAATACTGAGGTATGATTTATANGGGAAAATACCTAACTTATGTGTGTCGTGTAACGTGTATTGTAACCCTTGGATTTTAAATATAATTGTAATGTTTTCTGTTGTGAAGGTTTATTTGTGTTAGTACATCATTAATCACTTAAACTTATGTATAGAATGATTGAACGAATGTCGACGAGGCTTGAAATTGATCAAAATCGCAAAAATATGGAAATTGAACTAATTTCGAAAATCTCGCCGACGGCGCCATCGGCGCCACCGATGGTGGATTTTTCCCGAAACTTCTATTTAATTCAATAGAGCTCGTCGACGGCGCTAACGACCCCGCCGGTGCTAACGACCCCGCCGACGACAAGATCCCAAAAGACACTTTTAACCACGATTTTGACCAGTCTACCGCCAAAGAATGGGTTTACCCTATGAAACCCATTAGTAAAGCTAATTTAAAGACGTATGAATCCCATGAAGGATGGAGATTTGGGAGTAAGAGTAAAGAACCTTCTACTGGTAGAGATATCCCCTCTACTAGTTATGACCTTCCTTCCTCTAGTTCCCCTTCCCTTCAAGATTTAATGAATGAGTTAACCTTGCAATGGAAGAGTATAGAGGAAATAAATGAAAGAATTGGGGGATTAGAACGTAGACATGATTATCAAATCTACCCATTAAGTTTTAAGGGCTTAGTAGTGAGCTAGGCTTAATCAAAATTTTATCTAATGAGGTTTAGAAAATGACCTATAATTAATTTAAAATTTTAAAATAATACAAGCCCATCGTTGAAAATCAAACTGGTTAAGTCCCTTAATCAGCCCAAATTGCCCCCAAGGGCCTTTACTTGTATAATTTGTAATAGAAACATCAAGTGATAATTATCCCACTTAAAGGGATAATCAAAACATCAAGGTTCATTGAGCATAAGGGTATGAATTGTGTGAACCATATTACAAACATAATAAGACCAAAAGGAACATGAGACGACTCGAGAGACTGTGAAATCTCTAGGGTATTACTCAGGACCTTTTCATGATCCTTTGGCAATCTCGGAGGCCACTTGTGCATGTTATGATTTGCTGGATGGAATCATCCCCAGATATGAACAAATTAGACTCATCAAGGGATGACATAGGATCTTGTAGACAAACCTTAAACCCATGTTCTCTGTTTTCCTACAAGCATGTTTTAATTCCTGGAAAATTATATATATGCTTTGTAAATACTAACCTTTCAGGTGGAGGAATGAGAAGAATCAACATGTACGCTTTTAAGTTATTCCATTGTAATTTATTTTTTATTTTGCACCTCTTATTTCCTGCCCATAAACTTGCATGTTAAACAACAAGGTCACCTTGCATGTCAAAACTGAAACTTTTAGAGTAACCACAAAACTGAGACCAAAACAAAATTAAGAAATCAAAACAAGATAAAAATCCACCCCCACAGCAGTAAAAATATAAGACAGCTCAAAATTTAATTACAAACAAAACAAAACAAAAATTGCAACTAAATGAAAAGGTCTTTATCATATAATTAGGAATCTCTCCAAAGAGGTAAACTACATTTGCTCACAAGATTTCCCAAGCTCTAAATGAAGGAACGGAACTTATTGAGTTGAGTTTAGTAAACACATTTAGGCTAAGTGGATTCGAAAAAAATAGTGGTGTCGGAGCGAGGGAACCGTGGGATCCTGACCGTTGTCACTCAAATCAATTTCAATATGCCCCATGATATTTAAAACAACCATAACCTCAAGGAACATTTGATTTGACATCAGGACTTGACACATTAGAAAACATAAGCTTGCCACGACCAGAAGCTTGGAGCTAGCATTCTGGGCAGTACGGCCATCTTCAACAACAGAACATGTCTACACCAACTAAATCATTCTTTAAAAACAAAACAATAAGCCTAAAATTTTGAGGTTGTCTGCCTAGTGCGACATAAATCCTCAACTTATCTTTAGGCCTTTTTATGGCTCTATTATACAATAAAATCCCGAACTTGTTTTAGGATTCTGAGGTTGTCAAGACCAAAATCCTCACATTTTCCAGGCTATTTGTGCGATCATTTCTCAGGAATGTAAGTCTTAATTAATAAAATTGGTAGGATGACACACATAATATCTTTTTGAAACTGAATTCAAATCATAGGATATTCTAGGACGTCACCTATGATCTCCTTAAGATCTGTGACATCCTCTAGTTCTTCTTCCTTTGGATTCCAAAATATAATGTTCCAAATTTGAGTCATTCCCCTTTCACTCTTATTTGTCCGACCTTTTTGAAAAGTTCTATCCTTTAAATCTCTTAAGACAACATCCCATTATTTTTATCAAGAGTTTTCTTAGGTAACTTTAGTTATCTAAGATGTAATTACTATATGTGCTTGGCTTTATAAGAAACTTTCAAGAACCTATCTTAATATAAATCCTATTTAAACTTTCATATTAAATGGGGGAACTTGTCGGCTCATAATAAAATGATTTTGCAGACCAAACAAATATCATACATTTCTTAGTTTATTTGATTGAGCCTCACTTTCAAGTCATGTGTTTATCTTTTGGGATAGATACATGGCTTGAGGTGTAGTGCTCTTTCATCTAAACTTTGAAAGATATAGGATCAATTTTGATTTTATATTTTTTTAAACAAAAAAATATATATAAAATAAATGCCCTTCTAAAGCGGGCGTTGGGAATTCCTTTTCGGCAACTGACAGCTTCCGTAGGACCCTTAAAATTGTGTCGACACACACATCGCCTCATTACTAAGTCTTTGCATTGTTTATACAAATATGGGTCATCCAAAAAATAAGCTTTTGCATCATGAATGAATTTTTTTTCCTGTTGCTTTGTTAATCTATATGGTAAAATACCACTAACAATATAATTTACAATATCAACATACCACAATATTTTTTATCCTTCTACAGCATAAAGTTGTTCATCAGGAAAAGTTTCATTAATTTATTTTTATAAATCAAGAATTCCTTTTTTTTCTAGCCTAGATAGATGATAAGGAATTTGATTATCAGTCCATTTCCTATCGAATACCTCAAAATCAAACTCTTGCATCAGAATTGCCCATCTAATTAATCTTGGTTTTGCATCCTTCTTTTGTATTAAATATTTAATAGCCGAATGGTCATGATCGTTGAAGATAAAGCTGAAGGATTTATCATCCCACCATTGGTATTTAAATTAAGATCGAGTTTGAAGTCTGCTTCATTAACTCAATCTCAAAGAAGAAGCCATAGTCGATGGGCTCGAAAGGACACTAAAGCAAAAATTCCAAAAAAGATACCTTTTGATGAATTTCTTCACAAAGAGGAACTTGGATTACTGTAGGTCTCTCTACTCCTACGAGGTAGCAGGTTTCACCAGAAGATGAATACTAATGGATATGAAAGTATTCAAAAGATAGTAGCTAACTTATCATCATTTCATGGTCATAGTGAGGAGAAGGAGAAGCTCGCTCCTATCACTAAAGTCCATACAATGTTCCAGAGATTGACCACTAAAGAAGGATGTTCAGTTGTTGAGCTACTTAAATTAGTAGCATGTGTGGTGTCCCCTTGAATGAAGAAAGAAACCTTGAGGGATGTCAGTTCTGCCCGACAATCTCAGAAGTCAACGGAAGTTTTGTTAGCCCGTATTTCTTCTAGGGTGTCGAGTTGATACTATCATTATTAACATATATTTTGCTACTACTGCTGCTCTAGGATCTACAAAACCTCGACTAGCCAAGTCATGTCTGGGTCTAAGGATACGTTCAGTTTTTGCTCATAAGAGTGCCCCAAGAAGGAGAAGATAAAGAAGTCTGCTGATATTGTGTTTGGTCTCCACTGCAGGGAGAATACCTCTCTTTGACATACTGATGCCTCCCTTAAGACACCTCATCTCAAGAAATCACTGCCAAAGAAGAAGGTATGGATACTCAAGGTTTTGAGAACATTACAATTCAATGTGCTCGCAGGGAAAAATTGTGGAAGGAAGCAAAGATTCGAAGTATCAGACATCTTTGCAGCTATTTCTACTAAGTTCGATGAACAAGTAGAGGATGTTCAAGAAAATCCTCTGAATCTCAAAATAATCCAAGAAGCAATAGTTAAAGAGAAAGTTGAAAAGCTCAGGGTGAAGATTTCTGAGTTAGTTAAAGAATATTAAGTAGCCATCGATGATTATGAAGATTTTGATTTCAACAATTATCTTGATGAAGATTTCATGGATGTTCATGTCATCGAGACTAGAGTTGTCACACCTGTGCACGATGCCCAACCTCTTGTTAAAGGGAATGTCGCAGATGAATTTAGCGGGGATAGTTTCTTAAGAGACAAGCAAATCAATCGGATGGAAAAGAGAATGGAAGAGATGGTCTCCATACCTATAGTTAATGGACAATCACAGTCACAGCAGGTAGCTTCTCCAGGAGTCAACCAGCCAGAAATAGTTCATATTACCTAAGAAATAAGAGCAGTTGCCTCCACCAATAGAGACGAGCATAAAAAGAAGGATTCCTCACCAAGTATCATACTGGAGAAAGATATTAAACATGTGGTCGAACAATAAGCTCGGGAGGCCTTAGCCCAATCTAAGGGTAGTGTATTGATTTAAAGGGGTAAACCTTACCCGGATGAGTTCGATATCGTACCCTACCCTAAGGGTTTTGTGTCGCCAAACTTTAAGAGATTCGATGGGACCAGAAATGTTAGACAACATATAACGCATTTCCAAGCCAGTTATGCCAACACCAGAGGTAATGAAGCTTTGCTCTTATGACAGTTAGTCAGCAGCCTATCAGGAATTGTATTTGATTGGTATGTAAAGCTACCCAACTGATTGGTCAAGATGGTTGCTGAGTTAAAATAGTTGTTCATGAAAAGATTTGTCAGAGCAAAATATCATGTTTCTATTTGAGATGTTGTAGTTGAGAGGCAAAATCCTAATGAGACTTTGGTGGACTACATCTTGAGGTGGAGAAACCTTAGCATAAAATGTGAAAATCAACTATAGGAACAACATGTGATTGAGATTCCACTCAAAAGTATCCTTGGGCCAGTAACTTTCATGCTTAAAGGACTCACAATCAAGTCCTTCAAAAAGCTGCTAAGCAAAGCCAGCAGTTTACAAGAAGAAGTAAAGCTCATAGACTCCCAAGAAAAGTCAGATAAGACTAGGAAAACCAAGATTTTTTAGAAGAAGTCTCGGTCGATAAGGGAAAGTAGCAGATAAAGATACAGACAGAGCATTCTTACCAACGTTCTCAGCAATCTTCACAGAATGCTCAACAACAAGTACAGCAGTATGGCAAGCTAGCCAGCAGTCACGCTAGGGAGGATTGTACCAAGCAAAAGGTAGAATGGGTCCGACTCTTTCAGAATGAAAGAATAGGGTATATTCTTTCAAAGATGAGATTGTGCCAAATATATTAAAAAATTTAATGAAGAAGTTCAAGTTTAGAATACCAGAATGAAGAGGTTGGAAGATGTCGACAAGAACGAGAATCCCAATTTCTGCTCCTACCACAGGACCTTGAGACACACAATAGAGGGTTGTTTCATCTTCAAGGACTGGCTCGAGAGGAATTTTAAAGAAGGAAATATATTAATCTTGAAGGAATATTTCAAAGAACATGAAAAAGGTTCTATAAATATGATTGCAGCGGAGCCAATCACTCCGATAGATTCATATTTATAAAATGATGGATGGAGTACATTTTGGAGCAAGTCATCCAAGAAGATAGTGGATCAGATTCAGATCACTTCAGCTTAGGTAGCTGTTCAGAGTCTACAGCTTGCTCAGCCCAAGATGGAGATTTCATGAGAGAAACCACCGTAACCAGAGTAAAAAAAGAAGAATAATGTCATGAAAATCGATAGCGTAGGGCGTAGGATAGGGGCTGCCTCTATTAGATTGGTTGTCTCAGATTCGGGGAAGAAAATCCCCGAACCTTTGACCATATATGATTATCTTTTTACCCCACCCGGGTATTATGAATATATTGGTTATGATTTCGTCTAAGTTTTAACTATTTCTAGTGATAACTTAACTGACATTACTCAATATAACTTCAATCTCTATTCCCAAACCAATCCTCAAATCGTGCTTAAGTCCGATGAACCTATTAACAAAAATGACAAAGATGTCAACGACACCTGTTACGATAGCACCAGGAGTGAGAAGCCAGTCCTTGAGTGCCACGGTGCACCACTTGCTATCAACTTGGATCTCTCTGATTAAGAAGAAACACCAGAAATTTTGCCTACAACATATCAGGAAGAAGAAATCATAAAGATAAATCTAAGGAGCGAGAAAGTGTTACCCTCAAGGTCAGCACCAGTGGATAAAGGAAAACAAATAGTAACTCTAGAAGATCTACCTCCACCCTCGTCAGTGGAATAACCACACAACCAAGTAAAGATTAGAGTATTATATAAAGTGGATTATATTGTGTTAGCTCATATTAGGAGCTTACTGGCCAAACTAAGCATTTATGATGCTCTAATCATATCAATGGAGATGAGAGAGTCTCTAGTTACAACCTTACTTGACTCGGTGATTTGGTTAGCTCAGTTGTACAGCACATCCTCAGATGAAGTTTGCTCATTAAAGGAATAGTCTGGGATAGTCTTCACAGATGAAGACTTGTTGCTCGGTGACTAGAGAAAAATAAGTTGAGATTTTCATACCTCTTTTATACTATTTTTGATGATATTTCACTTTAAAGAAAGGTATCTTTTATGTTTTGTTGCAGGAATGATGAAATAGGGTCATTGGAGCAAAAAGATGCAAAAAGGAGTAAATTTAGAGCAGAAAGGTCCAAAATAAGAAGAATTAAACTAGGGTGCCAACGGCGCCATCGACCCTGACGACGACGAGATTTTCTCGAGACTCCAGAATTAATTCATTAAGACGGTTCGCCGACGGCGAGCTCGGCGGTTATGTCCAACTAGGCTTTGGATGAGGACAAATTTTGAAGGGATGCTTAGGCAACTCTTGGGAAAGCTCATCCACAACTTTAAAAGAAGATTTTGGCAGAAAATTGAGAGGAGGGGAGAGACTCTAGAGGTTCTGGAGGTTAGAGAGGTTCCATCAGTGTATAGAGAATTTACTAAAGTGGCAAAAGTGTGAGAAATTCTTTGAGAGATTGTAAGAGTGGAGGGAAAGTGAGAGATTTCTTCCTTCTTACTGCTTCGAAGAGGAATTCTGTGTGCTGTAAAGAAAGGAAGAGATTCAGAGGAACTTTGAGGAGTTTTCTTGGTTGAAATTAGAGATAAGTTTATTTATTGTTGTAGTTTGTATGACTTTGCTTTTATATATGAATTTTTAGTTTTGTTGTGTTTTCCCCATGAGATCTGAGTAGTTTTCTCTGTCTTTCTCCTTGTCTTGAGATTTGTGAAATGGTGATTTGAATTGGTGGAGTCATGAAAATGTTAAAGAAATTGCGATGATCTTTTCACTTCGATATTAATTTACTTTCAATTTGGTCAATTGATTTGTTAAAATAT
>JXCR01147269.1:63217-94111 GCA_002079205.1 Phalaenopsis hybrid cultivar
ATGAACAATATAAACCAAGAGTTGATCCACAAAGGAGATTAAATCCAATGATGAAAGAAGTAGTTAAGAAAGAAATTTTGAAATGGTTAGACACTGGAATTATATATCCTATTTCAGATAGTGCGTGGGTAAGTCCAATTCATTGTGTTCCTAAGAAAGGAGGAGTGACCGTTGAAACAAAAGAAAATAATGAATTAATACCTATGAGACAAGTTACTGGGTGGCTTATTTGCATTGATTATAGAAAATTAAACACAGCCACCAAGAAAGATCACTTCTCGTTGCCCTTTTTAGATCAAATAGTAAATATATTTGTTGGGCACAAATATTTTTATTTTTTAGATGGATATACCAGTTACCATCAAATTCCTATTGCCTGAGGATGAAGAAAAAACAACATTTATTAGTCCTTTTAGAACTTTTGCTTTTTGAAGAATGCCTTTTGGATTATGTAATGCACCTGCAACATTNGGAGCAAAAAGATGCAAAAAGGAGCGAATTTGGAGCAAAAAAGACCAAAATGTGGAGAATTGCACTAGGGTACCAACGATGCCATCGAGGCCACCGACGACGAACTTTTCCTGATGCTACAGGACAAATTCTCTAGAAGGCCACCGACAGCGTCATCGAGGCCGCCAAAGGCGGGATCGACGGTTATGTGACATGTACAATGGATAAGGCCGGATTTTGGAGGGGTGCGTAAGCAACTCTTGGGAAAACTCATCCACATCTTTAAAGAGCATTTTAGCCAAAAATAAGAGGTGGAGGAGGAGACTTTTGGAGTCCTGGAGGTTAGATAGGTTCCATGAGTGTGTAGAGAGCTTGCTAGAGCGTGTAATTGTAAGGAATTCTTCGAGAAATTGTAAGAGTTGGAGCGAAAGTGAGAGATTTCTTCCTCCTTGCTACTCCAAAGAGGAATTCTGTGTGTTATAAAGAATGGAAGAGATTTAGAGGAACTTCGATGAGTGTTCTTGGCGAGAAATTTAGAGATAAGTTATTTACTTGTTATAGTTTGTATGGTTTTGATTTTATATATGAATTCCAAGTTGTGTTGTGCTTTCCCCATGAGTTTTGAGTAGTTTTCTCTGTCTTTCTCCTTGTCTTGAGATTTGTGAAATGGTAATATGAATTGGTGAAGCCATGAAAATGTTTAAGAAATTATGATGATCTTTTCACTTTGATCTTAATTTACTTTCAATATGGTCAATTGAATTGTTAAAATATTTTGAGTTTTACAACTAAAGTGAAGATTATATCCAAGATTCAGGGAGGTCAAAGCCCTTGGAAGTTGAGTGCANAATATGAATTGGTGAAGCCATGAAAATGTTTAAGAAATTATGATGATCTTTTCACTTTGATCTTAATTTACTTTCAATATGGTCAATTGAATTGTTAAAATATTTTGAGTTTTACAACTAAAGTGAAGATTATATCCAAGATTCAGGGAGGTCAAAGCCCTTGGAAGTTGAGTGCAAATAAATAGGTAAATATTACTATCCGACATAGAATTGGAGATTTTAGAGTGATAGACTAAAATCCCCAATTTGGTCCTATCGTTTGGGAGCTGAAGTGTAGAAGTTAGCCCTCAGGTGAGGGGAACGTGGGAGCTCCGAAGTGAGAGCCGGTATCCTCCCAGCCTAGCCGCAAAATCAGTAACCAAGCATAGGATTAGTCAATGTTCTTTATGCCTGGACCAAAGGGTAAAGAATAGGTATGCTCCTTTTTGACACAATATAATTTGAACTAATTCATTTTATCCATTCACTATATTTTCTTGGCAAGGAGAAGGATGCTTTCTTATATATTGAATATCACAATTAAACGTTATTCTCTTTAATTAGTTACTATCCAAAATTATCTACTTATTTCAATTTCCTATTAGTGACAGATAAGCAACTTGAATGTTGTTGTAGTTGAAGTATTACTTTTTATTAAAACTTAGTCCCTAGTATTCTATTTCTCCCTGTGGGATCAATATCTAGAACTCCATTAGAGCCATATATTACTTGAGCGATATGTATATTTGCGTTGATAAATTTGACTTTAACATTATTGAATATTATGTTTATACATCTTTATTAAATCAAACATATATAAAGTCGCAGTCAAGTTCTTGCCATAGTTGCTGGAATTTAAATCTTCTAATAGCGCCATCAAATTCTTGTAATTGTTGATTTACAAAAAGGTCGGTCATTACTCCAACTAAAAGTTGAATGATTCTTCCATCCAGGATTATAATAATTGGCATAAGGATTATTAGAACAATTATTTTATGTATTTAAGGTATCATAAGCAGATTGATATTCTATCATTTGTCCCAATGAGTTTTCCTCAAGCACAAGTGATGACTGAGAATAATTCATTCCATATTGTTCTATCTTCTTTAATATAGCAGCTATTTAGGTAGCTAACATAGATATTGCATAAGAATCATGAATATTATGTACTCTTTTTGTATTTACCCTTTCAGAGGGTCATTGAAAATTTTTAGTAGTCATCTCTTCAATTAAAGAATATGCTTCATTGAATAGTTTTGACATTAATAATTTACCAGCAACAACGTCAATTATCAATCTAAGAGATCCAAATAATCTATTATAAAAAGTTTGAATGATTAACCAATATGGCAACACATGGTGTAGACACTTTCTAAGAAATTCTTTGAATCTTTCTGAGGTTTCATAAATTGATTCCTCTTTAAACTGATAAAAAGATGTAATATCGTTTCTAAGCTTAATAGTTTTTTAAGGTGGGAAATATTTAGGTAAAAAATTCTGTGATAAGTCTCCCCAAGTTCTGATAGATCCATGTGCTAACGAGTTTAACCAGATCTTAGCTTTATGCCTTAGTGAAAAAGGAAAAAGTCTAAGTATGATGGTATCATTTAGCACTCCATCATATTTAAAAGTAGCACACAATTCTAAAAAACTAGCAAGGTGTAAATTAGGATCTTAAGTTGGTGTTTTCCCAAACTCATTTTTTTGTGTCATTTGGGTAATAACATGTTTAAGTTCAAATGAATTGGCCGCTACAACAGGGTTTTGTATACTCAAATGAATTTCATCTACTGTAGGATTATCATAACCTCTTAAAGGTCTCTAAGGATGTTCATTTTCATTTCCAGCATTACTTAAGATGCAAGTCATTCTGAGAGATGGCCAAACTTACTTCGATCGAGAGATTATTGCATCAACCATAGGTTGTGTCATCCACGAGAACTTCCTAGGTTGCGTAAGACCTCTTAGTCAATTAGATTTTATGATTTTTGTGTTTTATTTTTTATGTTTAAAATGAATCTGTCAAGATCACATTGTTCCATCCTCTTGAGGTTATCAGGGTTTTTTGTTTAATTAACAACCATGGGTTGCCTCCTCCAAAGTACCTTCTCAAACCATAACACATTTTGTGGTTAAAGTTTAAGTCTTAGTGATTTTTAGGGTGAATTTTATGTTGGTTTGCCATCTCAGCCCAAGCTTTCCCCAACTAATGTTAAGAGTATTTTTGTTCTCTTATGAGAATTCAAACACTTCTTAACTTCTATCCATCTAAGTCTAATTTATTTTCATATTAGCCCAAGTTCGGCCAAACTGATCTGGGGTGAGTTTCTGATCGATCTTAGTTCGCCCGGGTTGGGCTGGTCTTACCTCAGATTAGTTTCAAGTTGGTTTAAGTCAACTCGAGTTTAATATGATTGGCCCAGGTTAGTATAATTGCTTGCTTCTTTTTGCTCCAGTTTATATTATATGTGTTATAGTAGCCTTTACTTTATGCTTATATAGATATACATGTTAATTATATTTACCACTACCCAGCACTTGTCTTTACTACTTGTACCTGTACTATTCTTCTGTTTAAAACTTTCAAAAATTTTCTCTCTTTCTTCATATTTATTATGAGCTGTACTGTTTTAAATTAATTAAAAATTTAAGTTTGGGGGAAGAGAGAAAAACTTTTTAAAACTAAACTGTAATTGTCTTTAATAAGCTATATTTTTAAAATTATTTTGACATGACCTGTGGTATGTGGGGTTAGCTTTGGATAACTATATTTTTAATTTTATAAATGTCATAGTAGAGTTGAATAAAAGTTTTAAATAATAAATGTTAGTTCTAGGTTTAAGATATTTAGTATAAGAGTATATGAATATGCTTTTACTATTTAAACTAAAGGAAATTGTTTTTTTAAAATATTAAGGATCTTAGCTATACACTTACTAAGAAAGAATTGAGACTCTATGAAAAATCTTTTTTAAAGCTAATACACATGTATCATGTAAAAAAATGTGAGAAGTTGTTAACTTTAAGAAGAAGATGGTGAAGTTTAAAATCATTAAAGGCTATTCATTTATAGCAAACCTCACATAAGAAAAAGAAAAGAAAGGATTGAAAAGGATCGTATAAGAAAAATAAAAGCAAAACCAAAAGAAAAAGAAAAGCAAAAAGAAAAAAAATATATGAGGAGAAGCTTGAAAAGATGCTTAATAAAAAATTGGCTTCACTTTAATCATCTTAAGGGAAGGCACTTAATTACATTTCTGAATTTATTTTTTTAAAAGTATTACTATATTTACTATTAGAGTTCTCATGAAACTCTTTTTATTGTAGTTCTTCTAGTCATCCTCAGTATGATAAATTACAGTTACTGTTGAAATGAATAAAAAGTCAGAACTCTTAGACTTGACTACTAAATATTCTTACATTTTAGATTTAACCTTAGTTATTTAAAATTTTTCTAAAGTTCCACTATTTTATTTATGAGACAAAACTATAAAAATATTTGAGTAAAACCCATTATCATGAGTTATGAATTTTTACATAGTACAAGGAGTTACTTGAGAACAAGTAACATTTAAGTTTGGGGGAATTGATGCTCCTTAAAATGACATATTTTTATACATTTAATGTTCATTTTTATGCACATTTTTTATGATATTGCACTTTAAAGGAAGATATTTTGCATATGTTTGGTTTAAGGTGCAAGGAATGGATCTTTAGAGAAAATGAGGGGAAAATGTAGAAAAATGACACATCATATGGCGCCATAACGCCAGTTCGCGGACGTGATGGGTGTCATAATGCCCCAGAGTGGAGCCATTTTGCCAGAAACTGTTTCTCTAGAAGATGCAATGAATTTGGATGAATTTTGAAGGGGTGCTTAAAGTGTATGTTGACCTCACTTTTAGGTGAGAGTTTTGGGTTTTTCCTTTAGTGACTGGGATCTAGCCTTAGAACTTTCCTAATGACAATCTTAGCATCGTAGAAATGGTACCCACCTTCTCCTTAGACATTTTAACCAAGTCTTTGTTCTCTATGTTGGTTCTATATGTGATCAATAATCTTTAATATAAAGATTCAAGCTTACATAAGGGAACCCTGATGAGAATTCCTATAGAATCTTAGGACCATAGGAAAGTCTTGCACTGTTCTACACCTTTTTTTTACTCCAATACATTGCATCATTATTCATAATCACCATGATCATCATAAACATTGCATTTTCATATCACAATGTTGCAGTCATTACACCCATAGGGCTGACCAAAATTATTTGAACATAGTTTACCCTAAAATACCTCACTTGAATATTCTAATTTTTCAAAATTCTTCTAAACTGCAATTGAATCACAAAATCCACTTCAAACCATTTGATATTATCATTTAGACCATTTGATACCCAAAAATTGCAAAAATACCCAATTTTCCCAAAAATTACCAAAATGCCCCTGACCCCCCAAGATATCAAATTTTCCAAAATCTTCCAAAGTCATCGATAAGTCCTAAAAATTATACCAAATCATTCTTTATGTCTTCCTGAGAATTTTGACTGTAATATTGTCATACTTCCGGATAACTTTTTGACACTTCGACACCAAAGTAACAAATACTTAAAAAAATACTTCGGGGATCATAAAATCTTTCACATTTATCGAAGATGACCCTGAATAATGTCGTTTGACTCTAAATTTCTTGTTGAACCATCTCGAGCCTTTAAATCAACATTTTGACCACTTTGGCAAAAGTCTGCAAAAATTACCAAAATGTCACTCGTAAACCCTAAATTCTCAAATCCTCTAAATTATTTCAAACACCCCTGAAATCATTCTCCAGATGAATCCAAATCAATTTAATTAGTCTATGATCAACTTCCAAAATGGTCGATTGAGAACCAAAAAATTGACGAAAATTAAATTTGACGCATTTTTACTCGATCGCCAAAAAAGTGCTCCAAACGACCCCGAAACGTCGATTTCACCTAGGGGGGACATTCATTTCACCGTGATGGTGCATTCGACGGAAAATTCACGGATATATTTAAATAATAATAATAATATTTTTTTTAATTATATAAAACAAATATAAAAAAATTAATAATCAAAATAAATCTTCATGCATGCGTCTCTTATCCTTCCCTCTCCCTCTCCCTCTCCCTCTCCCACGCCTACAGCATATATAATTAAAAAAAAAACAAAACATCTATCTCTCTCTCATACTCCCACTCTTCTTCCTTCAATAAAAACACACCATCCCTTCTTAACAACAACAACAACCCACTACATCACCTCCTGGCATTCGATTCCTTCTCCATACACACAACAACAGCTCCCTTTTCTCCTCCCTCGCCGGAAAACACCGACGTCGCCAGAAAAGCCGAAACCGAGCTAGATTCAGGCGAACCTCCGACCCGATGCGAAAATTATGTCAAAAAGACGCCACGAGGAGTTGGATAAGCTCAGGAAGACCTACTTATTCAAACCTAATTGAGGACAAACCTCTTAGGCTCAGGTATATTTCTTAAATTAAAATAATAATCTAGAAATTTCCTCCATTCCAACTCGAAGAATAGACCACAAACACTTAAGTATCCATATGGATGTGATCTACTCTTTGAGTTGAACAAAACAAGCCCAAGAACGCAAAATTTCGTTGAGAATCGACGGAGAAACGACTCTGGGAAATTTCAGTCGTCGGCTCTCCTTCGTTCGTGCGTCGCGGGTTCCGCTTGGTTAGTGTCGCGTGAGGGAGGGGGAGATACGTCAATTTTGTTTATTTTATTATTTTATTTCAAAAATTATAATTAATTTTCAAAATTACATAACTTTTTATAGAAAACTCAAAAAAATAAACTGAAAGATACTATGAACTCAGAAAAATGAGGAGAATTTTTCAAAACTAAAATCATAATTTTGCATCAAGTAAATTTTTAAATTAATTTTTGAAGTTCTGGAGTATTTAAATCATAAAAATTAAAATATAAATGGGAAAAATATGAAATTGGGCAGAAATATTAAATGGCTTTAGTTAAAGCTTCTCTGATTTTTTCAAGATATTTTAGTTTCTCTATATTTGTATTTTGATTTTTGAATGAAAAGACATATTTATATGAATTAAAAATTATAAAAATCGTAAAACTCTCTCTGATTGAACGTTTGACCATTAACAGAGGTTTAACAATTTTAAAATCATGTTTAAAATAATTTTTATAATTACAACAAGTTAATTATGGTTCATGTTTAATTTATGCTAAGTTTACCTAACCCAAGCACAACCTAAGTCCAACCTAGCCAAATCTCTTTAGGTCCTGTTCAACCTGATTACATACTTGGTCAACCAACAGAAGAATTGAGTCAATCATCCGTTAAGTACAATTTTAGTCATTTAGGGCTTTAGGTCGGCCAGTCTTTAGACCATGTTTAGCCTAAGAAGACTTAACCTTTAGCTGAGTCCAAATTGAATAGTTGGACCATTTTAAATTTGAAATTTAAGTCATCTTATCATTTAATTCAGAATGAATTTCTTGGATTTTAGGGTTAGTCAACATGAGGTTTAATTTAGTTTAACCTACATATTAAGTTCATCCTAAACTAAACCTTAATCTTAGGTCAGCCTTGACTTAAACCATTAGGATTAGTGATCCTAAACCAATAGGATTAGTTAACCTAAACCCTAGGTTAGTTAATCCTAAACCAATAGAATTAGCTAACCTAAACCCTGAGTTAGTTAACCCTAAAGCAATAGGATTAGTTAACCTAAACCCTAGGTTAGTTAACCTTAAGCCAATAGGATTAATGAACCTAAACCTTAGGTTAGTTAACCCTATTCCAACCCTGATCTTTAGGCTAAACAAACTTGAATCATAGCTTAGCCTTAAGCTAAACCTACTTTAAACCTTAGGTTAAGAACCTAACCCATAGGTTGAACACAGGAGAACCTTTTAGGTAAAACCTCAAGCCTAAGTTAAACCTAAACCCCTCAACTTGAACATTAATTAAAAAATAAAATAAAGTACATTCGGAGGGATAAAATTTACATAAAACACATTAAAACTTAAACTTAAACAAAAACAAATACAACTAGGCTTTAAAGCATGACTTTGAGGTTAAGTCAGCTTCGAAGTCGTCAACTTCATATAAGTAATAACAAGTGAACCAAAATAACTAAAATAAAACACTTAAAATCCGACAACAAGATGTAAACAACCTAAAATATTTCAACCCTAAAATTTATGAAGTAATTCAAGAATTAATCAAATCTTAATCAGAAAGATCACATAACGCAACTTAAACCCCTTTTTGTTCTAGTTTACGAAGATTCCTTGGACGATACATTCTGTGGATGTTTACAAGAATCTTCCAGTCCTAGTGGGCAACCACCTTTTGGACTAAGTCAGCTAAAGCACCAGGCAACCCAGGATGATGGAGCCATAGACATCTTGACTGAGTTACCACTAATTAAATAATTAAAATTTAATAAAATTTTGATAAAACATTGTTTCTTTATTTTCCCTATTTATTGTTTTATGTATCTCAACGCATGTTCTTTTATTGCTTTTATCAAACATAGAATGCATGTGTTAAAGACAAATAATGAA
The DNA here is from genome assembly GCA_002079205.1 of Phalaenopsis hybrid cultivar. Taxonomy (NCBI): domain Eukaryota; kingdom Viridiplantae; phylum Streptophyta; class Magnoliopsida; order Asparagales; family Orchidaceae; genus Phalaenopsis; species Phalaenopsis hybrid cultivar. The sequence goes on from JXCR01147269.1 coordinate 72,086, forward strand.
GAAATAAAAATTGTTTAGATTAGGGAGAACCTTGAAATCATAACATTATGGAATTACTTAGCTTAAGTAAACTTAGCATTGGCCTAGGTTTGAACTATACCTCCACTAACATTTAATTAATTCACTATAAAATTATCGAAACAAATAAAACTTTTAATAATAATATTGGAGGACCTGAAGACATTTCAGTATGGAACTTGGAGCAGACTTTGTGGGCAGCTCGTTCAAGACCTTTTCTTTAGTTTAAATAACAATCCTTAGGATTATGAGGTTTTTCTTTATGACATAAACCTCTCTTTTTATTAGGCTCCTACATAGTCCCGATATGCAGTATGTCCTGATATGCAGTATGTCCTAACTTGTTTTAGGATTCTGAGGTAGTCACTCGACTTAAAGCCTCCTATCTTTCTAGGCTTTTTGTGTAAATCATCATTACATAAATCTAAGTCCTAATTAATAATACTGGCAAGAGTTAACTTAAATTAATATTATCTCGATATGTAGTATGTCCTAACTTGTTTTTAGGATTTTAAGGTAGTCACTCGATGTAAAGCCTCCTATCTTTCTAGGCTTTTTTGTGTAAATCATCATTACATAAATCTAAGTCCTAATTAATAATATTGGCAAGAGTTAACTTAAATTAATATCATCCTAATTGAGCCAAACATTAAGATAGTTTGGGAGGTTACTAAGAACCTATTCTGGATCTTTAACCTCCCCCAAACATTAAGATAGTTTGGGAGATTACCAAGAACCTATTCTGGATCTTTAACCTCCCCTACTTTTCTTCAATTGATTCTTAAAACAAAATCTTTAACCTTTGAACCAATCCCTATTAAAGATTTTACAATCATGTTCGTTGAAAACTCTTCCTTTTAAACTCATGAAAACAAAAAAATCGTGATTTTTATCGAGAGTTTTCTTAAGTGATTTGTTTGCTTAAGATGTAATTAGCTATAGGGGCTTGCTCTTATAGGGAACTTAAAAGAACCCAAACTTAAAATAAACCCTATTGGACTCCCATGTCGAATAAGGGAATCTGTTAGTCATCATGCAAACTTGCAGATCAAACAGAAGTCATTTATTTCTATAGTTTATTTAATTGAGCTTATTATCAAGTAGTGTAATACCTTTCAGGTTGGTATATTACTCGTGGTTAGCTCAATTATTCAAACTGTAGGAATCAATGGGATTAGTTTAACCTTATTTTCTTCAAATTAAAATACCTAATTTTTTAAACACTATTTTACGCTAAATTAAACTGCACTCAGCCGCATGGCGACCGACAGTGTCCCTTAGTTACTTTTTGAGTTCTATTAGATGGGGTCGATGGCAGTTTGAAAAAGGGGCTTTTTAATAGGGTTAGAGGCTCTAGTGGGTGTGTTAGTTCATATTTGTGAGTCTTTGATTGTGTAAGAAGATTTTGGAGATTGTTTGAAAGAAACTTCATGAATTTCTTAGGGAGAAGACATAAGATAAGTACTTTGTATTATGTTTGAGTTTTTGTTGTTAAGACTTGTATTTCAATACAAATAACGTGTTTTTGTTTTTTCTCCATGAATTCTGAGTAGTTTTTCTTTCTTTCTTCTTGCATATGGGAATTAATCATGTGGGATGAGAATGATTTAAAGATTTCTTTTTATTTTAAAATCTGTGATGGTATTTTCACTGGTTCTTATTTTAGTTTACAAACTGATCATTTGTGATGTTAAAATCCTTTGTGAAACATAATGACTCAGGAGGGCTAAGATTTCACTCAACTAGTGAGTACCACACTTAACTTTGAAAAGAGCCATCATGATCTTCCAAGGGGAAGTGCAAATAAATAGAGAGATAAGTTTTGATGGGCGTAGAATTGATGTTTCTAGGGTGACATGCTAGATTCTTTTGTGAAATCAATCTTGAGTTTAAATCTAAAGGTACCTAGTAGGTCCTATAAGGAGGGCACACTAGGTAATCTAGAAGTGAGAGACTAGAATATACTCAGTACTACTACAAAAGCTGGATTAAACTTAAGGTTAGCCAATGTTCTTTGCTAGCACCGAAAGGGGTGAAGAATAAGCATGCTTCTATTTATCAAAATTGAACATTTTATATTTTTAAACTTCCACACCGATTAAGATATCTTTGCAAGGAGAAAGTTCTTTTCTTAATACTCAAACTCTTTTAAACTTTGTTAGTATTTTAAACTTTATTAGTATTTTAAACTTTGTTCTTAATTTTTATTTAATTTTGATTACATGAAAATTTAGTTTTAATCATTTACAAATATTTTAACACCATTCTCCTATCATTTTTATTAGCAATTTAGATATAAGTTTTTCTAAGTCATTATTAAAATGTTATAGCTTTCTCTGTGGGTTCGACACTGTGATGTTTAAAGAAAATCATATACCACTCGAAACAATATGTATATTTACGTATTGCCTTCAGTGTGAAGGCTTATTATTTCTTTTCTAAATTAGTTTTTTTATTCACACTAGCTGCTAAATATAATTTGGGTCAAGTTTTTGGCAATCTTTTGTAGTATAAATATCTGCGTAATTGCGGGTCAGGTCATATGCACAATACATTTAGCTCTAATTAAATAAGATATAAATTTATCAAATGCATATATTATCGATAATAGCTTTTTCTTTGGTAGCAGTATAATTAATTTGATCTTTATTAAGTGTTTTACTGGCACAATATATACCTATAAAAATCTTATCGTATTTTTGCCCTAACATTGACTCAATAGCATAATTACTCACATCGCACCTTAATTCAAATAGCTTTTTCTAATAAGGTGAAACAATAATATGTGCAATAATTAATTTTTCCTTTATTAAATTGAAGGCATGAAGACATTCCTCATTAAAACCAAATATCGCATCTTTTTCAAAAAATGATGATACAGAGGCGTAGCATTTTTAGAAAGGTTTTAATATAATGCCTGTAAAATCCAACATGTCCTAGAAAACTCCTAACCCCTCTCACTGATGCAGAAGGAGGTAGTTCAACAGTAACTTGTATTTTTGTTAGATCTACCTCCATGTCATTTTTCAGAAATTTTACGTACTAAAACATTTCCTTCTGCAACCATATATTGACATTTTTCCCAGTTAATAATCAAATTTGTTTCCTCAGTGTTTTAGAACTCTTGCTAAATGATCTAAACATGAATCAAAGGAGGTCCCAAATATGGAGAAATCATCCATAAAAACTTTAATTTATTTCTCAATTAGATCACATAAAATGAACATCATGCACCTTTGAAAAGTTGCAGGTGCATTACATAAACCAAAAGACATCATTCTAAAAGAAAAATTCCTATAAAGACTTGTGAATGTTGTCTTTTCTTGATCCTCAGAAGCTGTGGGGATTTGGTGGTATCCGAAATATTCATCCAAAAAGCAAAAATATTGGTGCGCAGCTAGCTTATCCAACATTTGATTTAGAGAAGGTTGAGGAAAGTGGTCTTTCCTTGTGGAAAGAATTAATTTTCTATAATCAATATAAATTTACCACCCAGTAACTTGTCTTGTTCTAATTCATTTAATTCGTTTACAACTATAGTTACTCCCCCTTTCTTAGGAACGGAGTGGATTGAACTAACACATGCACTGTCAGAAATAGGATAAATAATTCCTTCATCCAACCAGTTTAAAAATTCTTTCTTTACAACTTCTTTCATGATAAGATTCAATCTCCTTGAAGGATCTACCCTAGGCTTGTGATTATCTTCCATCAAAATTTTGTGCATATAGATTGAAGGGCTGATACTGTTAATATCTATCAATGCCCATCAAAAGACTTTCTTATAATTTCTCATGGTTTCCATTAATTTCTCTTCTTGATCTTTAGTTAAGTTTGAGAATATTATAATAGGTAACGTAGATGAGTTCCCTGGAAAAGCGTACTTTAATTGCGTAGGGAGTACCTTCATCTCAAGTTCAGGAGGCTTTTCAATTGTTGAAATAAGAGGTTTATCATTTTCAGTTTTATCCAAAATTTTAAATTTTTCCTAAACAGAATTTGAATTCTCATTCCTTATCTTATTTTCTTCTTAAAAATTAGCATCACTTTCATACTGCAGTTCTTTCAATTCTGCTTAAACTTCACAACTTTATTTGAAATTGTGACTTACTAAATCATCGATAATCCATAACACTCATCGTCTCTTTATTTTTTTTGATACTTCATAGATTTTAACAAATTAAAATTAAATTCCTGGTCATTAACTCTAATGGTTAACTCTCCTTTCTACACATCTATCATAGCTCGACTAGTAGCTAGGAAAGGTTTCCCTAAAATGATCGATATTTCTTTATCTTCCTCCATATCTAACACAATGAAATCCACAAGAAAGATAAATTTATCTACCTTCATCAGTACATCTTCTATAACTCCTTTCGAATAAATAATAGATCGATCAGCTAACTAAAAGGTTATAGTAGTGAGAGAAATCTCTCTAGCCTGACCTTCCTAATATTGATAATGGCATGAGGTTAATGCTCGCTCCTAGATCACATAAAGCTTTTCCTCAGAATCTCTCTCCAATCACACAAGGTATATGTTGACCTAACTTTTTGTTGAAGTCTAGTCTTTCTTCATTAGAAGCCTGAGATCTAACCATAGGATTTTCCTATTGACTATTCCTGCAAGATTAGTAAGTGAACCCTCACCATTAGAAATTCTAAAAACCTCTTTGCTCATCTTGAAGTTTCACATGTTGGTTCTAACATCTAGCACTTAGTAGGTGGAGTCAATATAGGGGAGCTCAAGATGAGTTCCTATAGGAAGTCTGGCCTTAGGGTTAACTCTGGGTCTTGCACACTCACACTTTCACTTTTGTCCTAAACCCTAACCCAAGCATGCTTAGCTTAATCCGTTGCTCTTTTAGAAACTCATGTGGATGGTCCCCCAATCCCTTATCCCTAGGCTAAGGTTTGGCTAAGACCAACACATGGAGGATCCAAAGTGGGGTCTCCTTTGGTGTCATGACACCTTAAGGGTAATTTTATGATTAGCATCCTCATTAATCCCCAATTCTATCCAAATACACAATTTTAGCCTTTTGATCCTAAACTTTCCCAAAATTACCAAATTACCCTTGAAACCCTAAAATTCTCAAAATTGTCCAAACTACCAAATTTTACCCAAAAATGATCTCAAACCCTTTTAAACCACTCAAATTGTCCAAAACACTCAAAAAATACCCCTCATGACCCAAAAATCTCCAAATCATTCAAAATACTCCAAAACACTTCAAAAACCAATCTTCACCGCTTAGTGGGTTCAATTTGACCAAATTGATCAAATTTGACCAAAACCCTAATTGTACCCCTAAGTGACTAAAGTCCCCAAATCAGCCCCAATTTCCACCAAATTGATTTCAAAATCATTAAATTTCAAATCAAAACTAAAATTCATCATGTCCCAACCCAATTGAAACCAAATTGTAGCTTAATTGAATCCTATTCCAAGTCTAAATCTCAAGCCTAATTCAGATGCCCCAAATTGACTTTAAGTCAAAATTCCACCAAATTGAACTCTCTAGCATATCTAATTCCCCCAATTTTGGATTCTAAACCCTTCATGACATCCCTCTAGGCCAAATGGAAGCTTCGATTGGCCTTGGCCTTGCCTTAAGCCTAGCCCAAATCCAACTCACCAATTTTGCCCAAAGTCCAAATTCCTTCAAATTGAACCTCATAGCCCCTCAATCTTCAACCCAATTGATTTCCAAATGTCTCATGAAAATCTTCTACATTAAATTGACCATTCAATTGGGCCAAATCCAAGCTCTAATCCAACCCAAAACCAAGTCTAAGCCAAATCCTGGATTTTGAACCTAAGCCCTAAACCCCCTTGGTGCCATGCGGTTCAGCCAATCTTAGACCACCACAACTGACATTTGGACCCCAAGGACTAGCCTAGATCCTCCTAGTCCACCTTAGAAGTGCCATGGACCAAGGGTCTCATGATTTGGGGGATTCCTTCCCATTTTTAGCCAAGTTACCTAATCTTTAGCTTAACTCATTAAACCCCCATCTTGGTCACCATTAAACCTTCCCCTTGGTTCCCTAAGCCATCTAGCCACCTACCCTGCCCTGATCGGCCAACTTAGTGGCTGGAAAACCCAAAAATAAGGGAGCCTCCCCCTTGGTTTGAACTCAATTAAAGCCATCCTATGTGGTTAACTCTGATTGGTCATTAGCGTCATTTAGCCCTCCACTTAAGCTCCATTTTGCACCCACTGGCCAACCTAGTTGGCCACCCCTTTCTCCTCTATTTAAACCACCCCCTTCATAACCAAGAGGAGAGTGCTACCATTTTCTTGGGGAGAGTCCTCTAAATTGTTCACAAAGCCTCTTTGAGCCTTCCTAAGATCATTCTAACCATTTTCCCCCACTAAAATCCATTGCATGAGCTTAATTTTGAGCTCAAAATCCAAGGAGTTTTATTTCACTCCACTAAACTCCACAAAAATCTAAATTAAACCACCTTTGAGCTTCCCCAGACCAAGCGAGGAAGTTCCCCATAAAAAATGCTCTTTGTTGAGCTCTTTAACCCACTCCTAGACCATGGCAGCATCACCCTTCTATCGAACTCTTTCCTAGGCTCAACCTGAGCTCAAATTAGTGCTTGAAGGAGCTTCGTGGAGTCTCAACAAATGTCTACAACCAACCCAATCGAGGCCTCACGTCTTGGGCAAAGGTATAGCTCACAAAACTTAAAAATCCCCTCAGTTTCATCAAATGTGAAGTGAACTTGTATTTCATATGTATGTAACCATATAGATATGTTCGTCTCGATTAGATGAAGCTATAGGAACAAACACAATGTGATTTGGTTGAGTATCGAGAGAGATCTTAGTGTTTTAATGCGAATGGTTTTCGATTTAGAATAAATGAGGATGATGAACAAATGTTGTCCATCTGTGCATGTATCAATCCAATGACGGAGTTGAAGTCAGACGAGAGAATGTTTCATAAAGCGCGGTCCGCATGGCAGCTGACGTGGAAGACAGTGTCAAATTGGAGCACGCTGCGTGGTCTTTTGGAGCCGCCTAGGATCCAGTCAGTGCCGCGTGGATAAGTAGAAAAATAGGGTATTTTTTATTTAAATTAATTCAAAAACTTTAAAAATTCATAACCTCGTATATAAAAATCATAAAAATAAAATAAAAATACATTATTGTTGAGTGAACATGCGAAAATAATGTGGAACAAAAAAAAATTATTTGACATATCTCTATTTCTTAATTAATTAAATACCCTCTGGGCTATTTTAATTTTAATTTTAATTAAGCAATGGTCACCATGTCTTGAAACTTTAGGGGTTTATTTCTCATGACAATTAGGAGGTCCTCCGATTTTTTCTAGGTCAGAGGACACCTCTAGCTCTGAAAACATAATTTTAAAGTCTAGTGGCCCATTTTTGCTTAAACTAATTATATAATTAAAGTATTAATTAAAAAAATATAACATTTGCTTTGTTAGGTTCACTGTGGTTAGAAGACTCTAGTAAAAAAATAAATTATGTTTAAATATTTATGTACGTTATTATAGCTAATTAAGTCATTTTAACTCATAAAAATTAAAATAAATATAATGTAATTCAAAAAATTACAAAAATGATTCCAAACTCTAAATAATGATTATTTTAACTCACTTCAAAATTTGAAACCCATTTGAACTAATTTAATCACTAAAGTTTACTTTTGAAGTAAAAATAAAATTTTTGCATTAAAATAATTATGATAAATAAACTATAATTAGAAAAATTATGAAAAGTAGTTTTATAAGTTCCTTATGATAAGAAGCACCTAGAAAAAATAAAATTTCTATTTAAATATATAGTTCATTTTTTACTTACTTTTTAAATTAAAAATAATTAAAAATTGTAAAAATATAAAATTGTCCAAAAAACATTTTTAATTGTTTCTTGATCACATAGGATCCTTAAATTTTTTTTCTTCTAATTTTTCTAATATATTTATGTATTTTTAAATTCTAAAAATGCATTTTTCATTAATTTTCCATGAAAATAATTATAATAAATAAAATAAAAATCATAAAAATGAAAAATTTATTTCTTTGAGTTTTATGGACATGGAGGGGGGATTTAATAAAAATATAAAAAGAAATTTTTGAAATTAAATTATATTTTTTAATTAATCACTAAAAATTAATCAATTATTATAATAATTAAAATATAATTTGAAAAATCATGAAATTTTGTCTAAGTTGTCCTCTAACCTAGGTGAATCTATAATAATTTTCCCATTGATAGAAAATTAACTTTGATTAATTAAATAAATTATTATTAAAAATCTTATTTTTTGAGTTAACAGAATTATATAAATTAAATAAAAATTTAGAAAAATCACAAATTGTTCTCTGATATTTTAATTGACCCATGAGTGAGGTACCTTAAAAATTTCAAAATCATTTGAGTTGTATGTAATGAGTTATGGAGTGGAGAGCCTTAAGGGCAAAATTGTAATTTTGGGATTTTGATATTCTAATTAAATTTTAGGTTAATCAAAGGGTAAATGGGTAGTTTTTATCATAATAAACTCTTTTGAATGTTTGAAACATAATGGGTTAAGAGGTAGAAACCCACTTGTCACCTTTTCATGATAAGGGTAAAATTGTAATTTTATAAATTATTGAGACTTGAAGGTTAATCCAATTGGATGATACTGAGATAATGGGCTTAAGCTAGGAAGTTAATGATTTACTTATTTGAAAGCCCTATAGTTGGTGATTAGATGATAAGCATAATTTTTAGTGAGAATTGATCTCACTTATTCTTACAAATTTACCGTGAAAATTGGATTTAAGGGCTTAGTAGTGAGCCAGGTCTGATCTTAAATATGTTTAATGAGGATTAGAAAAGAAAAACTTAACTAACTATGAACATCTTTAAAACACTGCAAGCCCAACTTTAATTGTGGGTACAGGATCTTTAATTACTTTAGCCTTCCCTACGGGTGCCCACTTACATTACTTTTAAATAAAACATCAAATGAATGTATGCCTACCCCACTCTCGGGATAATTAAAATATTCATGTTCACTGAGCATAGGGTGTATTATTCCACTAAAAATTAATTTAGCATCGGATGATTATTTGAACAATGTAATAAGTTCACATGAACTCAAAAAGTTTCAGAGGGTTTTAAAAGTTGTTTAGGGTTATGCCCCGAATACTTTTATAATATCTTGGATATTTTGAAGGACAATTAGATATTTTATGCTTTGTTATGGAAAATCATCCATGAAAGCTTTTAGAGACCCACTAAGTTATGCCTCGGGACCCAATAATTCACCTAAATCAATAGAAATACCCTACACTACTTATCTTACATTAATTGACCCACTGCTCAAGGATTTGAGTCTTCTGTAAGGTATTTAAATCGTTGTGAGCAATTGGGGATATTTGTTTTTGCCACCTATAGATCATCAGGCTTGTGTAAGTCTGAGGTCTAGGTGGCTCGGACAATGATGATAATGCTAATGTGTGCTAAAACGAGGGATACGATGTGAGATTTTAGAATAGTATATCCTACCTGAAGGACCTTTAATAAAAGCAGAGGATAAGGTCTGATGGTACTATTCAACAATTCTTGAGAAAATGATTGCCTCTGATACTTTTAGGTTGCATGTATTCCTAGCTCGATCTTAGTAATTAATCTGTGGAGTGCACCGGTCAACAAAATTTTTTTTTTTTAAAATCTCTTTTGCATGATAAAAATAAATTTTATATGCATGAAAATTAAATTCAAATGAGAATTTATAAAGGTCCATGGTTAATCACTTAGATCTAGGTTAGGACTGCCCTTCGTAGATTGTCGTGTTGGTAGCTCTTACTTAAGGTTGGGCTTCACAAAATCCAACTCTGAGCCTCGCCTTTACTAATGTCTTAAACCTAGTTCTAGTCTTTCATATGTGACTACGAGTTTCTTTTTACTCAGGTTTTGCTATGACTAGCTTTTCTGATTTTTCCGTACTGGATGCTTCCATTTACTTTCCTGGAATTTATTTAATTCTTGCAAATATATTCTATTTTATGATGCTAATTATGCAGCTAGAGTAGCGAGAAGATGACAGGTACGCATTTATATTTTTTGCACTGCAATTTTATTTCTTTACTTTATAACATTTTTATTCCTTCGTTTATTTACTTTATATGCAAAACACAACATATTTTCAAAACTAAATAACATTTTTAAAATAAAAAAAATAACATTACATTACATAATATGTCCTTTTGAATTTAAGGGGGTCCATCAGAGGAGTTAACCCACGATTGCTAACGAGATCTCCCTAGTTTAAATGATTGTAACAACTCATTTAGACTAAGTAATTTCAAAAGAAAATAGTGGTACCAGAATAAGGGAACTGTGAGATCCTAACCGGTGTCGCTCTAATCGACTTAAAATTCCTCTAAATAAGACACTTGAACTACAACAAAACCAAAACTTGACACATGTGGTAAAACCTTTAAACATTAGACATTAGGGCTACTACTTCGATGAGGAGCTTGGAGCTAGCACCGTGGGTAGCACGACATGTGGATCTACAATAATAAATCCTTCCTTAGAATTAAATAACAAGTCATAGGATTTTGACGTTGTTTGCCTATTGCAACAAAAATCCTCAACTTATCTTTAGGCCTTTGCACAATCATGTTGTGCAATTTAAGTCCTTACTCGTCGTAGGCTCTGAGGTTATCGTTCGTTACGACATAAATCCTCTTATCTTCCAAGCTACTTGTATGATTGTGTCATGCAAATGTAAGCCCTACTTAATAAAATTGACAGGATAAAACATATAATGATATCTCTTCGGAGTTGAAGCCAAACTATAGGATAACTTGGGAAGTCACTAAGGTTCTCCTCAGGATTCATAGCATACGCTAGTTTTCTCCCTTTGGATTCCATAATAATTTTTCCATGTTTTGAGCCTTCCCCATTAACACTCCTTTGTCCGACCTTTGAAAAGTTCTACCTTTTAAAATTCTTGAAGAAAATATTTTCTAATCTAATTCGAGGGTTTTCTTAGGTGACCTTGGTTATTTAAGATGTAATTAACTATAACGGTTTTTCCTTATAGTAAACTTTAGAACCTAGCCTAATATAAACCCAATCTAATCTTTCATATTAGATAAGGGAACTTGTCGGTCAACATAAAGGTTCACAGACTACGACAGATGTCATAAATTATTTAGTTTGTTTAATAAAGCCTCACAGATAAGTGATATGTCTATTCCTCAGGATAGGTACGTCACTTGTAGTCTTGTGCTCATTTGTTTAAACTATTTTCTATATGAGATCAGTTCGGTCTTGTATTTTCAAAACTAAAATATTACTTTTCAAAATTATATATATAAATTAAATTAAATATCTTTTTTTCAATCTCACGACCAACATTATAGTAAAACTATCAGGATTTTTAATCTTTTGAGGAAGCTTTTCTAAATTATAGCACTGCATTCTTCACTTAGTAATACAGTCTTGTTATCACCAAACTACTTTTTCATATTTAATATTTCTTTTATAAATTTAGCATAACTTAGCATTTGTTCCAAAGCTTCGACAAAAGGAATGCTGATAGTTAACTTTTTAATTATCTTAAAAAAATTTGAAAATTGTTGATCCAACTTTTATTTTCTAAGTCTCTGAGGAAATGGAGGTGGTTGTCTTTCTAAGTTGATCTTATTTTGAGAAATAAGTTTTTTTAAGTTCTTAGGAATATTTTATTCAGGTTTTTCAGTTTCTTCAATTTCTCTCTTAACTTCAATCTTTTTCTGTACTTTAGTTTCCAATTCTCTACCGCTTCTCAACTTCACAGCTTTAACTTGCTCCTGCTCTTTGTTTTTATCATTGAGATTAATTTCAATGTTACTAGGCAGTATTCCCTAAGGCCTATTGCTAAGCGTGTTAGTAATTTGTCCAGTTAATTCTCAATATTTATAATTGCAACACTTTGAATTTATAATTGATTTCTCATTTGTAATACCACTTCTTCTACAAAAAAACTTCTTTTCCTTAAATTGTTGATTGTTGTTAAAACCTGGAGGATAAGAAGGTCTATTGTTAGTATTACCCTGGTTGTTTCAGTTTTCTAATGGGTTTGTTTGATTGTTCCCCCATTGTTGATTTTCACCGCCATAGTTACTATTCCAATTAAAGTTATGGTGATTTTCCAACATAGGTTATAATAGTTAGAATATGGGTTATTGAGTCTATTATTAATTGAATTTAAAGTTTCAAATGATGGTTGAGAATCAATCATATGTTCTGATGAGTTTTCTTCAATCACATGAGGTGTTTAAGTTCATTCCAAATTAGTCTAACTTATTAGATATCGCAGCAACTTGAGATGCTAAAATTGAAATTGCATCATTATCATGAACACTAGCTACATTCCTAGGATTTACCCTTTCAGATGGCTATTGAAAATTGTTATTCATCTCTTCGATTAATGCATACGCTTCATCAAATAGTTTTGACTTTGATTATCTGCCATCAACAACGTCAATGATAGATCTAGGGGATCCTACTGACCCATTATAAAATGTTTAAATAATTAACCAGTCTGGTAAAACATGATGTGGACACTTCTTAAGGAGTTCTTTGAATCGTTTCCATTCTTAGTATGTTAACTCCCCTTCATACTGAGTAAATGTGGTAATATCATTTCTAAGCTTAGCAGTTTTTGAAGGTGGAAAGTACTAAGCTAGGAATTTCTACGATAAATCTCCCCAAGTTCTAATATATCTAGGTGCTAATGAGTTTAACCACATCTTATCTTTATCCCTTAAAGAAAAAGAAAAAAAAACCTTATTCTAACAACATCGTTGATACACCATCATACTTAAATGTAGCACACAATTCTAAGAAACTAGCAAGATGTAAATTTGGATATTCAAATGGTATTTCCTCAAACTGATTGTTTTGTACCATTTATATAATAACATGTTTAAGTTCAAATGAGTTAGCTGCTACAGTACGAGTTTGTACACTTAAGTGAATTTTATCTGTTGTAGGGTTTGTGTAGTCCCTTAAGTGTCTTTATATGTGATGATGTTCATGTTCAACAATTTTATTTTCAAAATTATTTTGTGAAGTGTTCGTCATTTCTTAAAAATTGTGAAGTTTTTTTCTTCAAATTTTTGTTATAGTTCGTTTTAATTCAGAATCGTAAGGCACTAAACCTCCAGATCCTGAACTATGCATGCAAAATTAAAAATTCTGAAATTCAAATAAATAAAACACTCAAAATGAAATACAATTTTTAATTTTTTTGATTTTGTTAAATATTTTTTATTCTTTATTTTTTAAATGTTTTTAACACATAAACGAGCACTTATATATTTAAAAAATACTAAGATTTTCCTAAAATAATGTCACACTTTAAATAAAAATTTTAAGTTAAAAAGTTCTGTCACTTCCTTGACAATGACACCAAAATTTTTACCCGACCTGCAATTACGCAATTATTTAAGTTCCCAAAATATGACTAAAAACTTGACCCAACTTATATTTAGCGGCTAGTGTGCAAATTTGATGTAAGGTTACATGATAGGGTAACTACACAAGTATACGTATCGTTCAAGTAATAAGGGGCTCTAATGGAGAAAGTCGGTTTTGGCACCTAAGTGCCCAATTGTGGCACGTAGGCGCCACCCTTCTAAAAGATTTTTATAATTGGCTGGAGCTTAGGTTCCAAATCTTAGTACAATGGCACCAGAGCTCCTATAGTTTGGTGCTTTGGCACCAAAATCTGGCGCCTAGATGCCAGTTAAGATCATAGCTCCTTGCTCCATTTTGCTCTATTTTCGTTCATTTTTCTCCAAAACTCTACTTCTTGTACCTGAAACCTAAAACATTAAAAATATCTTTCATTAAAGTGTAATATCATTAAGCATAAAATATATATAGAAAATTAACATTTATTAGGTGTATCAAAGACCCCTTCCAATTGAGGTCAAGTCTGAAACCTAGTTAGATTTAGCATAGCTCTTGTATGACGTATTGGGTCTAACTTAAATTAGAACTAATTGTATCTTTAAGTCTAATCCACCTTAGAATTAGCATAATTTTGAACCCTACTAGGTTTAACATAATTTAGACATAGTTCAAATTGAACCTTCCCTTAGGTCTAGCCGAAACTAGACTTAACCTAAGTCTAACCTAATTTAGACTTAGTTTAAATTAAACCTCTTTTTAGGTCTAATTTAACCTATACCTATTTCAAATAGAACTCTACTAGGCCTAGGCAAATCTAGCCATAGTCTAATGACTAAACCACTAAGTCAGCTCTACCTAACTCGGGTTAACCCATTTTAACTTAACCACCTGGTTAACCTGCCCTAACTCATGTTAACCCAATTCAACTGAAACCACCGGATTGACCTGACATAACTCAGATAATCCCAATTCAATTGAATCATCGGGTCAATCAGACCTAACTCTGGTAAACCCAATTCAACCAAATCATTGAGTCAACCCAACCTAACTCAGGTTAACCCAATTCAACTGAACGACCGGGTCAACCCAACCTAGCTCGGGTGAAACTAATTCAACTGAATCACCAAGTAAATTCTCCCTAACTCGGTTAACTTGGCTTAGACTTAAGCATATAACTCAATTCTAAATTAAGTTAGACTTCATGCAAGTTTAATTTAACTTAAACTTGATTCAACTTAAGGCGTTTAACTTGGATCAGTCCATCTTAACCTAGTCTCATTCTAAGTTAATCCAACTTGGTTAACTTAGCTTACCTTAAGTCAATCTAAGCCACGTGAGACTAGTTTGACTTCTATCAAACTAAGTATGTTTGGGTCAATTTTATTAAACATGGGTCGATTTAAACTTATTTGAAAATAATCCGAGAGAAAACCAGCCTTATTCTGATTAGTTAACTCAGATTACCTAAAGACTCATCTTTAGATCAGTTCAACCCAACTTGAACTATCTAAAATCAACCTAGACTCATACGAGAACAAAAGCACACTTAGCCTCACTCAAAAATATTTTGGGCTAAAGTACCAACTAACCTAAATTAAATGACATAAAATCCTTTATAAAATACATTAAAATTTAAACATGAACAAAAAACTTGTAACTTGGTTTAATAAGGTATTTGGGGGGGGGGGGTTTGTGAGGTGTGAGAAAAGTCATCTTCTTCCTTCAGCTTCAACTTTTTCATCATCTTCTTCTTCTTCCATTAACTTTCTTCTTCACATCCCTCTTCTTCTTCCTCCACCATCTCTTGGAGTGTGTGAGGGAGTTTCTCAGAGAAGCTAAATTGAGGAATAAGGAGAGCTTAATCTCTCCTAAGGAGAAAGGAGAGCTTCATCCTAGCAAAGCCAAAGCAATGAGCAAGCAAAGTGAATACTTCATCAACCTTTGCACGGTGAGTGACTCCTTCAAGCTCTTGTTCTTTCTTTCTAAAAAACTAATAGGTTTCGTGCTAGAAAAGATTATGCTAGGCTTGTGTTAGAGTGAGTCATTAGGTTAGGAGATCTTTTTCTTTATCATCCTCCTATGATCCATGAGAATTTCTCCACACCCTTATAACTAAAATAAAAAAATGGAATTTTAGCAATCTCACATTTGAGCCGAATTCTGATGATGGGCAGGGAAAACCCATTCAGGTCTATGGCGTTGCTCGTCGCGTGTCACCAATCTTGATTTCGTCAGCTTGATGTCGTCATTATTATTGAAGAGTCGCTAGTTTGTTTTCCATTATGTTCCTTTTTCTTTGAATAACTCTCCATCTAATATCATATAGATGCATTACGAGATGAGAAATCGGAGGACTGAAACTTAGGCAGAAAGAAGAAGAAGATGAAATTGCTCCTCCTTTCTCAAAATCCTTCCAAGTGTCAAAAAAGGTGTCCACATGGCCACTCTTGCCTCCCTCTTTTCATATATTCTCTTTAACTATAAGAATCTACAATTTTGGTTGTCTAAAAACTTGGGCTTGCCTAGTTTCGGTAAAAATTCCAAGAAAAATTAGGATTTGAAAGAAGGATGTTCCTTAGGCACTGAGGCTTGCGCTTGGGCGCTGAGACTGGGTGCCTAGCTTTCAACCCTCTCAGTTTTGCGGTCATAGAGCACTATTCCGAGCGCCTAGGTGCCCGGAATAAGCACTAACTATCCATGATCTCAATTTTGGGTCTACTATGGGAACTTAGATGCCTAGGCACAAGGGTCAGGCATCCAGGCACCCCAGACTGACACTTAGGCACCGATCTGGCCTGGAAAACTGTGATTTTCACAAAAAAAAATATATGTCGAAGGGTTTTACTGATCCATAAGGTATGAGAGTGTATTTATAACTAAACTATGGTCCCATAACTACAAAAATAAGCATTATTATAGGTCATATATCAGTGAATTTAATGTTAACAGGAGCCTAAACTATTGCACAAGTGTATCACCCTAAACCCCGTTTTTTTTGCAGAAAGATGTGTGGGAGGGTTTTATGGATTCCTTGAGTTATGAGAAGCCATGTGTGAATGTTATATGCTCCCATAACATTTGAAAATGGCATCCAACATGTGTGACATCAAAATTTGATGCCAACGAACATATAGTACCCTAAAATTATAAACATAATTTTTGTACTTTTAAACCATCAAAATGAATCTTTCAAAAAATGTGTAAAACTTATAAACTTGATTTGAAACCATTAATAAAAGAGTAAATAGTAAACAAAGAGTAAAGATCAAGTGTTTAAAAGTGAAGATGAGCATATTTGTAATTTTCCAAAATTACAAATATACCCCCCTCATTAATATACTCTACAAATGGAATAAATACTATTTGAAAGTTCAACCAACAAAGTTGAATCGCTATTTAACAGAAAAAATGTGGGATAAATAATATTTATTTTGAAATAAATTGGCATTAGTGAAAATACAAAAATTATAAATATACACTCACATCATTCAAGAATTCACAACTTCTTTAAGAAAACTCCAATTAAAACAAAACTATATCAATAAATCATGTGAATAGAAAAACAATATTCAAAAATATTTTCCAATAAATAATTTTTACTAACATTTTAATAAATAACACATTAAATAAAAACAATAATTCATAAAAAATCCAAATGAAGTTAGAGTGATTTTAAAATTGAATGAATTAATTATAATTTTATTTTAAGCATCTCTATGAAATATCAAGGAATTTTGTGGCCATTTGAATTTTGATGAATTTTAAACCAAAATTATCTTTAAAATTTAAATAATTTGAAGTGAATTTGAAAATAATTTAGTCAAAATATACCAAAGATTTAAAAATTGTGGTAATAAACCAAATTTTAATCATAAAAATTCATAAAATGTCCAAAATTTCTATAATTTTTTAATTTTCTTCTTCCAAAGATCCCTAATCACTTTCTCCAATGATATATGACACCATATAAGGAATAATAATCTTTAAATACTTATATATGTTGCATAAGCATATATAAAACATTTAACTAAATATTAAAATAAATTCAAATAAAAATCTATAAAATTCATAAAAATGATGAAAATATTTAAAAATGAATATTTTTATTTGATAAATTATAGGAGCTTAATCAAATTTGTAATTCAAATAATAAGGCCTAGTTTGACTCCACTCACTTTGTGCACTAACAACATTTTTGGTAGTCACTTTGTTTATTTTTTGCATGGATTTTTTGGTAGGCTCATTAATAACTAATTTTTTTTTTACCAAAATTAAACATTTTAAACTTATTTTTTCAAAATTCCTAAACAAGATAAAAATAAACAAAATATTGCATTCACACCTTAGGATACCATGTATTTAAAACAACAAAATTGAAATTAAATAAAAATTAGTAGAAACCTCTTTTAGATTTAGGAATAGCCATGAAAAGATTCTTTTAAGCATATGAATTCATATTGGTTATATTTCTTGTCTTCAGGCCCTCACTCATTGCGCAAAAGAGGTGATTTATCCTTTAAGGAACATCACCTTATAAAGTGAGTTTCCTTTTACATACTAATTGACCTTATAAATTGATCTTTTGAGCATTCATCAGTAAAAACATGCATTCTTATACACAGCCTGCTTTATCACTCGGTATTAAGAGTTTATATATATATATAAGTGTGGTGAGCAATAAAAATTATAATTTTAAATTTCAAAAATATATTTGTATTATTCTTACGATATTTTTGCATACCACTTATACTTAGACATCTTTTTTATAATCAAGTTGTTAGACCAAACTCTCTTAAATAAAAGCCTTTCCTATCTTGCATTTCATGAGACCGGCCATGCATGATTTTACTATGATTAGGTGGGTTTAGATGGTAGCCCTTTTTCTCGGCATGGTTGTAAGTCTATTAATGTCTAGCCTTTTTTATCATATTTGAGAATGGATATAAGTCATTTTTTTGCTACATGTTTTCTTGCTAAACTAGGTATTGGGGTTCTTCTTCTAGAAAAATTCACCAGTAGTCTTGGGATTCAGAGGTCATTCATCTAGTTATGACATAAATTCTCTTATCCTAAGATTTTTCATGATCATATATCGTGTGATGTATGTCCTAAAATTCTAATAAATTCCAACTTGAATATAAAATAAATCTTTTTCAAAATCAATAGAGTCAAATAAAATGATAGTTGAAATGTCAATAAGGTTCTCAATATCTTCATCTTATCCTACTTTTTTTTGGGTTATGTGAATAAGTTTTTTTACTTTTGAACTTTCCTATTTGATATTCCTAATTATCAATCGTGAAAATTTTAACTTTGAAATTTTCTGAAGATAAAACTACATCCTTAATCTAGATTTTTTTTAAGGAGTTTTGTTGCTTATGATGTAACAAACTACAGGAGCTTGATCTTATAGAAAGTTAGCAACCTAAACTAATCTAAAACATATATAATCTCTGGAATAGGTAGGGAAAAGATATGTTGGTTCCAACGCAAACCATGCAAATCTCCAAAATCACTTATTTAAATAATTTAGTTTATCATAAAGTGATATTTCTATCTTTCAAGATAATATGTTATTTTTTATGTCCTGTTTGATTTTTTAAATAATTAAATATTTGAGATCTACATATCTGGTTTCTTTTCTTTACAAAACCAAAAATAAAACCAAAAATAAAACCAACAATAACATAAGGAAAAAAGGATTTCTTTTATGGAGGATAATGTCCTATCAAATATAGAGAAAATTATGGAGTCATCCAAACAAGAAGCTAAATAACAATATTGGTGACTTTGTCTACTTTTTATTTGACTACTTCTAGCTACATGATAAAATTTTATTTACAATTAAAATTTATCTGAAGGCAAATTCAATAATTATTCTTCAGTTACCACAAAATCCCACTTAATTACCTTTTTAATTGTGGTCAGATTGCTTTCCTCATTAGAAATACAATGACCTCTCACTTCGGAGGAGGAGCGTCATACATGTAAGCTGTCAAAACAAATCATAAAAAAGAAGTTATTAAATGCTTCATTAACTCAACTTATGCTAATGTTAAATTGAATATTTTAACAAATAGTGAATAAGAGCTAAGTATGATTGAGCATTCTCTTCACTTGTAGTCTAAAAAACTCTTCCCCTTTAAATATAACTTCTTCAAAATGAAGAAACTCTTCTCCTCTTTGGCAATTAGTGCAAATTTTGAAGCCCTATTTGTTGGGAATGATTAAGTTTGAGTAATGATTGTCCACTTATCCTTGCTTGCGGTATAACAAAACCTCACCTTCCACTTCTTGACTTTGCTCTATAAGCCTTTTAATCTCAAAGAATAGGATGAATCCATCCAAGTATGTTTTTATTATGAAGAAGTGACAGATTAGTAACATTAATCATAAATTCTTTTGCTACTGCACGTACAAAAGCAATGTTATGATTCCTGCAAATAAATTCTACAACACTTATGTTGGGATGATATTGTGGAATTTGAATATACCCACTAACTCATTGTGAAAAGGAAGTTGTAACCACAATGTAACTTGGACATTGTAGAAGAGGAGCTCAGCATCATACATCATATTTGGCAATTCGCCCTTTTTGTCCGCATTCAAATTTATCAAATGATCAAACATAAACTTGAACTATGCCAAATTTTTGTTAGCATCATAAAGTATGGATTGAGAAGAGAACTCAAATTCCATAAAATCATAGCTAAATTGATGAATTTGAAACATATTTTTATCTAGAAATTTGAGAGAGAAGATGAAAATAAAATCAAATTATAGAAGTCATAAAAATGCCTAGGGTTTTTTTAGAAGAAAAAGGTTCTAAAAATTTAAATTAACTACCTTATTAAAGGCAAAGGAAATGACTATAAGAGAAATACATAAAAAGTCATTTTTTTTAATATTTCACTTAATAACACAATATAATTAAAGTCATCACATCAAAATATAAAACTATTTCAGTTTATTTATTTGGAAAAAATGTTGCAATCATTAAAATTATTCACTAAGGGTGACTTTCCACATTCATAAAAAAGGTAAAATGAATTACATACATGTTTCAAAAATGGCTTATAAGGAAACTAAATCACTCTATGTCAAGCCCTGCAATACAAACTTGTCACTTGCCATGAACTAGGAGCTTGTCACCCATGTTGGTCCTTCATATTTTCATCTTATCATAAGATTTTATTAGCTCATTTAGATGTTGTAGTATTTCGCCATTATTTTATGTAGATGTCAAATTCAAGCTATTTAATTTTGAGAAGAGTTCTTAATCTTCCTCAAGATTATAACATCCATGCCTATCTATAGAGACACTGAAGTCATCATGTATACTTCTTAAACTATTCTTATTGACAATAAAGTGGCAAATTTATTCACATTAGCATTGTGCACTCTAATAATTACCACTTGCTTCCCACTCTCGGTTCAACTTGCTTATTAAAATGGGCATCTATAACAAAAAAAATATAAAAAATAAGTCATTTTCTAGGAAGAAATATTCCAAAAGATTATGCATTTAGTGTGTGAATTGTCAATTTTGTTCTNTATTTGATAAGTGGAAGGATTGGAGGTTTAGAACGTCGACACAATTATGATAGTGAGTACCTGCAGAGGCATTCAAAATTTAAGGTAACCTATTATGAGACTCAGGCCTGACACTATAGAGGTGAGCCTGATGTTACGTTTCCTGAATGCCCCCGATATACTCAGTATCAACCCAATCCACTTGCTGATCAAGGCGATGAAGATATAGCTTGGGATTTTGGTATAAAATGAAATTGATGTACTTATGTTTGTATTTTTATTTTATGTAATCTTTTGTAATAGAAATTGATGTTTATGTTTTTGGACTCATTTTTATTATTATGTTGTACTTGGATAATTTTAATTTTAATTATAAAAGTTAGTACTATAGTTGAATTTGCATGTGTAGTTTAATAGATGTTGAGTAGAATTGTGGATTGTAATGTGATTTTTGTTTCACATTTTAGTTTTAATTGTTTAGTATTGTGTTTGTGTTAGGAATTGTTGTGCTTATTTAATGTTTTAGTTTTATACTTATTTCAAAATTTCCTTACCTAAAGATTCCTCTAATGATTTATATGTGTAGAAAGCTCCTAATATTATAGACCATGTGAAGTAAAAATTTGAGAAGGCTTGCAGAAATTTCAGAATGTTGAAAATGCCTACAATACTGAGGTATGATTTATATTTATAGTTTTTATTTCATATTTAAAAATTTAAGTTTTTTGGAGGGAAGAAAAAGATTAACTATTAGATGTTCTCTATTTCAATATTTTCAAAAATTATTTATATGATTTAATGTAGTGAATTTAATTCAGGTAACTATATTTTCTTGCAACTATTTGAATATTATGGTAGATTTAAAGAAATATTTTTGTAATGAAAATTAATTTTTGTAACTTAAGATATTTAGTATAAGAGAATAAGATTATAGTTAACTATTTAAAATAAAGGAAACTATATTTTGAAGTATTAAGAATCTGGAAATTCATTTGAGAAGAAAAGATTGGGGCTCAATGATGTAAA
>JXCR01147269.1:94147-135716 GCA_002079205.1 Phalaenopsis hybrid cultivar
ACTTTGAGTTTCAAATTTAGGGAAAGAAAAGTGAAGTTCAAAATCATTAAAGGCTATCAATGTTTTGAGTTTCAAATTTAGGGAAAGAAAAGTGAAGTTCAAAATCATTAAAGGCTATCCAGATTTTTGAGTTTCAAATTTAGGGAAAGAAAAGTGAAGTTCAAAATCATTAAAGACTATCCAGATAAAGTAATCCTCACTTGAAAATCAAAAAAGAAAGGATTGAAAACAATCCCTGAAAAGAAAAGAAAAATATATAGGATTGAAAGCGGTGATGTTTAAAATCATTAAAGGCTATCCAGATATAGTAATCCTCACTTGAAAAAGGAAAAATAAGGGATTGGGCTATGTAATATTTATAAGGTAAAGGAATGCTTTGAGTTTCAAATTTAGGGAAAGAAAGGTGATGTTCAAATGTTTATAAGGTAAAGAAATGCTTTGAGTTTCAAATTTAGGGAAAGAAAAGTGAAGTTCAAAATATATCTATAAGGTAAAGGAATGCTTTGAGTTTCAAATTTAGGGAAAGAAATGTGATGTTCAAAATCAATAAGTTAAAGGAATGCTTTGAGTTTCAAATTTAGGGAAAGAAAGGTGATGTTCAAAATCATTAAAGGTGGAATGCTTTGAAAATGCTTTGAGTTTCAAATTTAGGGAAAGAAAAGTGAAGTTCAAAATCATTAAAGGCTATCCAATGTTTTGAGTTTCAAATTTAGGGAAAGAAAAGTGAAGTTCAAAATCATTAAAGGCTATCCAGTTCTTTGAGTTTCAAATTTAGGGAAAGAAAGGTGAAGTTCAAAATCATTAAAGGCTATCCAGATTTTTGAGTTTCAAATTTAGGGAAAGAAAAGTGAAGTTCAAAATCATTAAAGACTATCCAGATAATAATCTTCACTTGAAAAAGAAAAAGAAAGGATTGACAACAATCACTGAAAAGAAAAGAAAAATTCACTTGAAAAAGGAAAAAGAAATGATTGACAACAATCCTTGAAAAGAAAAGAAAAATATATATTTTAGGGAAAGAAAAGTGAAGTTCAAAATCATTAAAGGCTATCCAGATATAGTAATCCTCACGTGAAAGAAAGGTGATGTTCAAAATCATTAAAGGCTATCCAGATATAGTAATCCTCACTTGAAATGGAATGCTTTGAGTTTCAAATTTAGGAAAAGAAAGGTGATGTTCAAAATCATTAAAGACTATCCAGATAAAGTAATCCTCACTTGAAAATCAAAAAAGAAAGGATTGAAAACAATCCCTGAAAAGAAAAGAAAAATATATAGGATTGAAAGCGGTGATGTTTAAAATCATTAAAGGCTATCCAGATATAGTAATCCTCACTTGAAAAAGGAAAAAGAAAGGCAATCCCTGAAAAGAAAAGAAAAATATATAGGATTGAAAGCAATCCAAATGAAAAAGAAAAAAATATTAATCCTTGAAAAGAAAAGAAAAATATATAGGATTGAAAGCAATCCAAATGAAAAAGAAAAAAAACCCTGAAAAGAAAAGAAAAATATATAGGATTGAAAGCAATCCAAATGAAAAATAGAAAAGAAAGAAAAGCTGAAAAGAAAAGAAAAATATATAGAATTGAAAGCAATTCAAATGAAAAAGAAAAAAAAAAGAAGACTATCCAGATATAGTAATCCTCACTTAAAAAAGGAAAAAGAAAGGATTGAAAACAATCCCTGGAATGAAAAGAAAAATATATATAGGATTGAAAGCAATCCAAAAGAAAAGAGAAAAGAAGAAAAAAAAGTTTTGGAAGTGAGGAGAAGCTTGAGGATATGCCTAATCAAAAATTGGCTTCACTGGACCTACCTATAGGGAAAACTTGAATACATTTCTAAACTTATAATTATGGAATTAGATCTTTTACTAGTGGAGTTCTGATGAAGTTCCTATCTCTTGAATATTCTAAGTGACTTAATATTACAATCATTCTTGAAATAAATAGAAGACTAAAACTTTTAAACTTGATGACTAGATAATCTTGTGGCTACATAGTTAATTCAATTACTTGAATTTTTTCAGAAAATCTCACTATGACATTTATTTAAGTCAAACGTATAGTATTTCTGAATTAAAAGTTTACTGCAATAGATCATAACTTTTATATAGTACTAAAATTATGTGAGGATAAATAATAGTTAAGTTTGGGGGATTTTGACCAAAGAAAAATATGTTGAGATTTTCATACATATTTTATACTATTTTTAATGATCTTGCACTTTAAAGAAAGGTATTTTTGATGTTTTGTTGCAGGAATGATGAATTAGGGTCATTGGAAAAAGACGCAAAAAGGAGCAAATTTGGAGCGAAAAGGACCAAAATGTGGAGATTTGAAATAGGCCGCCGATGACGCCCTTGAACACGCCGACAACGAGTTTTTCCCGAGCCTACTAAAAAAAATTCTTCAGAAGCCTACCGAAGGCGCCATCGACCCCGCCGATGGCGAGATTGATGGTTATGCCTACTCAAGCTTTGGATAAGGCCAAATTTTGAAGGGATGCTTAGGTGACTCTTGGGAAAGCTCATCCACAACTTTAAAAGAACATTTTGGCTGAAAATTAGAAAGGCTCTGGAGGCTTTGGAGGTCTGAATGCTAGAAAGGCCCTAGAGGTTAGAGAAGTTCCATTAGTGTGTAACAATTATGAGGATTTCTTCGAGAAATTGTAAGAGTGGAGGGAAAGTGAGAGATTTNTGACCAAAAATTGGAGAGTCTAGAGGTCTTGGATGTTAGAGAGGTTCCATTAGTGTATTTACTAGAGTTCAAATATTGTGAGGATTTCTTCGAGAGATTGTAAGAGTGGAGGGAAAGTGAGAGATTTCTTCTGCCTTGCTACTTTGAAAAAGAATTCTGTGTGCTGTAAAGAAAGGAAGAGATTCAGAGGAATTTCGAGGAGTGTTCTTGGGAAGAAATTAGAGATAAGTTATTTACTTGTTGTAGTTTATATGACTTTGATTTTATATATGAATTCCGAGTTTTCTTGTGTTTTCTCCATGAGTTCTGAGTAGTTTTCTGTCTTTCTCCTTGTCTCGAGAATTGTGAAATGGTGATTTGAATTGGTGAAGCCATGAAAATGTTTAAGAAATTGTGATGATCTTTTTTGAAATGGTGATTTGAATTGGTGAAGCCATGAAAATGTTTAAGAAATTGTGATGATCTTTTCAAAATGGTGATTTGAATTGGTGAAGCTATGAAAATGTTTAAGAAATTGTGATGATCTTTTCACCATCTTAATTTACTTTCAATCTGGCCAATTGATTTGTTAAAATATGTTGAGTTTTACAACTATTCTTAATTTACTTTCAATCTAGCCAATTGATTTGTTAAAATATGTTGAGTTTTACAACTAATTTAATTTACTTTCAATTTGGCCAATTGATTTGTTAAAATATGTTGAGTTTTACAACTGAAGTAAAGATTACATCCAAGACTAATTTACTTTCAATCTGGCCAATTGATTTGTTAAAATATGTTGAGTTTTACAACTAAAGTGTTACTTTCAATCTGGCCAATTGACTTGTTAAAATATGTTGAGTTTTACAACTAAAGTGAAAATTACATCCAAGATTAAAGGAGGTCAAAGCCCTTGGAAGTTGGGTGCAAATAAATAGGGAAACAATATTATCAGGTGTAGAATCAGAGATTTTAGAGTGACAGACTAAAATCCCCAATTTGGTCATATCGTTTGGGTGCTGAAGTGTGGCGTAGAATTATAGATTTTAGAGTGACAGACTAAAATCCCCAATTCGGTCCTATCGTTTGGGTGCTGAAGTGTATGTTAGCCCTCATGAGAGACTAAAATCCCCAATTTGGTCCTATCGTTTGGGTGCTGAAGTGTAGATGTTAGCCCTCAGATAAGGGGAACATGGGAGCTCCAAAGTGAGAGCCGGTATCCTCCCAGCCTAGCCACAAATTCAGAAACTAAAATCCTCAATTCGGTCCTATCGTTTGGGTGCTGAAGTGTAGATGTTAGCCCTCAGGTGAGTGACAGAATAAAATCCTCAATTCGGTCCTATCGTTTGGGTGCTGAAGTGTAGATGTTAGCCCTCAGGCGAAGAGCGTGGGAGCTCCGAAGTGAGAGCCGATATCCTCCCAGCCTAGCCGCAAATTTAGTAAATTCCTCAATTCAGTCCTATCGTTTGGGTGTTGAAGTGTAGATGTTAGCCCTCAGGTGAGGGGAACGTGAAAGCTCCAAAGTGAGAGTCGGTATCCTCCCAGCCTAGTTACAGAATCAGTAACCAAGCATAGGATTAGTCAATGTTCTTTATGTCTGGACCAAAGGGTAAGTCATATCGTTTGGGTGCTGAAGTGTAGATGTTAGCCCTCAGGCGAGGGGAACGTGGGAGCTCAATTCAATCCTATCGTTTGGGTGTTGAAGTGTAGATGTTAGCCCTCAGGCGAGGGGAACGTGGGAGCTCGAAAGTAAGAGCCGGTATTCTCCCAGCCTAGCCGCAGATTCAGTAAACAAGCGTAGGATTAGTCAATGTTCTTTATGTTTGGGTGTTGATGTGTAGATGTTAGCCCTCAGGTGAGGGGAACGTGGGAGCTCCAAAGTGTCCGGTATCCTCCCAGCCTAGCTGTAGATTCAGTAACCAAGCATAGGATTAGTCAATGTTCTTTATTCGGTATCCTCCCAGCCTAGCCGCAGAATCAGCCAAACATAGGATTAGTCAATGTTTTTTAAGGTATCCTTCCAGCCTAGCCATAGAATCAGTAACCAAGCATAGGATTAGTCAATGTTCTTTAAGTATCCTCCCAGCCTAGCCGCAGAATCAGTAAACAAGCATAGGATTAGTCAATGTTCTTTATGCATATCCTCCTAGCCTAGCTGCAAATTCAGCAAACAAGCATAAGATTTGTCAATGTTCTTTATGGCTAGACAAAAGGGTAAAGAATATGTATGCTCCTATTTGACACAATATAAATTGAACTAATTCATTTTGTCCATTCACCATAATTTATTGACAAGGAGAAGGATGCTTTCTCATATATTGAATATCACAATTAAACCCTACTTAATATCACTAGTTATTTATTAGTTATTAAAACAGATAAGCAAATTGAACGTCGTTGTTATCATTAAAGTATTGTTTTTCTAAAGTCTTAGTCCGTAATTCTAAACTACTCCCTGTGGGATCGATATCTAGGACTCCCAAATCTTAGTTTGTAGTTCTAATATTACTCCCTGTGGGATCGATATCTAGGACTCCATTAGAAAAGTCTTAGTTTGTAGTTCTAATATTACTCCCTATGGGATCGATATCTAGGACTCCATTAGAGCCCCGTAGTACTTGAGCGATACATATACTTGCGTTGATAAGTGTGACTTTACAATTATTGAATATTTTACTATGCGATATATAAGGTCTTAGTCCATAATTCTAAACTACTCCCTGTGGGATTGATATCTAGGACTCCATTAGAGCCCTATATTACTTGAGCGATATGTATAATTGTGTTGACAAATTTGACTTTAACATTATTGAATATTATATATATATACATCTTTATTAAATCAAACATATTAAGTGTGACTTTACACTCTATTAGAGCCCTATATTACTTGAGTGATACGTATACTTGCGTTGATAAGTGTGACTTTACAATTATTAAATATTTTATACATCCATCTTTATCGAATCTATACGTTGATAAGTGTGACTTTACAATTATTGAATATTTATTAAGTCCATATTTATCTTGTATTTTTAATTTGACTTTAACATTATTGAATATTATATCTATACATCTTTATAATCATATATATATATATATGATTTTGCACAATTATTGAATATTTTATACACATCTTTATCAAATCTATAACTGTTATCAAGTTTTTGGCGACTCTATTAGAGCCCTATATTACTTGAGTGATACGTATACTTGCGTTGATAAGTGTGACTTTACAATTATTGAATATTTTTATACATACATCTTTATCGACTCTATAACTGCTATTAAGTTTTTGGTGCAGTTGCTGAATTATATACATCCATCTTTATCGAATCCATAACTGTAATTAAGTTTTGGTACAGTTGCTGAGGAATTAAATCTTTTAGCAGCAGTATTAAATCTGTCCATATTTATCTTATATTTTAAGCATATATAAAGTCGCTGTGAAGTTTTTGGCGCCGTTTTGCATATATAAAGTCACTGTCAGCTGCTCAGTTAATGAATTACTTAAATGAGTGGGACACACAACTTTTTTTTGTATGAAGAGAGAAATTTTAAGGGACATCAAATATGCCAGACAATCTCAGAGGTCAATTGAAAGTTCACCTACTCATATTCTCATTTAGTTCCGCTTTGGATGCAGAGTCAACACTTTTATTGTCACCATAGATTCTACCTCTACCAGAACCACAGACCGTCGATCGGTTAAGTTAAGACTGGGTTCGAGAATCCTACCGATCACCCACTTCAAAGACATTCCTAAAAATCTGAAGGAAAAGATGAAGAAATTGTTCGGTACTGTAGTCGGTCTGCACCTTGAGGGGCATACTTTCCTTCGACATACCGATGTTTCTGCTAAGACACTCCATCCTGAGACATCATTGTCAAAGAAGAAAATGTGGGTACCCAAGGTCGTTGTATCGATACAGTCCAGTAAGCCTGCAGGGCAAGAGCATGGAATGAAGCCAGAGTCCTAAGTATCTGACATTGTCACAGTAATTGCCAGCGAGATGGAGGAGCAAGAGGAGGAGCTCATGATGGAAAAGCAAAAGCCCAACGAGACTTTGGTGGATTATATTTTGAGGTGGAGAAACCTTAGCATGAAGTGTGAACTTCAGCTACAAAAACATCACACAATTAAGATCTTACTCAAAAGCATTCATGGGCCAGTAGCTTTCATGCTTAAGGGACTCACCATCAAATTCTTTGAGAAGCTACTTAGTAAAGCCAACAGTCTTCAAGAGGAAATCAAACATATGGATTCTGTTGGTAAAGGGAAACAACCAATGAAGATATATCCAGAGGCAACTAGAGTATTTAAAAAGAAGTTAAGAACAATAACAACTGTTGATAAAGGGAAACAACTAATGAAGATATATCCAGAATATCCTCGCCAATCTTCATCACACATGCTCAGAAACAGAGTAGCCAGTCCAAACAGTGACCGCCTCAAGAAGGATCACCTCAAACAGAGAATAAGAGAATATCTCTAGTAGAATGACAGAAAATGATGTATTCTTTCAAAGATGAAGATGTATCCAAAATGTTCAAGTCTGATGAAGAAGCCTGAGTTCAGACTACCAGATCCAAAGAAATCCAAAGTGGTCGATAAGAAATATCAACCAAATTATTGCCTATACCACCAGTTGCTTGGGCACACTATAGAAGAATGTTCATCTTTAAGGATTGGCTCGAGAAGAACCTTAAAGAAGGGAATATAATAATCCCAAAAGAATATTTAAAAGAACCTGAAAAAGGTTCCATACATATGATTTCGAGCAAACCAATCTCCCTGATTGATCTATAATCTGGAAAAGATGGATGGATTACAACTTGAGACGAGCTTAAGAGGGTCCTAAACCAAATACAAGATTCATCAAAATAATCTTCTGCGTATAATAGAAAAAATGGATGGAGTGTGGTTTGGAGCAAATCATCCAAGAAAATATTAATCAAATCCAAAATGCATCAAAACAAACCTCCATTTAGAGTCTTCAGCCTGCCAAACCGAGATGAAGATTTTGCTAGAAGATTCATCATCATCAAAGATAAAGAAGAAAAAGAACACCACTACAAAGATTGATAACACAGAGGGTAGGATAGGGGTTGCCTCTATTAGATTAGTTTTCTCGGATTTGAGGAAGAAAAACCTCGAACCCCTGACTTTGTATGATTTTCTTGTGAATATAGTGATTGTGATTTTGGCTATGTTTTAACTATTTCTAGTGATGACATAATCAAGTTTAACCAATCTAGCTTTGATCTCGATTCCCAAAATGATCCTCAAATCGTACTTGAGTCCAGTGAACCTATTGGCAAGACCGAAGAAGACATTGATGATACCGCTTACAACAACATCAAAAGTGAGGAACCAATTCTTGAGTACCACAGCGCACCGCTTGCCATCAACTTAGATATTTCCGACAAAGAAATGACACCAGAAGATTCAACAATGGTACCTCAAGAAGAATAAATTACATAATTGAACTTAAGGAGCAGGAGAGTATTACCCTCAAGAACAACTCCAACAGATAAATGAAAACATATATTAACTTGAGAAGAGCTACCTCCACCTTCACCAGTGGAAGAACCACACAACCAAGAGAAAATTGAAGGATCATACAAAGTGGATTACAATGTGATAGCTCATCTTAGGAAGTTACCGACCAGATTAAGCATCTATGATGCTATGATCCTATCAAAGGAGATGAGAGAGTCTCTGGTTATAGCCTTGTTTGACTCAGAGATTTGTTTAGCCCAATTGGCCATCACATCCTTGGATGAAGTTTGCTAGTTGAAAGAACAACCTGGAGTAACCTTTACAGATGAAGATTTGCTGCTTAGTACCGTTAACCACAACCGACTACTCTACATCTTCGTTAACATTGGCAGATTTGTGTTGTCCAGAGTTTTAGTAGATCCGGGAGCATCCTTAAACTTGATGAGTCTACAAAATTTTACCTATTTTAAAATTGAAGCTCAGGAGCTTATGACCGATAAAATGATGCTAAAAGGATTCAACCAAAAGGGAGAGAGAGCCCTTGGATCGATTATATTGCTTATGAAGGTTGGAGAATTAGCAACAACCGCTAAATTCCATATCATCGACACCGAGACCTCTTTCAATGCTCTACTGGGTCGACCGTAGATTCAAAAACACAACATGGTTCCATCGTCTCTACATTAGTGCATCAAGTATTATAGAGAGGGATAAGAGCATTGCATCAAGGGAGATTTAAAACCATTTTTAGTGCATGAAGTTGGTATTCATGAATATGCTGCCTACTACGCACCTCCGAAGAAAATTGTCTTCTCTCGTAAAACTATGAAAAATAAAAATGAAAATTTAGAAGAATCACAAAGAGGAAGCTATTCAACTCTGCTTCAACGATCTTCCACCACTCTTTTACAACAAATTGGCGGGATTTATTATAGTTCGCGCACCCGAGGTCAAGGTTGGGGATGTGGATGAGGAAAAATCAACTTATTTGTTGAATGGACTAGGCCAACCATCAACATTAGTGATGAAGACAATTTTGAAGATGAAATAATGATGATAAAATAGAAGAAACCTCAGTACAAGATATCCTTAGAAGATGTAGAGAAAAGTGAATATGAGACAATGTATGATCGGATAAACTATTATGTGAATGCTATGACCCTTACTCCGATTCTCCCTCAAAAGGTCGAGAGTTGAGAGGTTAAGGAAGTCCATAGTGTTGATTCAAAGCTGATCAAATTTTACCGTGCTTCTACCTCCACTGATCTTGAAAATCATGTAAACCTGGATGAGGATCCTAATGAGCTAATGTAATTGCTCTCTGGTTACTTTTTGCCTTATGTACAAAAGTTAATTCAACAGAGACACTTGCCAAAATAAATTCCAAAAGATAAATTCCAAATTTTGAGTAATTATGAAATACTAAAAGTCGAACTCCAAACTCAAAAGAGTGTCTCGGATTTGGTACAGTCGGGTCAGTCGATGATTTAGAATTTTGCATGGCTGTTACTAGTGAATCATAAGAGGATTGCCTCAACATAGATGATGACTCTACTGATCAAATGATAGGATGCTCCACCAGAATTTGAAGAAGAAATCAAGTCTATCGTTGATGAGTTAAAGGAAATCAACTTTGAGACAGAAGAGCAACCCTGACCTACATTTATAAGTTCTTTACTCAACAATGAAAAATCTTTTCAATTGACCAAACTAATATCAGAATTTAAAGATTACTTCGCATGGAGCAGTGATGAAATGCCAGGACTATCAAGAGAGGTTGTTGTTCCTAAACTCGGGGTAGACAAAGATATGACCGATGAAACAAGATCCCAAAAGAATGCGCCTCAAAATAGAGTAACAAGTAATTGCCGAGGTGAAGAAACTAATAAACGATAACTTTATAAAAGAAGAGCAATACCAAATATGGTTGGCTAACATTGTACCTATTAAGAAGAAAAATGGATAAATATGTGTTTGTGTTGACTTCAGAGATTTAAAGAAAGCATGTCCAAAAGACAAGTTTCCACTACCAGTACCAGAAATGATGGTGAATATCGCTTCAACACATGAAATTTTCTCCTTCATGGACGGATCATCGAGATACAACCAAATCAAGATGGCTTTCGAGGATGCAACACTTACAACCTTCAGAACACTGATTGGAATTTTCTGTTGCACAGTGATGCCGTTTGGGCTAAAGAATGCTGGAGCAACATATCAACGTGCAATGATAATAATTTATGATGACCTAATTCACAAGCAAGTGGAATGCTACGTGGATGATTTGGTCATCAAGAGCAAGCAAAAAAAAGACCATTTGTACGATTTGAGGATTGTGTTCAAACGGTTACGACGATATGACCATAAAATGAATCACTTAAAGTGCGCCTTTGGCGTTACCTCTAGGAAGTTTCTAGGATTTGTTGTCCATCATCGGGGAATCGAGATCGACCCAGATAAGATTAAAGCTATCTTGGAAATGACTCCTCTTAAAATCATGAAAAAACTACATTCCTTCCAAGGGAAGTTGGCATATCTGAGACACTTTATTTATAATCTCTCAGGTAGGTGTTAATCCTTCTCGACATTAATTAAAAAGGATGCTAAATTTATTTGGGAAGAGAAATGCCAGCGGGCCTTTGAGGACGTTAAATAATACTTAATGACACCTCTTATTTTGGCAGCCGCTATCCCAGGGAAACTGTTGATACTTTATACCGCGGCCTTAGACGACTCTCTTGGAGCCCTCTTAACCCAAGTCAATGATGAGGGTAAAGAAAACACACTCTACTATTTGAGTCACCATCTAATACTGATGGAGATAAGGTATCCACCTATTGAGAAGCATTGTCTAGCGTTAATTTTTTCCGCAAAAAAACTTAGACATTACATGCTTTCTCATAAAATTATCCTAATTTCAAAGGTTAACCCATTGCCATATTTGATAGCCCGACCAACACTCTCTGAGCGTGTTATCAAGATGTTCGATGATCTTATTGCAATTTGATATAACTTTTGTTCCCCTCCGTGCTATCAAGGGATAGATTTTAGCACACTCTCTCCCTGCACACTTACTTCCAACTAGGTCCCCTCTTAATGATGAACTACCAGATGAACAAGTACTACAAATGAAATTCTCTAATGCGCAATGCTAGGAAATGCGACGGTGCTTCATCATCCATAAAAGATAAAGGACCAGGCACCGTTATGCTAGGCAAAGCAGGGATTGGTTTGATCTTTATCAAGCCAAATAAGGGTATGCTAAGGTTCTCATACCACCTGACAAAGCCATGCACCAACAACAAAGCAAAATATGATGCCCTAATTACTGGGTTAGAGTTGTCAATCTCAATGGATATAACAGATATTGCCATCTATGGCGACTCTCAACTCGTAATCTAGTAAGTCACCGGATAATATAAGATTTTAAAACCGAGATTAGCAGAATACCATCAATACAAGATGAAGTTACTGGAACAGATCCCCAATGTAACTTTCTTCCAGATTCCTAGGGGAGATGATGCCCATGCGGACGCTTTAGCAAAACATACAAAACAATTGGTATCTCCCCTAGAGGATTCCATTGATATCACAGTACAAGGAAGACAAGTTCTGTCTTGGATCAACCTTGAAACCCTACACAAGCTCGAGAAAGAAGAAGAAACAATAATTACTGTTGCAGATATCAACGAAGATTGACGCAAGCCATTAATAGAATACTTGCATACTAGAAAGCTGCCAGAGGATAAGTCTGAGGCACATCACATTACAAAAAGGGCTGTGTCTTACGCTCTAGTAGGTGACGTATTCTACATGAGATCGTTCGACCAGATGTGGCTACGATGTTTGAGCAAAGTCTAAGCACAAAATATTGTTAAAGAAGTACATGCTGGATTGTGTGGTGCTCACCAGTCAGAGCTGAAGATGAAATAAAAAAATCAAAAGGCTCAGATATTATTGGCCAGCAATGATGTCCGACTACATGGATACATCCAAAAGTTGTCACTAGTGCCAAGTGCATGGGGTGGTCCTGCAGCAGCCTCTGAATGTGCTACACCTAACCATCGCCTCGTGGCCATTTGAGTGTTTGGCCACGTACATAATAATTCTGATACACCCTCCATATTCCAAAGGACACATGTTTATACTTGCTGCTACGGATTACTTCTCTAAATGGGCAGAGGCAGTGCCGTTATGAGAGGTTACGACACAACACATCCTTCAATTCTTCAAAAGCCAAATCATCTACCATTTTGGAGTACCACGAGAATAATTTCCGACAATGGGACAACTTTTAAAAGCACAAAAATCAACAATTTTGTCAAAAGACATGAGATAGATTGGAGATACTCTATAATTTATTATCCTAGAGCAAATGGCCTAGCTGAGGCCTTCAATAAGACATTGTACATATTTTAAAAAAAACACTGGACGAAAATAAAGGAGATTGGCATAAAAAATTGCTAGAAGCTTTGTGGGCCTTCCAGACAACGTTCAGGACTCATGCTCGTGTACGGGTCCGAGGCCATGCTACCGTTAGAAACTCCGACGACGTCTCCCAGAGTCGTTGTTGCCAACCAGCTTATAACAGAAGAAAGTGCAAAACTCTGACTTGAAGAACTGGAGAGTCTTGAGGGAAAATGACTTGAAGCACAACAACACTTAGAACTTTACCAGGCAAAGATGGTACAAGCTCATGATAAATTGGTCCTCCTAAGGACATTCAGAGTTGGTGGCCTCATACTCATGCTCAAAAGGCTTATTCTTGCATGCCGCAAGATAGGTGAAAAATTCGAGCCAACTTGGGAGGGTCCATTTGTCATTGAAAAGGTTTATGCAGGAGGAGCCTACCAGTTGATAGATTTCAAGGGTGAAAGACCCATGCTACCAATCAACGAATGATACCTAAAGACATACTACTCAATCTGACATTGCTTGTCATCGCTTAATTTGAAATTTTAAAATTTAGATTGTTTTGGGGTATTTATGTGGCAAAATGTCTGTGACCGGGTCCAAAAATTTTGTAATAAGATTAACCTCAACATAATGAAAATTTTTGAAAATTACACACTTCAATTTTCTCTTTTTAAACTTAATATCCTACTAAAATTAAACAAAATGCATACACAAATAAATGAAATTTTCACCAAAATAAACTAAAATTTCCTTTAATAAATACTTTATTTTATTCTTTTTCACGCTAAGTTTCATCTCACTGACATTTTAATTGTCATATGCAGAGAAATGCCAAGCTAGAGGTTGGCCTTTGCTTTCAAAGATGGTTGGAACCTCGCACTCAACAAGGAAATTGCGCCACAAGGCGACACCATAGACTTTGACATGGAATTTAGTTAAGTCAACATGGATTATGAGGGGCCTCTAATGGATGTCTTCAGCTTAAAGGAAAAGGAAGGGCTGCTCTCACTGCTAAGGTTGACCACTAAAGACAATTCATCACTGAAGGGAAAGAATGTGATGGTACAACAAGACTTTATGGAGGGGCCCAGCTGCCTACCGTCCATGATAGCTACGCCGATGGGGGGCCTAGTCACTACCGATAATGAAAGAATACCGGATGCTCTACTATGAAGAACTTAGCTCAGAAATGCTAGCCACTGAAAGCAGAGGGCTTTCTTACAAGAAGAAAGAAGATACCAGAAAGAGGTAGAGAATTTACTTACCCCTATTTCTGAAGGGAACATTTATGATCTAGGCATGAGAGAAACCTCTTCCAGCCTACTCGCTTCAGATGAGGAGTCCAGGTTTGTTACAGAGCCAAAAATACCACCAGCTTTAGATGTTCTTTACACAGTTACCCGACTTGCAACGCCGAAATATCCGCATGACCGCAGCTATAGGGGCATTCGTGGAATGCCCAAACTGTAACGTCCTACACATACAACATTATAACACCTTAGAGGAGTAGACATCTACCGATGCTGGGTCTGAAACTATTGATTTCCTGATGGTGATGCCGTATGTCCCACTAGGAACAAATCAATATGTCCTGTGGAGTCCAGAGCCATATATCCCTTTGGGTGCCGAGTCACACAATCCGTTAGTGCTAGAATCAGCACCAGCTTGGGTTTCTGCCGTTGAAATGAGGGAACATTGTCGATAGTCTCCGATCATAAGTACGACAGAATAATATAGAATAAGCAAAGTAAGAAAAAGGGACTTTAAATTCTACGAAGAAGTGCCAGGGAGGTTCATCAACATATTAGAGGGATTGGAATCATACACCAGGGTCTTCTCAGAAAGTGATGAACGAAACATTCTTGACTGCATTTTTGACCTGAGAGATAGAGGTCGAGCAGGCTTACTTATGGAAAGAACCTATTCTAAGCTAAGAAAGTGGATGCGAGGAAATGTGAGGATTACTATGAAGTGCGGCTGCTGCTACAACTTTACCAACGACAGGCAAGGAAATCCTCCTGGGATTCTTAGACATGATTAGGTGGATCCACTACCTCCAATGATAAAATGGATGATTAAAAGAATGGTCAGATGGAGCATACTATCAGCTAATTGCATCCTTAACAGTTTCTTTATCAACATATACGATGAAGGAAACTGCATACCTCCGCACATTGATCATCATGACTTTGTGGGACCTTTCTGCACGATCTCATTCATGAGCAAAAGCAACATCCTATTTGGAAAATAAATTGATATCATTGGTCCTGACAAATTCAGAGGACCTGTAGAAATTCCACTATTTGTTGGTTCAGTGCTAGTCCTTATAGGAAATGGGGCAGACGTCGCCAAACACTGCATTCTAGGGGTGCGACACCGTAGGGTGTCCGTGACCTTTTGACGAATGGACAACAGTAAAATGCCATATGGGTTTCAACCAAATCTAGAATTGGAAGAATTACTATCGTATGAGCTATGAGAGGGTTGCACCTCAAAATACATGCAAAGGGAACTCTTGTCCTGGAGCGTGGCCTAGAAGGTCTGCTCAATCATGAGCTTGCCTCACTAGAGACAGACATTCAGAGGATTCCTTTCTATTTTACTGCATTTCATTACATCAGATATGATATGTATCAGACATGCTCAGCCTATGATATATACTTGGCATTGAACATTTGTGGATGTACTTTGATGCAGTTAGCATATTGTACTCTTTGAGGCTTTGGCCTATTTCAATCTGTAACATTTATTGGAACAAATTAATGAAGTTTCTTTCAAAAATTTGTCTTTTTGTCAATTTCCTCTTTATGCGATGGATAAAAGCCACGAACTATGCGTTGGTTCAAGATTATAAAGAACAAAGAACAAAATAATGAAATAAAAAAAAAGAGTTGACGATAATAAAATTTAAATAAATAACAAACATGAAAACAACAAAACAAAACTCTTTTGAAAAATCAACCAACTAAAATTAAATTTTTGAGAAAATATTTTGAAAATTAAATATGATAAAAACAACCAGAAAAGAAAATAAATCTGTTGAGTTAATTCTCTCGATTTTTGAGGTCTCTTGCTCTTTGCTCACACAACACATCTATCTTGGTCTGCACTAATTCTCTTAACATCCCTGCAGAATTTCAAGTTCTACGCAAAACCTCACAAAGATTTCACAAATCTTCTTCAACAATGTCAACCTTTTCACACGACATGTATCTATGAATTAGACACCACAAATTGATCCCTAAATTTCAATTCTCATTTTAGAATCAATCCTTAACTTCTGATTCACTTCTTTCAAAGTCGGTCCTTAACTTCCGACTCTCTCTTGAGATTGATCCTTAACTTTCAATTCTCCTTTTGGAATCAATCCTTAACTTCTATTTCCTTTCCTTTTGAGGGTGGTCCTTAACTACCAATTCTCTCTTTTGAGATTGTTCATTAACTTTCAATTCTCATTTTAGAACCAGTCCTTAACTTCTGATTCACTCTTTTCGAGGTCGATCCTTAACTTCTGACTCTCTTTTGAGATTGACCATTAAGTTTCAATTCTCATTTTAAAATCAGTCCTTAACTTCTGATTCACTCTTTTCAGGTCGGTTCTTAACTTCCGACTCTCTTTTGAGATTGATTATTAACTTTCAATTCTCATTTTAGAATCAGTCCATAACTTCTGATTCACTTCCTTTAAGGTTCGTCCTTAACTTTCAATTCTTTTTTGAGATTGATCATTAACTTTAAATTCTCATTATAGAATCAGTCCCTAACTTCTGATTCACTTCCTTCGAGGGCGCTCCTAAACTTCCGGCTCTCTCTCTTGAGATTGATCATTAACTTTCAATTCTCATTTTAGAATAAGTCCTTAGCTTTAGTTTTGCTCTTTTCGAGGTCAGGCCTTAACTTATAACTCTCTTTTGAGATTGATCATTAAATTTCAATTCTCATTTTAGTATCAGCCCCTAACTTCTGATTCACTTCCTTCGAGGTCGGTCCTTAACTTTCGACTCTCTCTTGAGATTGATCATTAACTTTCATTTCTCATTTTAGAATCAGTCCTTAACTTCTGATTCACTCTTTTCAAGGACGGTCCTTAACTTCCGACTCTCTCTTTTGAGATTAATCATTAACTTTCAATTCTCATTTTAGAATCAGCCTTAACTTCTAATTCACTCATTTCGAGGTCAGTCCTTAACTTTCGACTCTTTTTTGAGATTGATCATTAACTTTCAATTCTCATTTTAGAATCAGTCCTTAACTTTTGATTCAATCTTTTCGAGGTCGGTCCTTAACTTTCGACTCTCTTTCAAGATTGATCATTAACTTTCAATTATTATTTTAGAATTAGACCCTAACTTCTTATTCACTTCCTTCAAGGTCGGTCCTTAACTTCAGACTCTCTCTTGAAATTGATCTGTAACTTTCGATTCTCATTTTGGAATCAGTCCTTAACTTCTGATTTCTTTCTTTTCGTGGTTGGTCCTTAACTTCCGACCCTCTT
This sequence comes from Phalaenopsis hybrid cultivar, assembly GCA_002079205.1. Lineage (NCBI taxonomy): Eukaryota > Viridiplantae > Streptophyta > Magnoliopsida > Asparagales > Orchidaceae > Phalaenopsis > Phalaenopsis hybrid cultivar. Next base: position 111,240 of record JXCR01147269.1, read on the forward strand.
CTAAAATTAATACCTAAACTTCAAATTCCCACGCTGGGGTTAGCACTTACATACTGATTCCCATCCTCTATGAACACCTAAAACTTGATAACTCAAACACACTCTCCAATCACCAGTGAGAGTTCCTACTTCTTGACTTTGATTAAATATTCATCTGCTAATTCCCCAGCAGAAACAAATAACACACACAATTCTACACATACTTCTAGGTTTATTGACTTAGGAGTTTGTATTGGTCTTAATGATCACATCGGTCAATGCAAATATGCGTGGTGTGCTTGCCCAACACACCACACACATTGGGGGGTCCATTTGTTAACCTCAATTTTGGTTGAGGTTTAGATTTTCCACTTAAGTTGCCTAGGGTCTAGCCATTGGACTTTCCTATTGACAATTCGTAGAAAACTAGAAAAGTAACCCTCACAATTATAAATTCAAAACTCCTCTTTACTCAACTTGAAGTTCCACATAGTGGTCCTAACCTCTAGCACTTAATAGGTGGGGTCATTATGGGGGAGCCCAAGAAGAATTCCCATAGGACTGCTTGACCTTAAGGTTGACCCTTGGTGTTGTTCTAAAGCTAAGGTACTCACCTCACTCATAATCACTTGCAAATACAAACCCATAATTTCTTGACTTTGATCCCTTACTCCTTTAGTAGACTCATGTACATGGTCCCATAAACCTACTCGCCCTAAGCTAGGGTTTAGCTAAGACCAGTACATAGAGGACCTAAATGGGGTTTCCATTGGTCCATATCTCATTTAAGGTGGTTGACACACCAATTCTACGAAAAATACCCAACTTAGCCTTTTGTCCCCCGAACTCCCCCAAATTACCTAAGTACCCTTGAAACCCTAAATATGGCCAAAATTCCCAAATTTACCAAAAATGCCCAAATTTGTTTAAAAATCATTTCAAACCTTTTGAAAACATCCAAATGACCCAAAATCACCAAAAAAATTACCAAATTACCAAAATGCCACTCCTTAGCCCAAAATTTTAAAAATTCCAAACGATCCCAAAAATTCCCAAAACCTTCCAAATATTCCCAATTTCATTTTTCTCAACTATCACATGAACTAATTTGATCATTTTGACTAGAACCCCCAAATTACCTTTAAAAGCCCAATTTCCGTAAATTCACCTCAAATGTCCATCAATTTGGTCCCAATTTCCCCCAATTGCAATTCTAAACTCAAATTCACCTTTCATATGACCAATCTAAACTAAACCCAAGCTCAAATAACCCATGCTTTGAGCCCAATTTTGATCAAAATCAAACCCCCAAATTTGGCCATATGACTTAATCTCACCAAATTGAACTCTATGACCTACTTAATTGGCCTTAATTTGAATCCAAAACTCTTCATAACATTCTTATACATCAAACGTGACCTTCAATTAGCCTTGTTGAGGCCTCAATTTCATTTAACTTCAACTCAAAACTAAAAATCCCTAAAATTTCCCCAAATTAGTTATGTTTTCAAGTTCCACCAAATTGATTGCCTTAGACCCAAAATTTTCACTCCATTCTTTCATGAAAAATATTCATAATATCTCACTTGATCATTTGGACCATTCAATTGAGCTAAATTCCAAGCCTAGGCCAACCTATGCCCAAGTCTAGTCCAACATGCCCAAATTGACCCAAATCTCAAAATCCTACAATTTGAGCTTCCAATTGAACTCAAAATTACTTCAATCCTTCACCAAAAATTTTTATTACAATCATCTACATAATTTTTATCAATAAATTGGGCTCAAAATTATAGCTAGCCTAACCAAAACCTAAAATTTTGTCATTTGGAGCCATATTAGACCCATGCACCAAAATTGGCCTAACCACCTTAAAGCCATCAACTTGATGACTCCGCATCCACCAAAATCCTCCTAGAAACCAGGAAAAACCATGTAAAATCCACCAAAGGATGCTATGGACCAACATATACCAAAATTAAGGGATTTTAATCCATTTTTAGACCCAACTTGCAAAATCTTCCTCATCATCACTAACCCTTAGGGGTAAATCATAATTAAGTGTCCCCATGGCTCATCTAACTTCTTGGCCACCTCCTGTAGCCTTCCTGGCCGGCCTAGTGGCTGTAAAATACCAAAACCATGAGCCACCGCCCAAAAATTTAAACACAATTCAAGCGTAGAGGCCAGCTCACCCTAATTAACCTTTAGAGCTTCTCTGCCCTCCACGTAAGCTTCACATTGCACCTAGATGGAGGCCATGGCAACCACCCAAGGCCAATTTTATTTAAACCTCACCGCTATGGCCAATGAAGGAGAGTTGAAATTTTCTTAAGGAAACCTTGCCAAACTGCCCTCAGAGACTCTCTACGACCTCCTCAGTTCAAGCCAACCATTTTCCTCCACTGAGCTTCACCGTGGAAGCTCAATTTTAAGCTTGAATTTTTGCCAAAAACAAGAACAGATCTCTCCACACCTCCACAGTGAATCAAACTTCAGTTAATTGTCCACACACCTTCCCCAAAGTGAAAGATGTTGATTCCTCACAAATACCCCCTCTGAAATTTCCTTTAACCTAGCTTTAGACCAACACCTGAAATTGAGCTTGGTCGAATTCATACCTAGACCATTCACAAGGGCACAAGTCTTCATCTTGAGGTTCTTTGGGACCAATCGAAGCTACTATAACCATTTGATTGAGGCCTCCCCTCTCAGACAAAGGTATTGTACTCCAACCCTAATCTGATAATATTTTTACTCTCAACATGTATTTACTGTATTTCATATCATATAATCAGTATAGATAGGTTCGTCTTGAGTAGATGAAGCTCTAGGAAAAAAACCCATGAGATTTGGTTAAGTTTAGAGAGAGATCTTAAGTTTGAGTGTGGATGGTTCTTGGTTTAGTCTATTTGGGGATGATGACGGGGAGTCATCCGATTGCACGTTTATCCCATCAACGAACGAGATGAAGCTAGACAACACTTCGGTTCATAAAGAGCGGGTCAAGTCAGTGGCTATGTGGATGGCGCGTCTAACCAGAGTGTGCCACGTGTGTTTTTGGAGCCGCCTAGGATCTAGTCAGTACCACACGTTTAAATACATAAATAGGGTATTTTTTGATTTATTTAAATGTCTGATCTTTAAATATCCATATCTTGGTGTATAAAAATCACAAAAATAAAATAAAAATACCTTCTTTCTTAGTGAATAGATATGTGATGCATATCTTATTTTTTATTAATTAACTACTCTTTTGAGTCTTTTGATTCTCCATGCATGTAGACATTTCACCATGGCTTGAATATTTGGCATGTTGTTCCCTCTATCTTAGGGAACATCCTCTGATTTTTTCAAAATCAGAGGAGATCTCTAGACAGAGATCTATATTTTTCAAGTTTATGTCTATTATTTGCATAAATTAGTCATAATAATTAGCATGGTAATTAGAAAATTCCAAGATAATATTGGACGGTTTAATATGGCTAGAGAAACCTTTTGAAAATGTTTCATGATCTAAGTCACTAAGAATGTACCTAATTTGCACAAACCCTAAAATGCAAAGAAAATTTATTTTGGAAACAAAAACATCTAAATGACTTGGTTTTTAATCTCCACTTTAATTTGAAGTTTAAAGAGCTCCCCATACAAATTTCAAAATATTTGGAGCTCATTTGATAACCCAAATTGATTTTCTAAGTTAAATGTCATTTTTAACACTAAAATGATTTCTTAACAATCAAAATTTAACTCAAAAAAGTATAAAAATTAGTTTTTGGAGTTCTTAATAATCAAATGAAGTTTCTAAAAATAAATTTGTAATTAGAATAAAAATTCCATTTTTAAGCCTTTCTCTAATATTTAAATAATTTAAGAATGAAAAAAAAAATCACAAAAGTCATAAAATTCATGAAAATGTTTTAAATTATTTCATAAGCACTTAGGAATAATTAGAATATTTTTCCTCGTGTTTCTAATTGAAGATATTGAATTTTGAAGCTTAAAAAAATTTTTGAAGGCTAAAAATCTATTTTCACTAAAATAATTCTAACAATTCAAAGAAAAATAAAAAAAATTGTGAATTTTGTTTCTCTATGTTCCTTAACCTCGAAGATATTTAATAAAAAAAAGGAAACTTAATTTTCCACATTTAAATTAATTTTTAGTTAATAAATGACCCAGAACTTGAAATCATTCTAATAATTCAAATAAAACTCAAAAAATCATGAAATTTGGCCATAGTGTTTTTCGTTCTAAGTCTACCTCCAGTAAAAATTTCAAGTGATTAGGCTTTGCCTTGGTCAAGTTATGGAATTTTCTTTGAAAAATCCTATTTTTCCACATAAATAAATATATAAAATAAATTAAAATTTGAAAACTAACATTTACTCCTCTGATGTCTTAATTGACCCATGAGTGAGGTGAGATGCAAATTCCAAAGTCATTTGATTTAAATTTGATGAATAATGAAGTATTATAGCCTTAAGGGCAAAGATATAATTTTGGAAATTTAGCATTAATTAACATTTAGGCTCATGTCAAGAAAGGGAAATGGTTAACCTTTGATCCTAATCAACATATTTGGATGATTGAAACACAAGGGGATTAATTGGTAGAAACCAATCTTACTTTTATTAATTAAAGGATAAATTCGTAATTTCCTTAGACTTAGGGGTATAGTTTTGGGTGTTAATAACTCATTAATTTAATACCTCATTTTGGATGTTCAAATAATATCTAAAAGTCTTGATGATGAATTATTATCACTTAGAAATTTCCTTCAAAATGATTAAGACATTCACTAGAACCTTAAGAGCTTAGTAGCGACTTAAGCTAAATCAAATTTCATTAAATGAGGATTAGAAAGTTGAACATAATTAAAATTTAAACATCTTTAAACACACTACAAGCCCAATTAAAAAAATTGGCAAAGTTTCTTAGCAACATTAACTTGCCCCTCTAAGGTTCTTCACGCACAGAACTCTCAAATTAAATTATAAGTGATAATTACCCTAGTCTTAGGGATAATTGAAACATCAATGTTCATTGAGCATTAAAGATATTTATAGGATGGGTTACTAAGCAATATAACAAGTTTAAAAAGAGCTCGAAACTTTTCACCAGGCAGCAAGAGGGAAGCAAGGACCTACTTCTTTCTCCAAATCTGTTGGATACCTCAGAGGTTTACTAAACTTAATATGTTTTGCTTAACAAAAATCATCCTTAATCAAATTAATAGGGACCCACCAAGATATGACCTAGGGTTGGGTAGATCACAAAAAACCTTATTTTTTTGCTTTATATAAAGTGCTCTCACATGCATTTTGAGTTTCAGATGGTGGAACGAGAAGAATCGCCAGGTACGCTTTTGATAGTTTACAGTGTCGTCTTTCTTTTACTTTCATAGCATACTTTTTATGCTTACAAATCTTGCATGCTATACAACAACGTCACCCTGCATGAAAACCAAAACTGTTAAGATAGCCATAAAACCAAAACATAAAACCAAAATTAAAATCAACCGAAAAAAAATTCACTACCACAACATTCAAAATATAAGACAACTCAAAATTTAATCACAAACATCGAACAAAACTACAACTACAACTAAATTAAGATGTCTCTATCGAATGATCGGGAACCCCTCAGAGGAGGTAACCTACGGTTGCTAACGAGGCTTCCTGCAGTCTAAATGAAAGTATGGAACTCATTAAGTTGAGTTTAGTAAATCCAATAGAAAATAGTGGTTCCTGAATGAGGGAACCGTGGGATCTTAACCGGTGTCTCTCTAGTCAAATTTAACATCCCAAATAACATTTAAAGAACTTCAACCATAGAGCCGTTTGATTTGACATCGTAACTTGATACCCTAGAAAACTTAAAACTCATCACAACAAGGAGCTTGGTCCTAACACTATGGGAAACACGACCATCTTCAACAACAAAACATGTCTTCCCCAGCTAAACCAATTTCCTTCCTTAGAATTAAACAACCAAGCCATAGGATTTCAAGGTTGTCTGCTTATGCAACATGAATCCTCACCTTATCTTTAGGCCTTTGTATAGCTCTGATGTACAATAAAAGCCCTAAATCATCTTAGTATTCTGAGGTTGTCGTTTGTCATAACTAAAATCCTCACATCTTCCAAGCTATTTGTGTGATCGTTTCACACAAATGTAAGCCCTAAACAAATAAAATTTGCAGGATGAAACACTTGAATATTTCTCCTTAAAATTGAAGCCAAATCATAGGATAGCTTGTGAAGTCATTTAGGTTCTCCTTCGGATCCATGACATCCCTTAGTTCTCCCTCCTTTGGATTCTACAACAAAAATGTTGCAAATTTGAGCCAATCCCTTTTCACACCTATTTGTCTGATATCGTTGAAAAGTCCTATCCTTTGACCTCCTTGATGATAATATTTCCGGATTTTTATCGAGATTTTTCTTAGGTGACTTTGGTCATTTAAGATGTAATTAACTATAGGGGCTTGCCCATATAGAAAGCTGGTCCTAACCCAGCTTAATATAAACCCTATTTAATTCTTCATATTAAATAGGATAAATTGTCGGCAAATAAAACGGTTTCACAGATCAAACGCATAACATATATTTCTTAGTTTATTTGATCGAGCCTCATCCTCAAGTCTTGTATTTATCCGTCGGGATAGATACAAAGTTTAAGGTATAGCACTCTTTCATTTACAATGAAAAATATGGGATTAGTTTTATTTCATATTTTTCTAAACTATACAAATATGTAAATTAAACGTCCTTCCAAAGTGGATGATGGGATTTTGATTCCGGTGACCTACATCTTCTTATGGGCAACTCCTCAATCGAAATAGTGTCGACGCTAAGCGGTAACAGGTTGACTATGTCAAGGAGTGTCATAAGAAAGAATAAGTCCAATAAATTATTTTGCAGAAACCTTTGCCAGCACATCAGAATAATGAGATAATCTCGTGTACCTTTGATCAAAGGAAAACCCAAATATTTGAGAGGATACTAAGCACTTCTAAATCATGCATAATCAGCTATCCATTTTCTAATGGAACTACCAATCCTAGAACTAACCAGAAATTGGCATTAGATTTGTTGAATGTCATACTAGATAACTTCTTAAACATGTTAAGAATCTTTATAATCCTTTTAATATAACTCTTGCTACCAGTAGAAAATACTATAATATCATCAAATAACCTAAATGGCTGACCATACATTTGGATCTATGATGAAATCTAATATGTGGAGAGCCTTATTGCATTTGATTTAACATAATGAAAAAATAATCAAAAGCTAAAATAAATATAGTATGAGAAAAAGGATCACTATGTTTGAGACCTCTTTCAGCTTGAAAAAGCCTATGACTCTCCCTTTTAATGAGGACACCATAAAAATTATTAGTCAACCATCTTTTCATTATGCAGTAGAAATCAACAGCAAAACCCCTTAAAATTAAAACATCAATGATGAAACTCCAGCTAATATTGTCATAAGTCTTAGTGAGATATAATTTGAAGCCAATATTAGACCCCCTACAAGGCTTATCAATATCATTAAGCAGCTCTTAGGATGAAAGAACATTATCCCTAATACATCCTCCTTTCATAAAAGTAAATTGATTGTCACATGATAACATATGTAGTGAAGGTTACAATTTAGAAACAATAATTTGATAAATTGATAGGTCTAAAATCATGTCAGCTATTCTTCGTTCTATCCTTTTGAATTAACACAATAGATGTAGCAGTAAAGTATTTAGGAAGATCAATACGCAGGATAAAACTTTGGCTATCATTAATAACCTCATGCTTAATAAAATCCTAATGCTTTTTATAAAAATCAGCAGTATAACCACTTGGACTAGTTGTCTTATTACCATCAATAGAGAGCATAGTGATCCCCAATAAATATAGTTGTGCAAAATTTATAAATTTGACTCTGCTTTGCAATGATGCCTAAGACTTGATGCGTTATTTTGTGAAGAAGAAATTTAAGCAATTTATGTTGGGATTCTATGTAAGTGTACGTATTGTTATCAAGTAATATAGGACTTTCTGTTTAAGCCCCAAATATCAATCTCACAAGGAAGGTTTAAATTTGAAATGATAAATTAACTACGAAACTCACAATAATAAAGTAAAATACTATCACTAATTTTGAATATTTAAGGTACAATCAGAACAAAGTTATTAACTACTAGCAAAATTGTCATGCAAAGTTAAAAAGTAACTACAGAACTATGTTTATGTGATGAAGTTATCTAATATGAAAAAAACATCTTTCCCACTACAATGATTTTTTGGTTAAATGAGATGAGATAAATGGTTTAAATATATATTATGCCAAATAAGAATAGTTTTAATTCTCTACCCCAATTGAGTGTTATAGAGAATCATTAACTAATCTCTGGTTTAGTCCCTAAATTAGTGGTTGCGCTAGGAGGATACTGGCTCTCACTCCAGAGCTCCCACTTCCCCTTACCCTGAAGACTAACGCTTGCTTTAGTTTTTAAACACAAAGCAAAAATTGGGGATTTTAGTCTGTCACCATAAAATTTCGAATTCTTTGCCCAACAATGTATATTTCCCTATTTATTGGCACTTAATTTCATGCACGAAACACTCTTTTATGGAATTAAATTTGATTCTCACTCAGTTGTAGAACTCATATTCCATTTCTCAGATCATATGTTTCACAATAGATTTTAACATTTCAGTTGGTCAGATCAAAAAGTAAATTAAGAACGGAGTGGAAAAATAATCACAATTTATTTTATATTTTAAAATTGGCACATCAAAATTATCTCTTCAATTCACCATATCCCATAGCAGGAAGAAAGATAAAGAAAATTACTCAGGCTTCATGAGAAAAATAAGACAAAACGTAAATTTCATATATAAAAGAAAGTTCATCCAACAATATTAAGAAAATAACACTTATCTGAAACTCTTTCTCAAAGCGAATCCCTTGTAGCCTTTATTGGACTCTTTCTCTCTTTACAGGACTCTTGATTCTCTCTTAGAAGATGTAAGGAAGAAGAAATCTCTTACTTCTCTCCCTCTCCAACCATTCCTAGAAAAGAATTCACACTTAAACTCACCACAGAACTTGAAGAACTAACTAAAAACTCTAAAGAACTAAAGGACTAATGGATACAAGGTGGGGGGGGAGGCTTTTTCTGATAAAATTTGGCTCTAAATAAAGCCTTATGTCATTTTCTCAAGAGTTCTTCAAAAAGCATCCAAATTTGTCGAATCTTCTATAAATAGGCTTTGCACCGACATTGGCACCGTCAGTGTCAGTGGCCCTTTAATTAATTACGTGATTTCTATAAAATGGCATCGTTGGCGCTGATGATATTCTGGACTCCTAGTTCATGTTGATGTCATCGACGTCCTTGCTGGCGCTGGGTATTTTCTCCAAAACATCATTTTGACTCCAAATTCTACCCCTTTTGCTTTCTTTTTTCTTCAAGTGCTAAAAAACAACAACCTGCAATAAAACATGAAAAATACCTTCTTTTAAAGTGCAATATCACCAAAAATGAGTATAAAATATAGGTTAAAAGAAACAAATATTTTTGGTACTTCACATAGCTTCTTATGTTTGTTGTTCATCAGGTACATTAGTAAAATTCAAAGAGCTGTTCTGCAGTAATGTAATATCAAACATTATAGAGGGACAATTTTGCAACATAGAAGAACTAGTAGAAGCCAAAAATAATAATTTCTTAAAATTTCCAACAGCACTTGTAGCAATATCATTAGATTTTGTAATCCAATTCACTTATTCATCTTTAATTGGAAGAGTAGCATTAAAAGATATTTTATTGTTAATAATAGTTTGATCTCCCTATATAAACCAATTGCTAGAAGCTTTTTGTTGAAGAAACAACTCTACTGAAGCAAAAACAGAAAATAAATTTGCATTAGCAACTAACAGTTTATTCTCAGAAGCTTAACCTTCTTCTACATCTTTTTCCAGATCAGCAACTTTTTGTTTAGCTTGAGTAACTTTATGATGAAGATTACCAAACTCATTCCTATTCCACCGTTTAAGAGCATTAGAAAGTTATATTTGTCGAAAGCATAATTTCTCTATATCGTTACCAGAGAAATGATCAAGAGGAAGATTCAAATTTTGTACCACCACTTGATGAAATCAGGATGAGATGACCAAAAATTTAGATATTTGAATGCAGATACATGAGGTTTTGAGGTAAAAGAAAATTTCAGTAGCAAAAGGTAGTGATATGAACCAGTTCTAGATAGATTTTTTACTTTAGATATAGTAAATAAATCCAGTCAATGCTGATTAATAAGGAACATGTCAATTCTTTGACAAATAGTACCCCTCCCCCAAGTAAAAGATAAGCCATGAAAACCCAAATAAAAAAAGATTTGCAAGTTGAATATTCTTAGTAAAGCTTGTCCTTTTGGAAAGACCAGGATTTATGCCACCTCTCTTCTCACTAGGATTGGAAATACAATTAAAATCTCCTACAATAAGCCAATATTCATTCATAGATTGGCTAACACAATGTTAGTTAGACCAAAGTTCTAATCTATCTGCTTTGGAACATCCAACATAAATGAAAGAAGCAAAACCTTTGAACTATTCAAATTTAAAATTGGGATGAAGAAATTGTGGATGATCTTGCAAAATATTAAATTTCACTTCATTTATGTAAAATAACCAAATTCTAATGGAATAGTTAGCCTTGAAATAATATCTAGGAAATTTCTCAGTAAATCTCAGTAAATTGTTATGCACCATAGTTTCAAGAAAAACAATAGCCAAAAATTTATGAATCTGGTTTAAATTTATAAGTCCATTAAGAGAGCCAAAATTAGCCACTCCCCTAATATTCCAACATAGAAAGATAATCATTAATAGCATTCTTTCCTGCTTTAGTAAGTCTACCAAGAAAAGAAGATTTGTGATTGTGAGATGAGCTTCCAGAAATAATAATATTCTCCTCATTTAAATTTCTCAATTCTGAATTCCATTTATTTTTTAGCTTTCTGAACCACCCATTCATCCTCTAAAATCATTTCTGACCACCATTAAATTTCCTTATACTACACCATCATCTGATAGATTTGAGTTAACCATAGGATACTCAAAAGGAGGAAGTCATTCAGTAATTGTAGACATATCTTTTTTCATATTCAATGTTCCCTCCACATTTACATCTCCAACGCAAATATTCTGATCAGGTGAGTGTTTGACATTTATTTTGACAAATGTCTCTGTTGAATTAACTTTTGTACGCAAGGCGAAAAACAACCAAAATGGACTTCCATTAATTCTTTAGGATCGTCATCCAAGTTTACATGATTTTCAAGATCAGTAGAGGTAGAGGCATGATAAAACTTGATCGGCTTTGAACCAGCGCTACAGACTTTCTTGACCTCTAAACTCTCGATCTTTTGAGGGAGAATCGAAATAAGGGTCATGGTGTTCACATAGTGGTTTATCAGATCACATATCATCTCATATTTTCTTCTCTCTATATCTTCTAATGATATTTCGTACTGAAGTTTCTCTTACTTGGTCATCATTATTTCATCTTTGGAACTATCTTCATCACCAATGTTTATGGTTGGCCTAGTCTGTTAAATGATTAAGTTGATTCTTCCTCATCCATGTCCTCGGCCTCGATCTCGGGTGCACGAGCTAAAAGAATTCCCACCAATTTATTGTAAAAGAATGGTGGAAGATCGATGAAGCGGAGGTGAATGGCCCCAACACTGTAATTCTTCTATATCTTCACTTTTAATTCTCCCAATTTCACGAGAGAAGACAGTTTCTTTGGAAGTCTCGGCATCAATGTTGAGTTCGTGAATCCACGGTCGACCCAGTAGAGTGTTGAAAGAGGTCTCAACATCAATGATGTCGAATTTAGCGGTTGTCACTAGCTCCCCAACCTTCATAAGTAATGTAAGTAATTTGAGGGCTCTCTCTCCCTTTTGGTTAAATCCTCTTAACATCTTTTTATTGGACTTAAGCTCTTGGGCTTCAATGTTTAAATATGTCAATCTCTATAGAATCATCAAGTTAAGGGATGCTTTTGGATCTACTAAAACTCTGGACAACACAAATCTGTCAATGTTTTAGATGTAGAGATGACGATTGTGGTCGGCAGTACCGAGCAACAAGTCTTCATCGGTGAAGGTCACCCCAGGCTGTTCCTTCAACGAGCAAAATTCATCCGAGGATGTGCTGGCCAACTGGGCTTAAGAGATCTCTCGGTCAAGCAAGGCTATAATCAAATACTCTCTCATCTCCTTTGATAGGATTAGAGCATCGTAGATGCTTAATCTGGCCGACAACTTTCTAATATGAGCTAGTACATTGTAATCCACTTTGTATGATCCTCCAATTTTCTCTTGGTTTTGTGGTTCATCCACTGGTAGAGGTGGAGGTAGCACTTCTCGAGTTTATATTTGTTTTCTATTATCTGTTGAAGTTATTCTTGGGGGTAATACTGTCCCACTCCTTAAGTTCACTTTTGTAACTTCTTCTTCTTGAGATATCATTTTCAAATCTTCCGGTGTTTCTTCTTTGTCAGAAAGATCTAGGTTTATGGCAAGTGGTGCATCGTGGCACTCAAGGATTGGTTCTTTACTCTCGGCACTGTCGTAAGCGGTATCGTCAATGTCTTCTTTGATCTTGTTAGTGAGTTCGTTGGACTCAAGTATGATTTAACTACCATTTTTGGAATCGATATCAAGGTTATATTGGTCAAAATCCGTTACATTTCAACCAAAAATAATTAAAACGTAGCAGAAATCATGATTATTATAATCATAAGACCCCGGAGGGGTAAAAAGATAATAACACAAAGTCAGTGGTTCGAGGATTTTCTTCCCCGAATTGAAGATAACTAATATAGTAGAGGCAACCCCTATCCTACCCCCCATGCTATCAATCTTCATGGTAGTGTTCTTCTTCTTCTTCTTTGTCTTTGATGACGATGAATCTCTAGGTGAAATCTTCATCTTGGGCTTGGCAGACTAAAGACTCTGAACGGAGGCTTGTTTTGAAGCATTTTGAATTTGTTTCAAGACTCTCTTGAGCTTATTCTAAGTCCTACTCCATCCATCTTTTCGAGTATATGGGTCAATCAAAGAGATTGCCTCAGCCAAAATCATATTTATGGAACCCTTTTCAGGTTCTTTTAAATATTCCTTCGGGATCATTATATTTCTATCTTTAAGATTCTTCTCGAGCCAATCCTTGAAAATGAAACATTCTTCGATAGTGTGTCCAAGTAATCAGTGATACAGGCAATAATTTGGTTCATCCTTCTTGTCGACCTCTTCGGGTTTCTTTTGATTTGGTAGTCTGAACTCAGTTTTCTTCATCAAATTTCTGAACATCTTGGATATTGCTTCATCATTGAAGGAATACATCACTTTCTATTGCTTTGCCAAAGATATTATCTTATTATATGTTTGAGATGATCCTCCTTGAGGCGGTCGATGGTTGGACTGGTTATTCTGTTTCTGAGCATGCTGTGATGAAGATTGACGAGGATTTTCTGCATATATCTTCATTGGTTGTTTCTCTTTATCGACAGTCGCTACTGTTCCTGACTTCTTTTCAAATACTCTGGATTTACTGATTTGTTGGCACTTAATCCAAATACGGGTGAATGTCTTAACTGATCTGTTGGGCAAATCAGCATACCAATCGAAAGTAATTTCTGTCAGGCTGCTGGCAAACTATTAGAAGAGCAAAGCCTCATTACTTATTGTGTTGCCACAAATGACTCAAAAATGTGTTATGTGCTGTCTGGGATTTTCAGTCCCATCAAATATCTTAAGGTTTGGGGACACAAAACCATTAGGGAAGGGTATGACATCAAATTCTTCCGGGTAAGGTTACCCTAAAACTAATGAACCACCCTTAGATTGAGTTAAGGCCTCCCAAACCTACTTGACCATTTGTTTAAATTCCTTCTCTGGCATGGAGCTCGATGAATAATCCTTTTTTGGTTGCTCATCCCTGTTTGTTGAGGCAAATTCTATTCTTGCATCTGTAATATGTATAATTTCTAGTTGATTGACCTATGGAGAGGCTAACTGTGGGGGTTGAGATTGTCCTTGAATTGTGGCCATAGCAGCCATGGCTGCGACCATCTTTTCTATCATTTTCTCCAATTGGCTGGCTTGCTCATCTTTTAGGAGGATAACTCTATGCAGCTCATCTACGACGTTCTCTATGATGAGAGGTTGAGCCTCAAACGTAGATGTAGAGGATTTGGTCTTGATAACATGGACATCTATGAAATCTTCTTTGAGGTAATCATTATAGTCAAAATCTTCATCATTATCAATGGAGACTCCATGTTCCAGAGCCAACTCAGAAATCTCGACCTCCCTGAGCTGTTTAACTTTTCCTTCAATTATTGAATCTTGAATTTCCTTAAGATCTGGAGGACCCTGTGGACCACCTACTCTTTTTCCTCCATCTCACTGACAATTACTGCAATAATGTCAGATACTTTGGACCCTGGCTTCATTCCATGATCTTGCCCTGTGAGCTTACCAGATCGTATCGGTACAATGGCCTTGGGTACCCACACCTTTTTCTTTGATGGTGATGTCTTGAGATGAAGTGTCTCAACAAAAACATCAGTATATTGATGATATGTAAGCTCCCCATGGTGCAGACCGACTACAATATCGGGAAACTTGTTCATCTTTTCCTTTGAGACTTTAGAATTATCTTTGAGGTGGGTGATTGGTAGAATTCTTGGACCCAGTCGTGATTAACCGGTCGATGACTTGCGGGTCTAGTAATGGTAGAATTAGTAGTGACAATAGTGGTATCACCTATGCTCCCCAAACAAAATCAGACGGAAATGCGAGCGGGCAGGTTTTCAATTGACTTTTGAGATTGTTTAACAGATCTGACGTCCTTTAGAATTTCTTTCTTCATGCAAGGGGATACTGCATGACCCAGTCATTTAAGTAATTCATTAATTAAAAAACCTTCCTTGGCAGCTAGCCTCTTGAGAACTACACTGACTCAAGTGATAGGAGTGGATTTCTTTCTCTCCTCACCATGCCCATGAAGTGATGGTAAAGTAGCAGAAATTTTCTGTATACTCTCGTACCTGTTAGTGTCAATTAAGGGATGTAACCTACTCCCTTACAGAAGTGGATAGGTCTCTGACAATGCTGACTCATCCTGGTGAGGATTTTCATCAATAGGTGCTTCCTAGAAAATCTGGGCTTTAGTAGCTCTCCGAAACTTCTCGTTACGGTTTCTCCTTTGGGTTTGGGTTAACGGTCTAGTCCTCAAACTTGATCCAATTTCAGACACTGATGGTGGGACAACCAATCCTTCAGTCAGGTATTCAAAGATCATAACTTCTTTGCCCTTAGCAACAGCGGGAACAACATGCTTGGTAGGTGTTGTGGTGGCAGTAGTCTTGGCCTTCTTGTAAGAAGGAAAATTGCTAGGGCAGTTCAGGTTGAACTCGCAGATGGTTCTTGAAACTCTGGAGCAATGAATTTCATTTTGAAGAAATGGGCTTTCCCTAGAATGACTTTGAAATCTTCAAATCATGCTCCAAACTTGATGGTGGGAGCGACAATGTGGGCATCGCGGCTCGTCTGCAGGTTGCAGGAAAAAGTGAGCATTGGGTATGCCATTGCAACTTCGAAAAGAGAAAGGTCTGATAATAGCTATTTGGCCAAAACCTTGTGATCTTAGTGCAAGCACTAAAAATTAAAAGAGGTCGATTTGTAAACCGGGGAAGTCTTTATTTAGTTTGTGGGGATTTTAAAAAAAATTAGTAAAAGTAGCTTAAAAGTAGAAAATTTTAATTATAAGAAAATCTTAAAGTGTGCGCAACATGACACAATCTGATTTAACTTGCAAAATAGCAAATCAAAGTTGAGAAGGAGATGTGAAGTATTTAGGACCCAGTGTTGGACCAACTTAACAACGCACAATGCCTAGGTGGAACTAGTCCACCAACACACCTATATGGATCCAACCGCACATGAAGATTAAAAAGTACTTAATGGCCTCCTAAACCTCCCTGTTCAAAGGTGGTTGAACAACAGTTGTGAAGTCCAAAGAGTTGACCGTACTTTTCCAAGACAGAAATGTGTAAGGTATGTCAAAGGAAGAAGGGTAATTTGGTTCTTGAGGGACATGAACACATTACAGATATGTGAAGATTGCATTTCTTTATTTAAATGGAAAGAGAAGCTCGTTCCCAGCTCGTCAGAAGCTATTTGCACTATTTTTGGTTGGAGGAGTTGCCCATTGGAAGCTCCTGGTCACTGGAATTGAAATCTCGTCGCCCGCTTCAGAGGAACATTTTAATCTACCAATATATATAAGTTTTAGAAAAATATGAAAATAAATTGAACTCATATTTTTCATAGTTTAAATGAAAGAGCACTATAACTCAAACTCTGCATCTATCCCAAAAGATAAAAACAAGACTTGAGGATGAGGCTCTATCAAATAAACTAAGAAATATATGACATTCTTTTGGCCTGCGAAACCATTTTACTTGCCGACAATTTTCCCTATTTAATAGGAAGAATTAAATGGAGTTTATTTTAAGCTTGGTTTGGACAAGCTTCCTATAAGGGCAAGCCCTATAGCTAATTACATCTTAAATGACCAAAGTCACCTAAGAAAACTCTTGATAAAAATCAAGAAATATTATCTTCAAAGAGGTTAAAAGAATAGGACTTTTCAACGCGATCGAACAAAGAGGTGTGAAAGAGGAATGGTTCAAATTTGGAGCACTTTGTTGTAGAGTCCAAAAGAGAAAGAACTAGGGGATGTCATAGATCCGGAGGAGAAGCTCAGTGACTTCCCAGGCTATCCTATTTAAGTGTTTCATCCCGCAAATTTTATTAATTTAGGGTTTTCATTTGGGTGAAATGATCACACAAATAACCTAAAAGATGTGAGGATTTAAGTCATGCCGAACGACAACCTCAGAATCCTAAGGCAAGTGAGGGCTTGTATTGTATAGCAGAGTTATACAAAGGCTTAAAGATAAGGCGAAGCCTCGCGTTGCATAAGCAAACTACCCCAAATTCCTATGGCTTGGTTGTTTAATTCTAAGGAAGTAAATTAGTTTAGCTGATGTAGACGTGTTTTGCTATTGAAGATGGTCATGCTAGCTCCAAGCTCCTTGCCGTTATGAGTATAAGTTTTCCAATGTGTCAGGTTATGATGTCAAATCAGATGTCCTTATGATTAAAGTTTTTAAAATGTTATGGGGCATATTAAAGTTGATTAAAGCAACACTAGTTAGGATCCTATGGTTCCCTCATTCCGGTACCACTATTTTCTATTGGATTCGCTTAGTCCAAATGAATTTACTAAACTCAACTTAATGAGTTCCATACTTTCATTTAGACCGTGGTAAACCTCATTATCAACCTTAGGTTTCCTCCTTCGAGGGATTCGAGATCATCCAATAGAGACGTCTTCATTTAGTTGTAGTTGTTGTTTTTGTGATGTTTATGATTAAATTTTGAGTTATCTAATATTTAAAATTTTGTGGCAACGAATTTTGTCTTGGTTGATTTTAATTTTGGATGGTTTTGTTTTTGTGGTTATCCTAGCAGTTTTTTTTTTTATGTAGGGTGACATCATTGTTTAGCTTGCAAGTTTGCATTTTGGTTATACATGCAGGTGAGTAAGTATAGTAACATGCTAAAAAGTAAAGTACAATAAACCAAAATTGTAGGTAAATAAATCATAATAAAAGCATACCTGGATGGTCTTCCCGTCACTCCAACTGAAACTCAAAAAATGTATGTAAGGGCATTTTATGTAAAGTGGGAAAATAAGGTTCCTATATTATATCTTGGTGAGTCCTTATTGGTTTGATTAAGGATGATTTTATTAAGCAAGCCGTAGTGAGTTTAGTAGACCTCCGAGGTATCCAACAGGTCAGGAGAAAAAGCAGGTCCATGCTTTCTCCTCACCGCTTAGTGAAAGGTCTCAAGCTCATTTAAACTTATTATGTTGCTTAATAATCCATCCTATATATATTTCTAGTGTTCGGTGAACATCGATGTTTCAATTATCCCTAAGAGTAGGGTGATTATCATTTGTCATTTAATTTGACAATTATGTGGGTGAAGACCCTCAAGAGGGGGCAAGTTAATGCTATTAAGACATTTAGCCAATTTTAGCATTAAATTGGACTTGTAGTGTTCAATTTCTAGTTGCATTCTCTTTTCTAATGCTCATTTAACCAAATTTGATTTAGCTTAGGTCACTACTACGCCCTTAAGATATTGGTGGATGTCTTAGTCATTTCGAAGGAGATAAAATTTTAAATGATAATAATTCATCATCAAAAAATTTGAATGTTATCTGAACATCAAAATGGGGGTATTAAATTAATGAGTTATTAACACCCAAAACCATACCCCTAAATCTTGGATCATTTAATTTACTAGACTTCCAAATTTTAATAAATTAGGAAATTACAAATTATCTTTTAATTAAGAAAAAAAATGAGATTGGTTTCTACAAATTAACCCCTTGTGTTTCAGTCATCCAAATAGGTTAATTAGGATCAAAAGGTTGCCCATTTCCCTTTATTGAATTAAGCCTAAATGTTAATTAAGGCCAAATTCTCAAAGTTATAATTTTGCCCCTAAGTCTCTATCACTTCATAATTTATCGAATTTAATTCAAATGACTTTAGAATTTTCTTCCTACCTTACTCATGGGTCAATTAAGACATGAGAGAAGAAAATGTAATTTTTCAACTTTTAATTTAATTCATATAATTATTGATATGCAAAAATAGAGTTTTTTAAAGAAAATTCCATATCTTGACCAAACCAGAGCGTAATTCTTTGAAATTTTTAGTGGAGGTAGCCTTAGACTAGAAAACCATTGGAACCAAATTGCATGATTATATTTGAATTATTAGAATTATTTTAAGTTATGAAGTGTTAATTAATTAAAATTTATTTTAATTATAAAAAATTAAATTTTGAATTTTTATTAAATATTTATAAGGTCAAAGAACCTAGAGAAACAAATTTCACATTTTTTTTAACTTTTCTTTGAATTACTAGAATTATATAAGTGAAAGTTTAAGAGAAAATCATTTTTTAGCCTTTAAAAATTATTTTTAGCTTTAAAATTCAATACCTTCACTTAAAAAAAAATTAGGAAAAATACTACAATTGCTCCTATGTGCTTAGGAAACAATTGAGAACAATTCTATGAATTTTATCAATTTTGTGATTTTTATTAATTTTTAATTATTTAAATATTAAAATAGGCTTTAAAAAATGAAGTTTTTATTTTAATAACAATTTATTTTTAGAAAATTTTCCTAGTCACACAGAGCTCTCAAAACCAATTTTTATAATTTTATGAGCTATAATTTAATTATTAAAAATCATTTTAGTGTCAAAAATGTCATTCAACTTAAAAAAAATCAAGTTAAGTTATCAAATGAACTTAAAATGTTTTTAAATTTTTATGGGGAGTTCTCTGAACTTCAAATCATAGTGGAAGATCAAAATCAAGTCATTTAGATGATTTTTTGTTGCAAATTAATTTTCTTTGTATTTTAGGGTTTTGTGAGAGTTAAGAGTGTTCTTAGTGACCTGGCCCATAAAAAATTTTCCAAAGAGTTCTCTCGTCACAATAAACCTTAAAAAATCTCTTTGGATTTTTCTAAGCAACATGCTAATTATTATGATTAATTTATGCAAATAATGGACATAAACTCAAAAAATATGGATCTCTGTCTAGAGGTCTTCTCTGACTTTAGAAAAATCAGAGAATATCCCTCATGACAAAGGCAACAACATACCAAAATATCAAGCTATGGTGAAATTTTTACATGCATGGAGAGTTAAAACACTCAAAATAATATTGAATTAATTAAAAATAAAATATTCTTCAAATAAATTTCAAAATAGTTGTGCAAAATTTATAAATTTGACTCCTCTTTGTAACGGTGCCAAACACTTGATGCGTTATTTTGTGAAGAAGAAATTTAAGCAATTTATGTTGGGATTCTACGTAATTATACGTATTGTTACCAAGTAATACTAGACTTTCTGTTTAAGCCCCAAATATCAATCTCACAAGGATGGTTTGAATTTGAAATGATAAATTAACTAGGAAACTCACAACAATAAAGTAAAATACTATCACTAATTTCAAAGATTTAAGGTACAATCAGAACTAAGCTATGAACAATTAGCAAAATTGTCATGCAAAGTTAATAAGTAACTACAAAACTATGTTTATGTGATAAAGTTATCTAATATAAAAAAATATCTTTCCCACTACAATTAGTTTTTGGTTAAATGAGATGAGATAAATGGTTTAAATATGTAGATGCCAAATAAGAATAATTTTAATTCTCTACCCCTATTCAGTGTTGTAGAGAATTATTAAATAATATCCAGTTTAGTCCCTAAATCAGTGGTTAGGCTCGGAGGATACTTGGTCTCACTCCGGAGCTCCCACTTCCCTTACCCTAAAGAGTAACACTTGCTTTAGCTTTTAAACACAAAGAAAAAATTGGGGATTTTAGTCTGTCACCCTAAAATCTCCAATTCTTTGCCCAACAATGTATATTTCCCTATTTATTTGCACTTAATTCCATGAACAAAACACTCCTCCATGGAATTAAATGTGATTCTCACTCAGTTGTAGAACTCATATTTCATTTCCTAGATCATATGTTTCATAACAGATTTTAACATTTCAATTGGCCAGATCAAAAGGTAAATTAAGAACGGAGTGGAAAAACAATCACAATTTATTTTATATTTTAAAATTGGCACATCAAAATTATCTCTACATTTCATCATATGTCAGAGTAGGGAGAAAGATAAAGAAAACTACTCAGACTTCATGAGAAAGATACGAGAAAACACAAATTTCATATACAAAAGAAAGTTCATCCAACAATAATAAGCAAATAACACTTATCTGAAACTCTCTCTCAAAGCAAATCTCTTGTAGCCTCTCTTGGACTCTTTCCCTCTTTACAAGACTCTTGATTCTCTCTTAGAAGATGTAAGCAAGAAGAAATCTCTCACTTTTCTCCCTCTCCAATAATTCTTAGAAAGGAATTCACACTTAAACTCACCACAGAACTCAAAGAACTAACTCAAAACTCTAAAGAACTAAAGGACTAATGGACACAAGGTTGGGGAAGGCTTTTTCTGATCAAATTTGGCTCTAAATAAAGCCTAATGTCAGTTTTTGAAGAGGTATATCCAAGAAATCATCAAAAAGCATCAAAATTTGTCGAATCTTCTATAAATAGGTTTTGCATCTACATTGGCACCGTCGGTGCCAGTGGCCCTTTAATTAATTATGTACTTTCTGTCAAATGGTATCCTTGGCGCTGATGCTATTCTGGACTCCTAGTTAATGTTGATGTCGTCGATGTCCTTGCTGCCACTGTTTGCATTGGGTATTTTCTCCAAAACATCATTTTCACTCCAAATTCTACCCCTTTTGCTTTCTTTTTCTTGAAGTGCAAAAGATTAACAACCTGCAATAAAAAATGAAAAACAGCTTCCTTTAAAGCATAGTATCACAAAAAAAGAGTACAAAATATAGGTAAAAAAATACTATTTTTGGTACTTCACATACCTTCTTATATTTATTGTTCATCAGGTGCATTAGTTAAATTCAAAGAACCGTTCTGCAGTAATGTAACAACAAACACTATAGAGGGACAATTCTGCAACACAGAAGAACTAGTAGAAGCCAAAGATAATAATTTCTTAAAACTTCCAACAGCACTTGCAGCAATATCATTGGATTTTGTAATCCAATTCCCTTATTCATCTTTAATTTGAAGAATAACATTCAAAGATATTTTATAGTTAATAATAGCATAAAAAATTTGGAATTTCGATCCCTGTATAAACCAATTGCTAGAAGCTTTCTATTGAAGAATCAACTATTCCGGAGCAAAAACAGAAAATAAAGTTGCATTAGCAACTAGCAATTTATTCTCAGAAGCTTAACTTTCTTCTACTTCTTTTTCCAGATCAGGAACTTTTTGTTCAGCTTGAGTAACTTTATGATGAAGATTACCAAACTCATTCCAATTCCACCATTTAAGAGCATTAGAAAGTTATATTTGTAGAAAGCATAATTTCTCTATATCGTAACTAGAGAAATGATCAAGAGGAAGATTCAAATTTTGTAATACCACTTGATGAAATCAGGATGAGAAGACCAATAATTTAGATATCTGAATACAGATACATGAGGTTTTCAGGTAAGAGAAAAATTTAGTAGTAAAAGGTAATGATATAAACTAGTTCTAGATAGATTTTTTGCTTTAGATATAGTAAATAAAACCAGTCAATGTTGATTAACAAGGAACATGTCACTTCTTTGACAAATAGTACCCCTCCTCCAAGTAAAAGAAAAGCCATCAAAACCCAAACAAAAAAGATGAGCAAGTTGAATATTCTTAGTAAAGCTAGCCATTTTGGAAAAACCAGGATTTATGCCACCTCTCTTCTCACTAGGATTAGAAATGCAGTTAAAATCTCCTACTATAAGCCAATATTCATTCATAGATTGGATAATACAATGTAAGTTAGACCAAAGTTCTAACCTATCGGCCTTGGAACATCCAACAAAGCCTAGTAAATCACTGTAAATTGTTATGCACCATAGTTTCAAGAAGAACAATAGCCAAAAATTTATTAATCCTGTTTAAATTTATAAGTCCATTAAGAGAGGCAAAATTAGCCACTCCCCTAATATTCCAACATAGAAAGTTAATCATTGATAGCATTCTTTCCTGCTCTAGTAAGTCAAGAAAGAAAAGAAGATTTCTGATTGTGAGATGAGCTTCCATCAATAATAATATTCTCTTCATTTAAATTTCTCAATTCTAAATTTCTTTTATTTATTAGCTTTCTCAACCACTCAGTCGTCCTCTAAAATGATTTATGACCACCATTAAATTTCCTTATACTGCACCATTATCTGATAGATTTGAGTTAACCAAAGGATACTTAATAGGAGGTTGTCATTTAGTAACTATAGACATATCTTTTTTTCAGATTCAATTTTCCCTCCACATTTACATCTCCAACACAAATATTCTTATCAGGAAATTTTTTGGTATCATCTGGACCTATTGTGTTAGTTATAACATCACCAATAGCATGATTAATTGTATCAGCATTGTCCATTAACGATGAGAAAAAAGGAGGATTTTGCATAAAATCGTTACCAAGAATATGAACTTCCACCAAAGAAGTATCAAGCTGAATATGAGATAAGACAATTGGAGGGGGTTGTATAATCTAAAAAATAGAGGGCTTATCAAGCTAATTAGTATTCTTAGTCTTGAGACTAGGATGTAGCCAATAACATTTATTAGTGGTATGACCAAACCTTTTGCAGTGATGGCAGTAATAAGGTCTCTGCTCCATAAATACTGATTGGCAATAACCATTATGAGGAGTTCCCAACCATATTTCATTCACTTCAGGAAGAGTGACATCCCTTTCAACCAATATTTGGGTAGTAGAAGGTCGAGTTATATTAAAAGTAGGGATATCCAACTTCATAGGTATGCCTAAAGCAGCTCCAATTGAATAAAGGATTTAATGATTGAAAAAATGTAATTTAAGACCTAGAAGTTTATACCAGATGGGTACTATTAGAGATTTCAAACTGGGATCAAATTTAGGTGACCATTTTAACATTTTCATATTCCTTCCTTCAATCAGAATAAAATTCATTGAAAAGACTCTAGCATAGTCTCCTTCATTTGTAAGATGAATCATAACATTTCTACCATCAACCACTCCAATCTTCCAAGGGCCGGTAAGTTTAAACCCTTCAAAAGCCTTCCTTAGCTTCCATCTTTGGATTACACAATTGGACTGTACCAATAAGAGTGAACTTATGAGAACCAGCCAATAAAGATAGTTTTTCCTAAAAAAAAATGAAGGTCAGCATCCCACCATTCTTTATACTTTTCTTGATAAATCTGCAATCACCCATTCATCCACAGAATCTTGATAAGTTTGAGGAAATACCAACTTATCAGTATTCTTAACACTAAGATTACCATTCCCCACTATATCAATAAAAGTATATTTTCTAGGAAGAAAATCAAGAACCGAAGTAGGAACATAATTGGACATTATAATGCTTGAAGGAGTGGAGCTTCCCAGAAAAGAAACAAAATTTTCGCAATCAACGAAAAGCAGAAACACAATAGAATATTAATGATTAAAAACATTTAAAATCAAGAATCCTGGGAGAAAAAAAACACTAGAAATTTTTTCAAGAAAAAGAGAGAAAACAGTATAGTCCAACTTCTACACCTCCACCCAATAAACCAAAGATGAAAAAACCACAAAATTTTTAATAAAGGGGATGAGGAAAGAGCAATGTTGCCAAAACCTTAGCAGAGCAATTCTTGAATCCATATTTTCAATATTATATATATATATATATA
>JXCR01147269.1:136346-149015 GCA_002079205.1 Phalaenopsis hybrid cultivar
CCCCCCCCCCAATACCACCAATAGTAGACAAAAAACATCCATCAGTATTAACTTTTATCCATCAAGATGGTGAAGACTTTCAAAGGATTAGATAAACTTGTGGGGCCTTAGTTGTATGATTCGAAGGCTGTAAGAAAATCTTACGGAACTTCTTGAATTTTGTGAGCTTGTAGAGAAAAACTAAGCCGTTAGTGGAGTTCTTTGTAAAAACCAGCAAGTGTCCCTCAAACTTTGCATTACTCATTGGCATCCACAGAAACCATGCATTAATACATGGTTGAAGGAATAAATGAAGATCCAGCCAATCATTCTAACACTGAGAGAAATCCCACCAAGAAAAAGGTAGGATATTGATCTTCAGCTTTAACAAAATGTAACTCTAGACCCTCTAAACAAAGGCATAACTGGAAAATAAATGATTAAGAGTCTCCTCCTCCTTTTTGCACAACCACAATAAAAAGACCCCCTCAGCCCTTTCAATTTTATGATGTCATCAGTTTCTAGAAACTTTAAAAATAATCTCCAGCAAAAGAATGAAATTGAAGGAAACTTAATTAGAATCTTCATAATCTTATTGAATTGGGTAGTATCCAAAATGTTATGTAGGGCGAGAAGGTTCCAGCCATCACTAGACTAGAAATCAACCACTTGAAGAGATAGATCAATGTGGGGATTGGAGTTCTTTGCCAACATGCCATCAAGTGTCAAGTTTTCTAGCCAAAAATTAATTTTTCCCTCTCCAGATTTTCAAATGAATAGATTTTCAACAATAGTTCTAACCATGTTTGTTGACCTCACTTTTTGTTGAGGTTCAGTTTTTCCTCTTTAGTAGCCTAAGGTCTAGCCATATGACTTTCCTATTAACTATTCTTAGAAAACTAGACAAGGAACCCTCACTATTAGAAATTTCAAACTCTTCTCTACTCAACTTGAAGTTCAACATATTGGTCCTAACCTCTAGCACTTTGTAGGTGGGGTCACTATGGGGGAAACTCAAGATGAGTCACCCTTAGGACTGTTGGACCTTAGGTTAACCCTGGGTGTTGGTCTAGAGCTAAGGCACTTACTTGCAATCACTTGTACTCACAATCACTCAATAGCCTAAACCCTGAACTTTTAGGTTTTGGTCCCTTAATACTATTGGGAGACTCCTATAGGTGGTTCCCTAAACCCATTAGCCCTAGCTAGGGTTTAGCTAAGACCACTACATAAAGGACCCAAAATGGGGTTTCCATTGATCCATGGCTTATTTATGGTGGTTAGCAATCCAACTCTATCAAGATACCCAACCTACCCTATTGCTCCTAAATTCTCCTAAATTACCTAGATACCCTTAGGACCCCAAATTTGGCCAAAATCTCCAAATCTAGCCAAAATACCCAAACTTGTTTAAGAATCACTTCAAACACCTTGAAAACACCCAAATTATCTAAAATCTCCAAATTGGCCAAATAACCAAAATATCCCTCTTTAGCCTAAAATTCCAAAAATTTTATAAAATGCCAAAAATTTCCAAAACCTCTCAAATATTCCAATTTTCCTTTTTCTCAACTATCACATGACCCAATTTGGCCAATTTAACCATCCTTGATCAAAACCCCCAAATTGCCCTTTAAAGGCCCATATTTTCTCTAAATCACCTCAAATGTCTATCCAATCGGTCCCAATTTCCCTAATTTCAATTCTAAACTCAAATTCACTCTTCATATGACCAATGAAGACCAAATCCAAGCCCAAGTGATCCATGATTTGAACCCAATTTTGATTTTGATCAAAAATCCAATTTTGATTTAGATCAAAAACCCAATTTTGGCCCCATGACTTGTTTCTACCAAATTGAACACATATCCCACTAAATTGGCCATAAGTTGTGTTGAAAAATCTTCATAACATTCCTACACATCAAATTTGACCTTCAATTGGCCTTGGTAGGACCTCATTTTCGTTTGGTTTCAACCTAAGTCCA
This sequence comes from Phalaenopsis hybrid cultivar, assembly GCA_002079205.1. Lineage (NCBI taxonomy): Eukaryota > Viridiplantae > Streptophyta > Magnoliopsida > Asparagales > Orchidaceae > Phalaenopsis > Phalaenopsis hybrid cultivar. The sequence goes on from JXCR01147269.1 coordinate 138,313, forward strand.
AAAGCCCCAAATTTGCCCCAAATTGACCATGTTTCAAAATTTGACCAAATTGACGACCGTAACCCCAATATTTCAGCTCCATCCCTTCATGAAAAATATTCACAACACATCCATTAATCATGTGGACCACTCAATTTGGACTTAGCCCAAGGCTAGCCCTACCTAGACCCATGTCTAGCCCAACACGCCCAAATTGGCCAAATCTCAAAAATCCCTCAAATTGACCTACAAATTGAACTCAAAATGGCTTCAACCCTTCACCAAAATTCTTCATAACAATCATCTACACAAAGTTGATCAATCATTTGAGTCATTTGACATGGATAACCTGGACCAAACCCAAAATTTGATCACTTGAACCCACATTGAACCAATGCATTAAAGATGGCCTAACTTCCCCAAAGTCACCAAATTAACTCCACCTCAACCATTGGTTAGACCCTAAGACTGAGCCAAAACCCATCTAACCACCTAAACTAAGCCATGGACTAAAGATCCCCTAAATTAAGGAATTTTATTCCATTTTTGCTTAAGCTTAGGATATTTTTGCCAAAATTAAACCTCAATCCATTAAATTGTTGTGACATATTCCCCTTGGTTCCCTAAGCTCCTAGCTACCTCCCCCTGGTCGGCTGGCAAGCCTAGTGGCCGAAAAATGGCCAAACCAAGAGCCACCCCCATGGAGCTTCACCCAAATGAAACCTAGAGGCCAGCTCATCCAAATCAAACTGTAGAGCTCCTCTGCCCTCCACCGAAGCACCACAATGCACCCAAACTTGTGCCCTGAGAGCCACCCCATGGCCATTTTTATAAGAACTCATCTCCACAGAGAGCTTCCCAAATCACTCACAGAGCTTCTTTGAGACCTCCACAACCCATTCCAATCACTCCACTACCTTGATTCCCCCTGTGTAAGCCTAAATTTGAGCTTGAAAATTAGGGTAGAAATATGACATCTCCAAAAACTCTACCAAACTTCAATTGCTTGTGCCCACACCTTCATAACAGCTAGAGAAGACAAATCCCCATGAAATTACCCTTTGAAATAGCCTCCACCATAGCTCCAAACAAACACCTGAAATCGAGCTTGGTCAAATTCATATTTAGGTCTTACACCACACTGAGAGGCTTACTCCCTAGCCTTCTTGGACCCCAACGAATGTGCCAAGACCCTCTCTGATTGAAGCTTCACTTCTCAGAGCAAAGGTATAAAACATCTCCTTCCCCCGAGCCTATTTTGACTCTCTATTTGATTAAGCTTAATTTAATTGCATGATTACCATATGGATATGTTTGTCTCACTTAGACGAGTCGATAAGATCAAACCAAAAGTAATTTGGTTGAGTCTAGGATGAGATTTTAGGGTTTTAGTGTGGACGATCATGGGATCACTCTATCAAAGACGATGACGGGGAGGCATCCTTGATAGAGTGATCCCATGATCGTCCACACTAAAACCCTAAGATCTCATCCTAGACTCAACCAAATTACTTTTGGTTTGATCTTATCGACTCGTCTAAGTGAGACGAACATATCCATATGGTAATCATGCAATTAAATTAAGCTTAATCAAATAGAGAGTCAAAATAGGCAACGGCGAATGGACGTAGGAGATCACGCGTGTATCAAATGGATGGAGGAGATCAAGCCGGACAACACTTTGGAACATAAACTGTCGGCCGAGTCAGCACTGAGGTGGATGGCAACGTCGAATGGGAGTGCGCCGCGTGGAGTTCGAAGCCGTCGTAGTTTGAGGGGGTGCCACACTGTTTAAAAAGATAAATAAGGATTTTTCATATTTATTTAAATGCGCCTAACTCCAAAAATTCATATCTTAGTGTAGAAAAATCACAAAAAAAAATACCCTCTTGCTTAGTGAACAGAGGAAAATAATGTGGAAATAATTTGAACTCAGCTGATGAATATTTTATTTTTAATTATTTAAATACTGATTTGAATATTTTGATTCTCCATGCATATTGGAACTTCACCATGGCTTGAAATTTTAACATGTTATATTCTGTGTCAAGAGAAATATCCTCTAATTTTTCCAAAGTCATAGGAAGTATCTAAACAGAGATCTATATTTTTCAAGCTTATGCACATTATTTGCTTAAATTAATCATGAATATTATCATGTTGATTAAAAAATTCCAAGAAAATTTTGGAAGGTTTATGATGACCAGGGAACCTTTAAGAAAATTTTTCATGAGTCTAGTCATTTAAAGTACACCTAATTTTCACAAACACTAAATCACTAAGATAATTAATTTTTTAAAATATAAACATAAAAATGACTTTATTTTTAATCTCCATTATTTTCTAAGATCTAGAGAACTCCCCATAAAAATTTCAAAGCATTTTGAGTACATTTGATGGACAAAATTTATTTTTCAAGTTAAATGTCTTTTTTGGCACTAAAATGATTTTTAATGATCAAAATATAACTCAAAATTTATAAAAACTTATTTTTTGAGTTCTCTGTGATCAAGGTTATTTTCTAAAAATAAAATAATATTTAAAATAAAAACTTGATTTTTAGTCTATTTTAAACAGTTTTTAGCATTGTCTTTCTTGTACTTTCATACTGTGCTTTTATATCTGCAAAATCGTATGCTAAACAATGATATAACCTTGCATGAAAACCAAAATCAAAACTAAAACTAAAATCAACCAAGATAAAATTCACCGCCACAAGATTCAAAATATAAAACAACTCAAAATTTAATCACAAACATCACACAAAACTACAATTTAAAATAAATTAAGATGTCTCTATCGAATGATCGAGAATTCCTCGGAGGAGGTAACCTACAATTTCTAACAAGGCTTCCCACGGTCTAAATGAAATTATGGAACTCATTAATTTGAGTTTAGTAAGTTCATTTGGACTAAGTGAATCCAATAGAAAATAGTGATACCGGAACGAGGGTTTAGTAAGTTCATTTGGACTAAGTGAATCCAATAGAAAATAGTGATACCGGAACGAGGGAGCCGTAGGATCCTAACTGGTGTCGCTCTAATCAACTTTAATATGACCTCATAAAATTTAAAGATGCGTTTGATAAGTTCATTTGGACTAAGTGAATCCAATAGAAAATAGTGATGCCGGAACGAGGGATTGTAGGATCCTAACTGATGTCGCTCTAATCAACTTTAACGCGCCCTCATAAAATTTAAAGAACTTTAACCATAAGGCTACTTGATTTAACATTATAACTTGACACACTAGAAAACTCAAACTCATCGTGGCGAGGAGCTTGGAGCTAGCATGGTGGGTAGCACGACCATCTTCAACAGCAAAATTTGTCATCCTCAACTAAACCAATCTTCCTTCTTTAGACTTCAAGCAACAAAGCCATTGGACTTCGAGTTTTCTTGCTTATGCAACGTAAATCCTCACCTTATCTTTAGGCCTTTGTACAGTCTTGCTATACAATATAAGCCCTAACTCGTCTTAGGATTCTGATGTTGTTGTCCGTCACGACCTAAACCCTCACATCTTCCAGGCTATTTATTTGATCATTTCACACGAATGTAAGACCTAACTAATAAAATTGACAAGATGAAACACCTAAATATGTCTTCTCAAAAATGAAGCCAAACATTAGGATAGCTTAGGAAGTCACCGAGGTTCTCCTCTGGATCCATGACATCTCTTTAGTTCTTCTTCCTTTGGATTCTACGATAAAATGTTCCAAATTTGAACCAATCCCCTTTCACACCTCTTGTTCTTCCTCCTTTGGCATCTATGACAAAATGTTCTAAATTTGAACCAATCCACTCTCAGAACTCTACGTCTGATCTCATTGAAAAGTCCTACCCTTTGAAACTCCTTGAAGATAATATTTCTTACATCTGATTTTGTTGAAGAGTCCTACCCTTTGAAATTCCTTGAAGATAATATTTCTTGATTTTTTGAGAGTCTTCTTAGGTGACTTTGGTCATTTATGGGGCTTGACCTTATAGAAAGCATGGTTTATCCTTCGGGATAGATGCAGGGTTTGAGGTACAACGCTCTTTCATTTAAACTATGAAACATATGGGGTCAGTTTGATTTCATATTTTACTAAAACTAAATATATATGTAAATTAAGCGTCCTTCTGAAGCGGGCGACGGGATTTTGATTCCGGTGACCGACAGCTTCTTACAGGCAACTCCTTCAACCAAAATACTGCCGACAATGTTCTAGAATCCTCTAATTTATTCAATATGAGAGTGTGATGATGTTCCTTGTAGTATTTTCCCTTCATGGATTTGGCTCATAGAGAAGACTGCGCTTAAAATAGAATCAAGACTTTACAGAAATTAATTTTTTTTGATATGTTGAAAGCTTTTGAAACTTAACCCTCTTGCTTTAAATGGTTTGCAAGCCTTTTTCCATCTAATCCAGTGAACCTGCTTTCTCTTATCTTCCCATAAAAACCTATTTAAAGTCCTTCCAAGGGTGAGTTGAGTAGACGTTTTTGTCATAGACAGTTGTGATACATAAGAGGGGAGGGCTGCCAGTACACTTTTCAAAAGAGTGACTCTCCCCCCATTAGATAGAAAAGAGTTAGTCGTGCAATTTAGTTTATCTTGGACCTTAGAAACAATCTCATCAAATTAGATTTGTTTAGTTCTTCCTTTTAGCAGGTATACCCACAAGTATTTAAGGAGATGTTTCCCAGTCCTAAAACCTGTAAGCTTAATGATCGAGTGTTGTACATCCACCTTGACTCTTTTACTTGATACTTCAATGCTTTTTTTATGTAATAAAAGTCATTCCATAGCATGATTGGAAGTTCATTAAACATGATGAATTAGTTTGACAGTAGAATTGGTTGCTTTAGTAAATAAGATAACATCATCAGTAAAGGGTAAATGATTGACAGCAATGTTATATATATATATATATATATATATATATATATATATATATATATATATATATATATATATATATATATATATATATATATATATATATGTATATATNTTGGCTTGGCTCTACTAGGGTTCCCATGGACTGCCTAAGGTTGGTGGAATCTCCTTCCTCTCTTTACTCTCTGATCTCTTCCTACAGGTGGTTTGTCTTCTCTTTTTGGAAGCTTCTTGTTGGTTTTTCTGCTTCCTGGTGTTCTTGTCTCTCTAGTGGCTGTCGGGATACTGTTCCATTGATGTCGAGAGCTGATGGCTGAAACCAGCAATGTGGATTTAGCCACTAATATTCATTTGGCAAAGGCCACCTTTGCTGATGTTGTGGGCAAAGGCTTTGACCCTATCAAAAGCTTTGATGATTTGGTTTTCCCTCAAAGCTACCATGAGGTGGCTACCCCTGAGTAGAAAAAGTGGTAAAATGGCTATTATTTACAATGAGGAAGATATCAATAACCTGACTGAAAACTGCAAATTCACTCTAATTGGCAAATTTCAGCTAGGTCATCCTAAAATGGAAGCCATAAGAAAGTTCTTTGATGGCATCAAACTTAAAGGAGCTTGGAAAGTGGGCTTATTGATGGTAGACACATTCTCATCCGTCTAACTAGAGAAGATGATTATGTTAAAGTCTTTTCTAAATAAGTCTTACAGATTGAGGGAAACACTATGAAAATATTAAAGTGGTCTACTGATGTTGATCCAGGCAAGGAACTTTCTATAGTTCTTATTTGGTTCAAGCTCCCTGGACTAAAGCTCTATTTCATCAACCATAAAGTTCAGTTTAACATTGGACAAGGCTTGGATAAACCTCTTAAGTTGGATGTTCCAACTTTTAATTTATCATGACCATCTGTGGCAAGAATCTTAGTGAAAAGGGACCTTACTCTCCCAACTGTGGATGAAATATGGTTGGGAACTGAACACAATGGGTATTGGCAGAAAATCATTGCTGAACAGAAGACCTATTATTGTTTCCATTGCTGCATGTTTGGGCACACTGAAAATAAATGTTCTAAACTACATCCTCACCTAAGGATCCATCATCATAAGGCTTCAAAAGATGCTGCTATGTCTGAGAGAGAAAGGGATATTTCTGATAAGTGTCATGGTGAAACCATTTCTGAGAGGAATGCCCATGGTCTTGATGAAACTATCTTGGCCACCAAGGCTGTTGTAGCCATTAAGACTGAAAAAGCAGACAATCAACTAAATATAGATTGTCCTGACCATTACTTGCTGAATGTCACTGAAAATTTACCCAAGGAGGCTGTTGGCCCTTCAATATGTCACCTTGAACCATCTGCAATACAGATCATAACCAGTGAAGAAAATGCCCCTGCAACCTCTGACCCAGAGCCCTTGAACTCTCAGTTGGAAGTTGGTGAGGTGGTTCAAAAGGATTTTCCAGTGGACTCCACTTTAGTGGAGGTACTTCAGACTGCATTGGATGATGATTGGTAAACTCAAAAAATAAGAAAAAAGAAAAAGACCATCCAGGAGTTAAATAATGTAAAGGGAGGAACTTATTTACTCAGGGACAGAAATATCCATTTGGAAACCAAGGAGGCCATGGCCAACTCTTGAACGAGGGGTAAATCCATCTCCTTTGGATGATGAACCTATTGTGTTGGAATGTTAGGGGATTGGCAAATCCTAAATCCCTTAACAGACTCAGTGCTTTGAATAGGATGTATAAATTCTGGTTTACAGCTGTTTTGGAACCTATTGTGTCTAAATACCCTCAGAAAATACTCAGAAAATTTTCTGGTTTTTTATATTTTGCTAATCTAAACAATAAGATTGGGTTACTTCATAGAAAGGAAGTTATGTATCAAGTTTTGTGGGATCATCCACAATTCCTTCATATTCAATTTAGCTTTGGGGATAAAGAAGGCCTGGCTACCTTTGTCTATGCTCGAAGCTCTCAGGAGTTAAATAATGTAAAGGGAGGAACTTAATTTACTCAGGGACAGAAATATCCATTTGGAAACAAGGAGGCCATGGTCAACTCTAAAAGGAGGGGTAAATCCATCTCCTTTGGATGATGAACCTATTGTGTTGGAATGTTAGGGGATTGGCAAATCCTAAATCCCTTAACAGACTCAGTGCTTTGAATCGAATGTATAAATTCTGGTTTATAGCTGTTTTGGAGCCTATTGTGTCTAAATGCCTTCAGAAAATACTCAAAAAATTTTTTGGTTTTTCTTATTTTGCTAATCATAACAATAAGATTTGGTTACTTCATAGAAAGGAAGTTATGTGTCAAGTTTTATGGGATCATCCACAATTCCTTCATATTCAATTTAGCTTTGCGGATAAAGAAGGCCTAGCTACCTTTGTCTATGCTGGAAACTCTCCTAGAGCCAACGTGGAGCTGTGGGAGAGTATTCAGAATATCAACATTTCCTGTAAGTAAGTTTGGCTGGTGGGAGGGTACTTCAACTCCATTTCTGATCTGAACAATAAGATTTGGTTACTTCATAGAAAGGAAGTTATGTGTGAAGTTTTGTGGGATCATCCACAATTCCTTCATATTCAATTTAGCTTTGGGGATAAAGAAGGCCTAGCTACCTTTGTCTATGCTGAAAGCTCTCCTAGAGTCAAAGTGGAGCTGTGGGAGAGTATTCAGAATATCAGCATTTCCTGTAACTCAGTTTGGCTGGTGGGAGGGGACTTCAACTCCATTTCTGCCCCTTCTGAAAAATTAGGAGGCAATCCTCCTAACTCTAATTCTATGAATCTCTTTAATGACAACATCAGCTTGGCTGGCTTATTTGATCTTGGTTTCACTGGACCCAAGTTTACTTAAATGAGAGGACCTTTATGGAAAAGATTGGATATAATCTTAGTTAACTCTCTGTGGCTGAATGAATTCCTACACACCTCTGTCCAACATCTTAGGATGACTGGATCTGATCATAGGCCTTTACTCATTACCATTTTTGCATCTCGTGTTAAGAACAAAGCCAGCTTTAGATACCTCAACATGTGGTCCTCTCATACTGATCTTATTAATCAAATTTCCTTGGGGTGGAGAGAATGCTATCACCCTAATCCACTGATCAAACTGTGGCTGTTGCAAAAGAAGATTGGCAAGCATTTATCTAATTAGAACTGGAATGTGGTTGGAGATGTTAACTTGAGAGTTAAAGAGGCTAATAAGGAAGTGCTTGATATGGAAGCTAGGCTTCAGATCAATCCAGAAACTGAATTAAATTTACTGCTGGCTAATGAAAAATTGATGAATGCTATTAGAATGTAGGAGGAATTCTATGCCCCAAAGGCTGGCAAAATTAAATTCTGTGAAGGGGATAGAAATACTAAGTACTTTCATGCTTGTTTCAACTATAGGAGGAGATGTAATACAATTCACAATATTAAAGATCCATCAGGGCATTGGATATTTTCTGAAGACTTAATTGCAGCAAGTACCATCCAGCATTTTCAAATTTTGTTCACTCAACCTCCTATCACCAGATTACCAGTCCATCAGGATCTTTTTGATCAGGAATATACTAGAAATCTGAAATTCGATTCTATCCCGGGGGAATTGGAAATTTGGTCAGCCCTGAACTCATTTGAATAGCTCCAAAGTTGCTGGTCCTGATGGATTCTCAGCTGATTTCTACAAAAAAGCTTTGAAGATCATCAAGGGGGATGTTATTGAGGCAGTACAAAGCTTCTTCAATGGGATGAATTTGCCTAAATATTTTAACTCTTCTACCATTATTTTAATACCCAAAAACAATTCCAAGCCCTCTTGGGATCAGTTCAGGCCAATCAATCTCACAAATGTTATGTCAAAAATTATTAGCAAAATCATTTCAACGAGATTGCAACCTCACTTACCTCGTCTTGTCAGTGAAAACCAATCATCTTTTGTGCAAGGTAGAAGCATAGTGGAAAATGTTCTCTTGACACAGAACTAGTCCTGGACCTGGACAAACAGTGCAGAGGAGGAAATCTCATTTTGAAACTTGATATCCAAAAGGCTTGTGATACCATTAATTGGGATTTCATTGTGGAGGTGTTGTCTGCTAGGGGTTTCTCTCAATCCTTTATTTCCCTGATCCTAAGGTGGCTGTCAAATAATCATCAATCCATCTTCATTAATGGGAAGTCTCATGGTTTCTTCACTGCTACCAGAGGTATAGAGCAAGGTTTATGTTATGAAGAAATCCATCCAAATCTCACTTGATAAAACTTTCAATAAATTTTTATGGGCAGGCCAGAGAAAGCAAGTGCATTGGGTGAGATGGCAAAGCATTTGTGGCAGTACCAGAGCTAGTGACCTGGGGTTTAAAAGCTTCAAACAGATTATCCAAACTAATTTTTGCAAACTTTGGGTTATATTTTGAGCACGAACTTCAATTTGGGAAAAATTTTTAAAAGGAAAATACTGTAGAGATTAGCATCCTTCTCTTGTGACCAACAGATTGGGGGACTCTAGAACATGGAAGAATATGTTGAAGATGAGAACAAAGGCTGAACAGCTTTTCAATTGGGAGATTAGGGAAGGCAGACTAAATGTGTGGCTTGATAACTGGACAAGAGAAGGCTTAATCTCTCCTTCAACTGATTCTCATTTCAACTCAACAATACAAGTGTCTGACCTTTGGTCTGCTAATGGTTGGAACCAGCAAGCTCTTCAAAATATCCTTGACAATAGATTAATCAACACTATAATGAAAAAACCCTTTGATAGATCCAGGAAGGACAAACTTATTGTGAAGAAGAAAGTTTCCTAGACATTTTTAGCTTCCATTGCTAATTTCTGCTTTCCTCAATAAGAGATATCTTGGACTAAAAGTGTGTGGAACAAGTATCTTTCTCCTTCCATGGCCTTTTTCTCTTGGAAGCTCTTCTATGGCTTCATCCCCACTGATGATATTTTAAAGTTAAAAGGTTTGAGAGGCCCATCAAGATGCTGTCTGTGTAAATTTTAGGAGGAATCCCTCCCCCACTTATTCTTTAAATGCTATCAAGCTCAACAGGTTTGGAACATTTTGCTACCCAAATTAAAACTAATTACCATATAGCTGTCTTGCGAGGTGTTTTATTCAAGCTGGAAAGATTGGCAGGACCAACAGCTCCCTCCCATCCCTTGTATCATGGCATGGTTTGTTTGGATGGCAAGAAATAAGCTGAAATTTGATGAGGTCCATTGGGATGCAAATGTCATTGCCACACACAGTTACAGCTATTTACAGAAACTGCACTACCATAGGAAACTCCCTGACATCCTATGCACATCTTCCCTCCTTGGTACAAGAAAACTTCAAACTATCCTTGTTCACTGGAATTGTCCTCCTATGGGTTGGGTCAAAGTCAATACTGATGGTAGCTTCATGTCTCCTAATGCTGGTTTTGGAGGGGTTTTCAGAAACACTAGAGGTAAATGCCTACTATATTTTCAGTCTCCTGCCATAGCTGAAGACCCTTTGGAAGCTGAAGCCCAAGCTGTTTCTTGGGCTATTATCTTGGCCATAAAATGCAGGTGGAATCTCTTAATGGTGGAAACTGACTCTATGATCTTACTTAACATCCTGGAAGGAAGGATTTCTGCCCCTTGGTATCTAAATAAGTGGATCACTGGTATACAAACCTTGAGATTGAGGATAAAGCTGTCCCTTTCTCATACTTTTAGGGAGGGTAATAAACCTGCCAATTGGCTTGCTAAGGCTGGTCTCTATAATCAGAACCCCATCATTGATACTTATACCACTCCCCATTTAGAGTTGTTGTTGAAAGGAGATCTTGTTGATCTACCTTTCCTTAGAGT
>JXCR01147269.1:149211-230494 GCA_002079205.1 Phalaenopsis hybrid cultivar
ATATATATATATATATATATATATATATATATATATATATATATATATAAATGAAGCTTGAAGCTCAGCTAGGTTTTTTCCTCTCTTGGTACCTCTATGGCTCTTTGTATAATTCCAGTTACTAACTTTCTTAATGATGTCTCTGGACAAATCCTATGTCGTAGCCCTTGTTGGTGCTCACACTTCTGGTACTCCTAATTCTTCTTTGTTCACGACCTTATTTCATAAAGCTCTGTTAGAGGGTGGTGATTTTTGCTCCCTTTAAAAAGCTAGTAAAAAAATGGGAAGCTAGCTATCTACATTACTGAAGCAAAATGTAATACTCTTGCTTCCTCTTGTCATCTAACTTTGGTCGGGGTTTTTCTTTATGGCCATCCCAAGCTTGAGATGATTCACTAGGAATATGAGTTTATGCACCTAGTAGGGGAGTAGAAAATTAAGCTATTAGATGAGTGGCACATCCTTTTTCAACTTAATTATTATGAGGATTACACACACTTATTTGCTTGAGGATTAGTTTAGATTGATAATCATTCAATAAGAGTTTTGAAATGGATTATGGATTTCAACCCACACACTGAACCACTAACCATTCAAGTTTGGATTTTTCTTCCTTGTTTAAAGTTCCTTCGTTTTAACATAGAAGTTTTGTACCCTATTACAGTAATTTATGGTAAGCCCCTCAAAATGGGCTTCTCCACTCTTAATTTTTCTGGTCCTTCAGAAGCTAGAGTGCTTGTTGGAAGGGACATCACTTTACCCACTCTTAAAGAAATTGGATAGGCTCACAACATCACGACTATTGGCAAAGGGTAGCTATTGAGAAATTATCTATGTATTGCTTTAAGTATCAAATGTTTGGCCATTCTAACTCACACTATTACCACTTACACACTCATAAGCATAGCGCCCCCTCAAAGGTCCGCCCTTAATGTGTTGTGGATTTAGTGGAGAATTTTGCAAATATTTTTCAATATTATAAAACAACACATGACAAATATATAATAAATATGAAATATAATCTCAACAAAAATACTTTTTTATGAAATAATTTGTCTTTTAAAACTCTTTTTAAACTACCAAATCCCCTTTAGATTCAACGCAAGTATACGTATCAGTCAAGTAATAAAGAGTTCTAATGGATTCCTAGATATCGATCACATAGGGAAGTTGGAAAATCCTAAAAGTAAATTTTGAAAATTATTTTATAACAAAATCAAAAATAAAAGTAAAGTGCAAAATTTTAAAATTAATCAATCAAGTGAAGGCTAATTACAATGTAGATGTAAGACTACAAAAGTTAAACTAAATTAAATACTAAACTTTCAAATGTAAAATTATGAAAATTAAACAAAGTTTTTGTTGTGATGGAAAGTTCAAATTTAAGAAAGCGTCCTTCCCCTTTACAATGAGTATATGGTTTGTGAAGGATATGAAATCATTTAAAAAAATATATTAAAACGGTTTTGTTCCAAATAAGAGCAATCCTATTCCTTACCCTCTTTTGAGTGCTATAAAAAACATTGACTAATCAAGAGTTTGGTCTCTAATTATGTGGCTACACTAAGAGAATATCGGATGCCACTACAGAGCTCCCACTACTCCCTCCTCTGAGGGCTAACAATCTTGCATTAGTTTCCAGTCAACTGGACCAAGTTGGAGATTTTAATATGTCACCTTAAAATGTCCAATTCTTAATCCAACAAAGTATATTTCTATATTTATTTGCACCAAATACCATGGAAGACATACTCTACCATGAAATCAAATGTGATTATCCCTGTGTTGTAGAAATCATATCTCATTTAAGACATATGTATCTCAACAAGTTTTATCATTTCATTTAGATAGATTGAAAAGTAAATGAAGATCGAAGTTCAAATTATCACATTTTATTATCATTTAAAACCATAGAAAATAAAATCTATTCTTCACAAAACAATATCTTAAAGTACAGACAATTTTAAAGAAGACTACTCAGAATTCATGAGAAGGATACGATAAAACATAGATTTCATATATAAAAATAATTTTACAAAACAAAAAAAATAAAAATACAATTTATCTCACAATCCTTCCTATACAAATCTCTAGAAGTACACTCCAAGTCATTCTCTCTTAACAATCACTCCTAATTCTCTCTTAGAAGTGTAATGAAGAACAAATCTCTCACCTTCCCTATCCTCTTACAACCCTAGAAGAAAATCTCTTCTTCTCTCTCTATCTTTAACTCACGCCAAATTTCTCTCCTTTACACCACACACTCAACTCTTCAAGTTTTATTATTTTACTTTGGGCTGCCTCCTTTGGAAAATAATTTAAAATTACCTCAAAAATTTTCTCCAAAATTCAACTCCTTTGAATTTAAAAGATGTGTCATTTGATCCAAGAATCATATCTCTTCATAAAAGAACCTTTCAAAGTGTCTAAAAGAATTGAATTACAAGAGGTGTGTAGAACAAGTGTCATTTTGAAATTTGCCCTAAAATTTGTCTTAAATCGCCTTAATTTAAAAAATTCATCCCTGGCGCATCATGCGCAGATCTGGTACATCATGCACCACTTCTTTTGATTTTGGAGCTTCATGCACCAAATACTTAAAATTTGCTGTTTTGGATCTAAATTTTTTCCTTTTTGCCATTTTTGCTCCAAATACCTAAAAATAATATACCTAAGAGAAAAACACAAAAATACCCTTCTTTAAAGTGCATTATCACAAAAAATAAGCATAAATAGGTACTTAAAACAGTATATTATTTTGGTGCATCAAAATCCCCCAAACTTAAATGTTACATGCCCTCAAGTGGCACTTTTATTACATAAAAGCATATGACTTAGGATAGAGATTAGCTTATAACTTCTATACTTTAGTTTAATAAATAAAATAACAAAATTTAAGAAAAACCCTTTAATAACTTAAATTCAAACTCTAAGTCTAGGGATATTTAGTAATTAATTTTAAGATTTTCGAATCTCTATTTATTTCAAGAGGAATTGCAATTTGACATATTAAGAACATTTAGAACATTCATTTGAAAAGAACTTCATGAAAACTTTACTAGAAATGCTACTAAAAATCCAATATAAGTTTAGAAAATGTAATAAAACTCATTCCTTAAGTTGATTCAAGTGAAGCCAATATTTGATTAGGCATCTCCTCAAGCTTCACCTCACTTTTTTTTCTTTTCCTTTTATTTTCTTTTTTTTCATTCTTTCTTTAATTTTTTTCTTTTAGGAACTTTTCAATCCTTTCTTTTCTTTTTCTTTTTCATTTTCAAGTAAGGATTACTATCTGGATAGTGTTTAATAGTTTGAAAATTCACTATCTTTTTTTAAAAGTCATAACTCTATACTTTTCTTTACATTATAAATTTATATTAGTTTATGATTTTTCATAAAGTCTCATTCTTTTCTTCTTACAAGAAACTCTAAAATTTTTAACACTTCATAAATTCAATTTTCTTTACTTTAAATAGAAAAACATAGTCTTATCCTATCATACCAAATATCTTTAACTTTAGAATTGACCTTCATTATTAAAAACTTTTTACCTAAATTTACCACAATATTTATAAACAGAAGTATTGTCATTTAAAGTTAAATCATAATATCTCAGACCAAGTTCAATTTATTTAAAAATTTAGTTACTTAAGGAGAAATAAAATTTAGTTTACTCCTTTTCAAAATAAATTTTTCTTTCTCCCAAACTTAAGTTTTTAAGTGATTTTAAAGATATTTTTAGTATAAAATTTAGTAGGTGAAAGAAAACAATAAATGCATGAAAATAAAAAACTTACCTGTAGAGGTTTTTGACCATAAAACTTGGCTCTGATATACTGCAAGTACTAACTGTAAAACTACATACAGGCTTTAAAGCATTAAATAAAATATAATATATTCTAGAAAACATGCTGAGAAATAAAAACATAAATAACAAAATTGAAAAAATTAAACTGACAAACTAAACTAAAAATATTAAAAATTTAGAAAAAGTGAAAGTCTACAGTTACTACCACAGATTCAGTTCACAAAACGACATAAAAGTTCTTTTACTACAACAAGTTTTAAATGAAAGTACATCACAATACAAACACAAACAAGAAAGTAAAATCAAAACAAATTAAAATAGACTCATAAAATCTCAGTCCTCATCTTCTTCCTCTTCATCATCAGATTCTTCTTCTTCTTCATTTTCTTCTTCATCATGAATGGAAGCATAGAGGGTGAAACGGGGGCAAGCAGGAAAGTCCACATTAGGTTCATCCCTAAGATGTCTTACCATTGCATTTGAAAAATCAATATCATGTTGAACTCTCCTCTGTTGATATTCATCATTATATGCATTTCTTGCTCCTATCTCTCCCAATTGAGTTTAAATATTGACTATGTCCATTTGTTAAATTAAGAGTTGGTCCATAATACCTTCAAGCGATGTAGATCGAGAAGTAGATGCCCCTGCAGGAGATGTAGAGGGCCTATCCCTTCTTCCACTTCTAGATTCAACAAATGTTTCTACTATTTGAATCATGTGCCTCCCAATCGGATTATGTGGTTGTAATTTTTCTTCAATTTTATGGGACTCTACTTCTGATTGTTCACATAGACTGAAAATCAAGGCAGAGTATCCCAAGTTGCCAGTTGTAGAACTACCCGTTATACTTTGAGCATGTTGAAATATAAGTGCACCAATATCTATTGCCTTCATTTTCTAAATGCAATTATTTAGTATAACTCTGTCTTTAGTAACATATGCCAAATGATTTGTTGGCAACAGTCTGGCTGAAATGAAGTGTTGTCATACTTTTGACTGAATAGTCAACAAGGAAGCAGGGAAGTTAACTATCTTGTTATTCTTTTTTATCCATTCCCATCTTCTATTGGTCAATAATGCAATCACATCCTCCAGTGATGAATTGGTTATCACAAATGTAGCATATTCATCGTGAAATATGCTCCTAAGCCCATAAAAATCATTGATCCTTTGGGTAGAAAATTCGACTTGCTTACCTCTCACCAAGATGTGATCTTCAGCAGTGAACCTCAGATTTGCATAAAACTTCTGAACCATCATGATAATTTCTATGGCAGGGAAGTAGCAAAATCTTTCCTAGTTCCTAGCAAGAATCAGTCTCTCGACCTCGCCACTCGAGTTTTCAAAAGCCCATTCTTAGATCATATTTTTTGGCTTCATCTGAGTATTGTAACTATGTTGGGCTTTGAAACTAACAAATCTTCATGCATCAAAGTCCTTGGATGGCTTTCATCTCTTAAGTCGGAGAGCCATTTGAAAATTCTATGAAAATCTAAATATAGTTCAAATAAATCACTAAATAAAAAATTTAACTCCTTAAGCAAGATTATTTGGTAATAAACTTTTCACCATTAGTTTTTTTTCAATATTTTTCATAAAAAATCCCAATTTTTGGATCTCCTGAATCCATGGTGAAAATCAAAAATTTCTAAATTAAAGTGAAGCTTTTACCAAGAGAAAATGAAATCTATTGTTTTTTACCCTTCGAATCCTTCTCTATCACCCACAATGTGATGTCTTAGACCAAGGACTTGAGGTATGAAATGACTTAAGTAGCAAAAATGGAGTTTGTCCATTCCATTTCATGGTTTTCTATGCAATATGACATTTTCAGACCTTTGGTGCATCATGCGCCAAGGCTATGTAAATTGGCGCCTCATGTGCCAGAGCCCAAATTCATCAGATTTATGTTTCTGTGGAAATCTGCTTCGTACTGCTTTATATCAACCTCTTTTTAAATCAAATATACCTTTCTAAGCATAAATAAACATCACACTAACAACAAACTTTCACAAGCAACACATAATTCACATTTATATATATAATTCGTGCTATTACAAACTAACATTTTCAAGCCAACAATATCAAATTCAGAGTTCTAAAGCAAACTAACTTCCTAAAACATAAATCTAAACATCAAAATTTATAACATAAACATATATAGTGTTCTTAGAAAGGAAGTGCAATCCAACATAACAAACTAAAACAAACAATACTAATTAAAACATTTTATGCATAAATTAAGATCAAACAACTACTTCGCTCTCATCCTCCTTGATATCTATCATAGATTAGAAGTACACGTATAAGTTATAGAAGGGTTGAAATGGAAACCCAAGATCAATTTTATAATTATAGCTCCAACATCAATATGTTTTTCAGTTTGAATGCAGTAGTTCAGAATGACACTCTCCTTAGTTACCTTACTAATTTTCATGGTAGGCAGTAATTTAGATGCAATAAAGAAGTGTCAGGCTTTTGAAACTAGATTTAAAAATGATGAAGGAAAAATTACATTTCCATCATCTCTAGTCTCCCAATTCGTATCTTCATCCGTAAGGTAGCGGTAGAGTTCATTCATATTCTCTCTTGTAGGGGTAAAATTTGCATAATGGCAGATAGACACTTTTTCAATCATAAACATCTCTTTTATTCTAGAAGGAGTGAGCTGCACATACCTGCTTAACACGTAAATCATTCCTTGGTTGATCCCATGAAGATTTTCATAAAATTCTCTTATTATAAGAACAACAACAGCATTAGTAGTGTAGCAAAACACTTCTCAATGCCTCTACGCAATATTCTCTTCCACTCTAGTATTCGATGTGTTCAATCCTCGATTCACAAACCCTCTTTCTTTAAATATCCTCTTCTTTAGTAGAACTCCATTGTGTAATCTCTGTGCATAAAAACTGACAAACTTTCTTCGATTGAAAATTTCAAATCTAGCAAAGTTTTTAGAGTGGTAAGCTATAGGATTTGAAAAGTTGTGACTCTTCCCTCGTCCCCCCCCCCCTTAAAATATGGTTTGGAGTTGGTTTTTTGGATTTATATGGAGAATAAACCTCCAAAAACTACCAAAAACTGTAATTAGACACATTTTAAACATTTTCATACCTACGATGCATGATGCGCCAGCTCTTTGGAAAGTGGTGCATCATGCACCAGTTCAAAAATTTGGCCGTTTCGATTTAGATCCAAAAAATTCTCAATTTTTCCATAATATAAGGCAAAGAAAGGTGTTTCTAAATAATTTATCAAATACACGGACTATATAAAGATATAAACATAAATATTTGTAAAATATTTCAAATAAAATAAACTCAAAAATAAACTAAACAATGATACCTATGGCTTTCCTCGCACTAAGCACTTGGTTTAATGTCATCAGTTTGACATTTCCAGTCTTATTCTTGGTGAACCAACATTACTGTCTCTTTAAAAGCTAATCTTTGACCATCAAAATATGAATTCAATTTGTGCCTATTCACTTTAAATATTCTTCCAGTTTTGAGGTCTTCAATAATAACTTCCCCATAGGGATAGAATTTTTTATTTATGAATATCTCTTTCCACCTAGACTTCAATTTTCTAGGAAATAATTTAAATCTTGTATTGTATAATAAAACTTTCTGTCTAGGTACAAATTCTCTTTTTATTATCCTTTGATCATGTCATTCTTTCATCTTTTCCTTATAAATCCTCGCATTATTGTAAGATTCATTCCTAATTTCCTTAAGCTCATTCAATTGCAATAATCTTTTCTCACCAGCTTCTTTCAAATTGAAACTGAATTCTTATTTCACCCAATAAGATTTATGCACCATTAAAACTAGCAGTGACAAGTCTTCCTAAAAATTAATCTATAAGGAGAAATTCTTATATGTGTCTTATAGGTTTTCCTATACGCTCACAATGCAGACTCTAATCTATTAGACCAACCTATTTTACTACGATTAACAGTCTTCAAAATTCTCTTAATTTCATGATTAGTTACTTTTGCTAATCCACTAGTATGGGGATGATAAGCAGTTGCAATTTTATGCATTATATTATATTTTTTTACCAATTTTGCAGTTGTTGCATTTCTAAAATGAGATCCTCCACCGATAATGATTACTCTCGGCATTTCATATCTTGTAAAAATATTTTTAAATAAAAAATTTGAAACACTTTGAGCATCACATTGAGGTAAAGCAATTGCTTCAAGCTATTTTGAAACATAATCCAATACAATTATTATGTATATATTTCCAAATTTGGGTATAAATGGTCCCATAAAATCCAAACCCCAAGTATCAAAAATTTTAATTTCCAAATTATAATTTAGAGGCATTTTATTTCTTCTTGAAATATTACCTACTCTCTAATACCGATCACATGTTTTGATATATATATATATATATATATATATTAACATCTCTAAATATAGTAGGTCAATAGATTCCAAATTGTACAATTTTATGAACGGTTCTATCATTCCCAAAATGTCCTCCAAATTCAGAATCATGACATTTTTTAATAATTTCCTAAATTTCTTTATAAGGCACACATCATCGACATCATTAAATATTTACATTGCATATATAAATAAGAATCATCCCAAAAGTAAGATCTTGCATAATGAATGAATATCTTTCGAGTTGTTTTGTTAATCCATATGGTAAAATACCACTAACAATACAATTTACAATATCATAATACCAAGCTATTTTCCATCCATTTATAGCATAAAGGCATTACATGAAAAGTTTCATTAAATTCTTTTTCCATGTCAAGCATTTCTTCTTATTCTAGCCTAGGAAAATGATCAGCAATTAGATTATCAATCCCTTTTTTATCGACTACTATAAAATCAAACTCTTGCATCAGAAGTTCTCATCAAATTAATCTTGATTTAGCATCCTTCTTTTGCATCAGATATTTAATAGCCAAATGATCAGTATGCACAACACATTTAGCTTCAATCAGATATGATCTAATCTTATCAAAAGCATACATAATAGCTAATAACTCTCTTTTAGTGGTGGTGTAATTAATTTGAGCAACATTAAGAGTCTTTTTAGAATAGTATATAAGTTTAAAATCATATCATATTTGTGCCCTAAAATAGTTCCAATTGCATAATCACTTGCATCTAACAATAATTAAAAAATGTTTCTTCCAATCAGGTGAAACAATTGTAGGAGCAGTGATCAATGTCTCCTTTAAAGTTTCAAAGGCTTTAAGGTAATTTTGATTAAGTCAAATTTTTTATCTTTTTCTAGAAGTTGGCCTAAAGATTTAGTAATTTTTGTAAAATCTTTAATATATCTCATGTAAAATCGAGCATGTCCTAAAAAGCTCCTAACTCCTCTTACTATGGTGGAGGTAGGTTTGATATAACCTGTATTTTTGTAGGATCTACTTCCATACAAATTTTTGAAATTTTATATCGAAGCATAATTTCTCCTGCAACCATAAATTGACATTTTTCCTAGTTTAATAGAAGATTAATCTTTTCTTTAAGTCCCAGAACTTTTCTAAATTATTTAGACATATTTTGAATGAAGGTCCAAATACAGAAAAATTGTCAAGAAAGACTTCAATCCCTTTTTCAATCAAATCACTGAAAATTGACATCATACATCTTTAAAATGTTGCAGGTGCATTGCTTAATCCAAAGAGCATTTGCCGAAAGCAAAAGTTCCATAAGGACTAGTAAATATTATCTTATGTTGATCCTCTAGAGCAATAGATACTTGGTGATAACCGATATATCCATCTAGAAAATAAAAATATTTATGCCCAGCTAATCTATCCAACATCTATTCCAAAAAGGGTAAAGGAAAATAATCCTTCCTAGTGGTAGAATTTAATTTTTTATAATCTATGCAGATTTGCCAACCAGCGACTTATCTTGTTGATATTAATTCATTATGCTCATTTGTCACTGCAGGCACACCTCCTTTCTTTGGAACACAGTAAATTGCACTAACCAAAGCACTGTCTGAAATAGGATATATTATTCTAACATCTAACTATTTTAAAATTTCTTTCTTTACAACTTCTTTCATTATATGATTTAATCTTCTTTGAGGATCAGCACTTGGATTATATTGATCATCTAATAAGATTATATGCATCTAAATTGAACAACTTATTCTTTTAATACAGCTAATGTCCATCCAAAGGCTTTCTTATATCTTTTTAAATTTTCTAACAACTATTATTCTTGAATTTTAGTTAATCCTGAGGATACTATAATAGATAATGTAGATAAATCTCCTAAAAATGCAAACTTAAAATGTGTAGGAAGCATTTTCAATTCTAGTTCAAGAGGTTTCTGAATAGATGGAACTAAATTCTTGTTACTTTTTGTAGGATCTAACATTTCAAATCATTCTTGAACATAATCCATATCCCCTTTTCTCACTTTCATAGATTCATCTTGAATTTAATCCTCATCTGGATATTCCATATATTCCTTTTTAAATTCTCTTTCCAAAGTTTTCTTGAAATATTCATGGATTAAATATTCATTAATAACCATTATGAGACATTCAATCTTTTGCTCTTTTGTAGTGTATCTCATTGATATTGCAACATTAAATGTAACCTGTCTCTCATAGTTAGTCGTTCTTTCTGCATATTTATCAAATCTCTTCTAATGGCTAGGAATGGTCTTCCTAAAATGATATGAATTTCTTTATCTTCCTCCTTATCTAACATAATAAAGTCCATAAGAAAAAGAAATTTATCAACTTTTACCAAAATATCTTCTATATCTAGTTTAGGATAAGTAATCAAATGATCAACTAACTGAAGAGTTACAGTTGTAGGTGAAATATATCCTAAGCCCAACCTTCTAAAAATTGATAACGACATAAGATTAATACTGTATCCTAAATAACATAAAGCGTTTCCATAAAATTGTTTTCCAATAGCATAAGGAATTGTAAAACATTCAGGATCCTTAAGTTTTTCAGGAAGTTTTTTTTGAATTAATGAACTACACTCTTCGCTTAATGCAACAATCTCATTATCTACAAACTTCCTTTTCTTATTAAGTCTCTCCTTCATGAACTTCACATGGATTTGCATTTGTTCCAAAGCTTCAGCAAATGGAATGTTTATTGTTAATTTCCTGAAATTTTCTAACATTTTGAAAATTGATTATCTCTATGTTTCTGCTTCAATCTTTGAGGAAATGGAGTTGGTGGTCTTTCTACAGTGATTTTCATTGGTTTAATAGGATTTTCTGCTTCAAAATGAAGATCTTCACTAGCTTTATCCTTTTGCACCTCATCTTTTTCAACTTCAACTTCTTGTTGAACTCTATTTTCTAATCTTTTTCCACTTCTTATTTGAGTAGCTTTAATTTTCTCTATGTTCTGATCTTTAGGAATTACTTCAACATTACTAGTGGAGGTCTATTGCTAAGTGCAGTAGCAATATATCCCAATTGATTTTCCATGTTTCTGATAGCAGTTCCTTGACTTTGAACTTAACTACCCATTTGCACTATGAATTCTTCCATTGATAACTTTTTCTCCTTACTCTGTAAATTATTAAAACCTAGGGCGTAATAAGATTTATTTACTAAAGGATATATTGAAGATATTTTATTGTTGGAGTTTCCCCATTATGATATTAAAACCTAGTAGTGCTTCCCCATTGCGGATTTGCAGCATTAGAGTTATTCATACTCTAACTAAAATTTTTTATGATTCTTCCAACCAGGGTTATAGTAACTGGCATAAGGATTATTAGAACAATTATTTATTGCATTTAAAGTCTCATAAGATGATTGAGATTCTATCACTTGTCCCAATGAGTTTTCCTCAAATGCAAGTGATGTCTGAGAATAATTTATTTCATATTGATCTATCTTCTTTGATATAACAACTATTTGGGTAGCTAAAATAGATATAGCATCATAATCATGAATACTAGCTACTCTTTTTTTATTTACCCTTTCAAAGGGCCATTGATAATTATTTGTAGCCATCTCTTCGCTTAATTAATACGCTTCATTGAATGGTTTTAACATTAATGATCCACTAACATCAGCATCAGTTATCTATCTAAGAGATCCAACCAACCCATTACTAAAAGTTTGAATTATTAACCAATCTGACAACGCATGGTGTGGACACTTTCTAAAGAGATCTTTAAATCTTTCTCAAGCTTCGAAATGGATTCTCCTTTAAACTAACAAAAGAATGTGAAACCATTTCTAAGATTAGCAGTTTTTTAAGGTGAGAAATATTTAGATAAGAATTTTTGTGAATAATCTCCCCATGTTCGGATAAATCCAGGTGCTAATGAGTTTAACCACATCTTAGCTTTATCCATTAGAAAAAAATGAAAAAGTCTGAGTCTGATGACATCATTTAATACTCCATCATATTTAAATGTAGCACATAATTCTAGAAAAATAACAATATATAAATTAGAATCTTCAGTAGGTTTTCCCCAAATTGACTGGTTGGAACCATTTGGATAATATCAAGTTCAAGCTCAAATGAATTGATAGCTACAAGAGGGTTTTGTATACACAAATAAATTTCATCTACTGTAGGATTAGCATAATCTTTTATAGGTCTCTGATGATGTTCATTTTCATTTCCAGCGTTGTTTAAATTGGAAGCCATTTTACTACAATGATCTATCTCTTTTTATTATTTTTGAATTTTTTTAATAGTCTTTCTAACTTAGAATCATAAGGTACTAAAATTTTAGATCTTACACTATGCATAAACAAAATGAAGTAGGTAATTAAAAACAAGCAAACATACTTAAATAAGAAAATGTTCAAACTAAATTATAAACACACTTTTTTTATTATTTTTATTTTTTTAATTTTTTTATTTTTTGAAAAAATAAAATAAAATACTAATATTTTCTATTACTTCCTCAACAATGGCGCCAAAAACATGATGTGGGGCAGATTTAGTGAGAATTTTGCAAATATTTTTCAATATTACAAAAATTATGCACGACAAATATATAATAAATATGAAATATAATCCCAACAAAAATACTTTTAATAAAAATAATTTATCTTTTAAGACTCTTTTTAAACTGTCAAATCTCCTTTAAAATCAACACAAATATATGTGTCACTCAAGTAATAAAAGGTTCTAATTGCTACCTAAATGTCGATCCCACAGGGAAGTTGAAAAATCCTAAAAGTAAATTATGAAATTTATTTTATAAGAAAATCAAAAGTAAAACTAATGTGTGAAGTTTGAAAAAAAAAATAATCAAGTGAATGTTAATTTAAGTTCATATTTAAGACTATAGAAGTTAAACTAAACTAAATTCTAAACTTTCAAAAGTAAAATTACAAAAATTAAACAAACTTTTTGTCGTGATAGAAAGTTCAAATTTAAGAAAGCACCCTTCTCCTTTACAATGAGTATATGTTTTGTAAGGAAATTGAAGTCATTTGAAAATATACATAAAAACTGTTTTTACCAAATAGGAGCAATCCTATTCCTTACCCTTTTCTGAGTGCTATAAAGAACATTGATTAATCCAGAGTTTGGTCCATAATTTCGTGGTTATGCTGGGAGGATACCGACTGCCACTCTAGAGCTCCCATTACTCCTCCCCATGATGTCTAACAATATCACATTTGTTTCCAGTCAACTGGACCACAATGGAGATTTTAATCTGTCACCTTAAAATTTCTAATTCTACACCTAACAAAGTATATTTCTCTATTTATTTGCACTTAATCCCATGGATGACATACTCTCCCATGAAATCAAATGTGATTCTCTCTGTGTTGTAGAAATCATATCTCTTTTAAGACATTTGTCTCTCAACGTGTTTTACATTTCAATTGGCCAGATAGAAAAGTAAATGAAGATCAAAGTTCAAATCATCACAAATTCTTATCATTTAAACCCACAAAAAACAAAATCTATTCTTCACAAAATTATTTTTAAAAGTAGGGAGAAGGATAAAGAATACTACTCATAATTCATAAAAAGGATCTGATAAAACACGAATTTCATATATAAAAATAAGTTTACAAAAAAAAAAGAAATAAAAATACAACTTATCTCACAATCCTTCGTAGGGAAATCCCTTGAAGTTTTCTCCAAGCCTTTCTCTCTTTACAATCACTCCTAATTCTCTCTTAGAAGTGTAATGAAGAAGAAATTTATCACCTTCCCTCTCGTCTTACAACCCTAGAAGAAAATCTTCTCTTCTCTCTCTATCTCTAACTCACGCCCACTTTCTCTCCATCAGGCCACACCCTCAACTCTTCAAGTCTTCTTCTTTTATTTTGAGATGCCTCCTTTGGAAAAGAATTCAAAATTCCCTTCAAAAGTCAACTCTGTTGAATTCAAAATATGTGTCATTTGATCCAAGAGTCATATCCCTTCATAATAGAACCTTCCAAAGTGTCTAAATGCATTGAATTACTACATGAGGTGTGTAGAACAAGCATCCTTCTAAAAATTGCACAAAAATTCATCTCAAACCTCCTTAATTTGAAAAACTCATCTCTAGCGCATCATACACCGGTTTGGCGAATCATGCGTTGATCTGGTACATCATGCATCAGTTCTCTAGATTTTGGTGCATCATGCGCCGATCTTGCGCGTCATGCGCTAGGATCCAAAAATTCATTTTTTTTTGCTCCAAATCTTGTTTGTCTTGCCATTTTTGCTCCAAATGCCTAAAAATGATATACCTGCAACAAAAATACACAAATACCCTTCTTTAAAGTGCAATATCACCGAAAATAAACATAATATAGGTACCTAAAACAATATATTATTTTAGTGTATCACCCCTCCTCTTGATTTGGCTCCAATTAAACTTGTTGAAAACCCTTCTCTCCTCAAGGCTGGTGGGTTCTTGATCATTATATGCATATCACTGCTCCCAATAATGTATTGGTAACAAATTCATCCATTTAAACTACTTCAATGGTGTAAGTTGCTATGAGAGAGGACATTACTTCTATTCTAAATGCCCTAAGAGAAATCCTTCATTTCTTCAGCCTCAACCACATATTACTAAAGAAGTAGCTCTTCTAATTATGCAAAAGAAAGATACTCCAATTACTTTGGAACTAAAGAATACCAAACTTGTGGTCACAACAATCTTTGAGAAGTACTAAGATCAAGATGTGCAACAATCTACACATATTTAGCAATTAATGGATCAACATTCGTCCCATAGTGAGTTCTCCATTGAAGTTGATCAGATGTGACAATCATTGGTTAAGGGATGGCAGGTATAAGAAGTTAAAAAGAATAATAAAGGAATGTTTGAACTCAAGGGTTAATAGGATGACATATTGTTAGTCTCAAGCAACTACTCAAATAATCATCTATTACTAGACTATCTACCTAGAACCAAGGGAAGGGAGAGAGCTAAACAATGGGATTAACCTCCTTATACAAATTGTGATCAGATTAAATCCTTAGAAAATTATATTTTTGGTCAAGTTTTGAAGTCCCTATATATCGTGATTAGCATAATTTCTTAGCTTGGTGTTATTTCTCTATTTTCCTTTATTATTCCTTATTTTTTTAGCATAGTATTTGTGTTATTCCTCATGTTTTTTCCTTGTGTTCTTCATCATGTTATTCCGCATGGTATTGGTGTTATTCTCCCACCTCGGCATATTTTCATATCGCGAGGCTCACTTCCTACTTGGGTTTCCTAGGTGTTTCTATGAGGCTTGGTGTTTTTTATCGGTGAGAAACATCGTATGCATAGTGTTATTGTGATCATAATGCTGCTTATTTTTGGGTACTATTGGCGGTTGTATTCAAGGTTTGCAATGTTATGTTGATCTTCCCTCACAGATTCCCTACTCCACACAAAGCAATCTTACCATAGGTCATCCGAACGTTCATTACTCTTTGGAATATTTCATGTTCATCCTTTTTTAGAGTATACTTGTACTATTTTTGGTCTTTTTTTGCATATGTTGTATACATTGTGAGTGGAAATATTCCTCCCACTCACTACATGCTTTTATTATTAATGAATTTGCCTTTCAGCCTTATATATATATATGTATATATGTATATATATATATATATATGATTCGCGATGCAGCTCTTCTCGCCGGCTAGGGTTCAGAAAATTTTTAGTTTACTTCTTGGTTTTGCTCTTAACAACTGGTGAGATCACTCCTCTTCTTCTCATTTCTTCTCTTTCATTTCTCTATTGTGTTTTCATGATTTGGGGTGACAATGGAGTGGAGCTATGTCACTACAGTGGGCTTTAACCCTTGTTTTGGGATTAGTAATTCTTGCAACTTCCCACAATCTTTTCATGAGTCTCTTAAAATTGGTGGTGAATACAAAGCACGAGCCTCCTATTACACTTTTTTGGGTTCAATTTCTGGATTTAAAGCTTCATCTATTTAATTATGAAGCTTTTTTTTTCACTAGCAACTGCTTATGGCAACCCACTTAAGGTAGATAACCCCACTCTTGCTCTGACTAGACCATTGGAAGCTTGTGACCTAGTAGAGAGTTATATTATGCAACAATTCTCAGATGAAATCGGGATTGCGTCTCATCATAAAGGCTATTGGAAAAAAGTAGAATTGGATTCACACCCACCATATTGCTCAAATTGTTGCATGTTTGGTCATCTCCCAAATCATTGCTATCACTTACATTGTAACCTTTGGCCGAGATTGGGAAAAGTCTCACCCTATATTCAACATACTAAAATTAGCATTGGGAATGAGACTTTGTTGATTGAGCTATAGGTCCCCCCACCCCCCATATGAGCTGTCTTTAGATAACCCACCACTTAATGTAAACTTTTCTCTTGCTCCTAACTTAAATATTATCGATGAATCCTTGAATGATGAAGACCGTTTGACCAAACTCCTATTGCGAATTTGAGTGCTTTTGTTAAAGCTGAAACTCACAATACTCGAGATCTTGTTACTCAATATGCTTAGTGTGTGATTCACAATATTCTTATGCATGGAATAGAAATTAGTGATCAGTGAAATATCATAAGCAATGTGTTTTTAGATGTTGATTATTGCACAGTTAAGGCTAGGTATCCACAAGCCTCTCTTCAGAAGATGTTGTGGAAGCCATTAGTGCTTTAAAAGATGAATGGTTAATTCAAAGATCAAGTAAAAAGAAAGGGAATAGAAGAAATGAACAGGTGCACTTAAAAGAAGATAATATAATTTAGGAGGGCACTTACTACTCTGACAGTGAAAATTTAGGCCATCTTCCTGGATCCTCTAGGAGAGCTGGCTTACGACATCATGTTTAACAAAATTGTGTGGAACATTAGGAGAGTGGCTGACCCTTCCTGCCTTAATCATTTAAAGGACTTAAGTAGAGTCCATAAACTTTTCATTTTTGCAATATTAGAACTTCTCGTGTCTCTTAACAAGGACAGGGTTATCATAGGCTTCAAACATTACAAATATTTTTGCAACAAAAATAATAAGATTTGAGTTTTTTAACGGAGGAACATACAATTAAACATCATTGAAGATTAAGAACAATTTGTTCTTATTAATTTCAGGTTGAAGGATTTTCATGGTTGGGCTAGCTTTGTCTATGTTAGCTCTCTTTTACAGGATAAATACCTAGTTTGGAATAAAATGAAACAAATTGGTGAAGTTATTACAGATGATTGATTGGTTGGGGGTGATTTCAAAATGATCATGAAACACATTAAGTTTCGAGGGGGTTTGAGATGTGATACTAATATTATTAATAGCTTTTGTGAACATATTTTTTATGTGGGTCTGTTTGATTTAGGCTATTATTGCTCCCCTTTTGCAAGGCGGAGGGGCTTTATGTTGCAAAGGTTGGATAGATGCTTTGATTATTCACATTTTCTTAATTGTTTTCATGTGTCTTGTGTTCGACATCTTAATTATGTTGCTTTTGACCACAATCTAATTTTTCTATCTCATGATTTCATAGTTAGGCTACTGCATATCATTTTAACATTCTAAATATCTAGACTTCACATGTTTCCTTTTTGAGTACTATCAAACATGCATGGAGATGTGATGGTGTTGGCAATCCATGGAACACATTATGACAATTACACAAAAAAGTTGTTGTTGAATTGAGGAAAGGTTTCTGACAGTATTCATTCTAGTTTGAGGAGGCTCAAAAAGTAGTGGATTTTTTGGAATCTATGAGGTTGCCCAAGCCCATCTCAAGCTTCTTGATGCAATTTTATTAGAGCAGGGTTTTTTGAAGCAAAAGGCTAATGATGTTTTTTACACGGTTGGAGATCAAAATACTAAATATTTTCATGCTACTATTAAGCATAGAAGAAATGTCAATGCCACCCTTAAAATTAAAACTAATAAAGGAGAAGTTCTCAGGGATGTTGAGGATATTGGTTAGCGTGTTGTATATTATTTCACTATTATATATGGTACTACTCAGTCGGTCTCCCATGTTGATTCTGGTCTCTTTGCTATGGAGCTGAACTACGTAGCCTTGATCCACCTTAAGATTACCTTTTTTTATGCACATTTTATGATCAATGTTTGAGAATATTATGCTTTAATGAAGGGTATTATTTATTTTTTGTTTACAAGTGCAAGAAAATAATTTTAATAGTAAAAAGGAGTAAAAACAAATAAAAAATAAGAAAATAGACTAAATTGAAGAAAAGTACAAAACCAGCCAAACTGGAACCCAGACGCTAGATGCAGAAGTTGGTTGGTGTCTAGGCGCGACAGTTCGACGCATAGGCACCATGGTTGCATTCTAGATGATTTTTTGAATGACATCAAATTTTTAAGAGATTTTTGAAACAACACTTGGTGATTTTTGAAACTCTAAAATATGGATTTATTCCAAAGGACCGGAGGGTCAGATTTCAAGAGTCTCATAGTTTGTGAGTGTGTTAAGTGTGTGAGAACTTTTATTTGTGAGTCTTAGTTATTTCTTGAGTTTGTAAGACTTGTAATTGTTGTTGGAGTCAAATAAGTTAGATGACTTCAAAGGAGTGCTTTGGGGAACATTCCAGATAAGTATTTGTGTCTTTGTCCTTAAATTTTGTACTTTGGATTGGAGTTTTATAAATTTGTTTTGTTTTGTTATCCCCATGCTTCGTGAGTATTTCTCTTTACTTTTCTCCTTGCAATATGAAGTAATTAAGTAAGTGATTTTGATTTTATTTATAACTTCTTTTATTTCTAAAAATTATCATGATATTTATATCAGTCCTTCATTTACTATTAAAACCTATTGAGGAACTTATAGGTTCAAAAGGGCTAAGATTTCTAAACTTGTAAGTATCACATTCTACCTTGAAAAGAAGAATCACGATCATCTAAAGGGTGGTGGGAGCAAATAAATATAGAGATAAGCATTGTTGGGCATAGAATTGATGTTTCTAGAGTGACAGGCTAGATTCTTTTATCAAATTGGTCTAGAGATTCGAACTAAGGATCACTGGTAGGTCTTATAAAGAGGGCAGAGTGGGTAATCAAGGAGTGAGAGACTAGAACCTAACTAGCACTACTATACATGCCGACACCAACTTTAGATTAGTCAATATTCTTTGCACAATTCAAAAGAAAGTAAAGAAATTGGTATTCTCCTATTTGTCACATGTTGAACTCACATTTAGTTGAGGTCTAGTTTCTTCTTTAGTAGCCTAGGCTCTAGCCATAGGATTTTTTTTTTAATATTCCTAGAGGACTAGAAAAGGAACCCTCACCATTTGAAACTCTAAAACCTTTTTTGCTCAACTTGATGTTCTACATGTTGGTCCCAACCTCTAGCACTTAGTAGGTGGGGCCAATATGAGGGAGCTCAAGGGGAGTCCCCATAGAATTACTTGGTCGTAGGATTAACCCTAGGTGGCATGGTCTTGGACAGTTTCACACACACATTTGCACATTACACTTCCACTCACAACCTTAAACGCAAACATGCTTCAGTTTGATCCCTTAACCCTTTGGGAGACTCATGTAAATGGTCCCCTAGGCCACTAGCCCTGAGCTAGGATTTAGCTAAGACTAGTGCATGGAGGACTCAAAGTAGGGAATTCTATTAGTCCATAGCTTAAGTAGGGTGGTTGACACCACGATTTTATCAATATACCCAACTTAGCATTTTACCCCCAAATCTACCCAACTTACCAAATTACCATTGAAACCCGAAAATTGACCAATATTCACAAAATTACCCAAAATACCTAAATTTGCTCAAAAATCATCTCAAAGCATTTGAAACAACCCAAGTTGTCTGAAA
Organism: Phalaenopsis hybrid cultivar; assembly: GCA_002079205.1. NCBI lineage: Eukaryota > Viridiplantae > Streptophyta > Magnoliopsida > Asparagales > Orchidaceae > Phalaenopsis > Phalaenopsis hybrid cultivar. The sequence goes on from JXCR01147269.1 coordinate 169,252, forward strand.
CACCCCAAATTTTCAAAATTACCAATATACCCCTCATTTTGCCAAAATTATAAAAATACCCCCGGTGACCCAAATTTTCCCAAAACCTTCAAAATTATTTTAAATGTCCCCAAAATCAATTTGTACCACTCCATTGAGCCCAATTTGACTTATTTTGACCAAAAGTCCCAAATTGACTTTAAAGGCCTAACTTCCCAAATTCACCCCCAATGTTCACCAATTTGATCCCATTCTTCCCCAATTTCAATTCTAAACTCAAATTGATCATCCCTAAAGTTGATTGAAACAAAATCCAAGCTCAATTGAATCCCATTTCAAGCCCAATTTAAATCTCAACCCCAAGATCCCCAATTTGACACTAAGGCAAAATCTCAATCAATTCAACCCCCAAACCTATCCACTTACCCCAACTTTGAATCATAAATTACTTAAAACACTTCCCCACATGAAATTAAACCTTCAACTGATCTTGTTCAAATCTCAATTTCACTCATGTTCAACTTGGACCTACACCCCAATTTTTCCCTAAATTATCCATGTCCCTAAATTCCACCAAATTGAACTTCATAATCCCAAATATTCCATCTAATTGACATCCAAAACTCTTCATGACAATCACCCACATCAAATTGAACCATTAATTGGGCCTTATCACAAATCTATCCCAACTCAAATCCAAGTCTAACCCAACATCCCCAAAATTGACTATGAGACAAAATCCTTCAAATTGAACTTCCAAACCAATTCAAAATCACTCCATACCTTATATAATCTCCTTGTGAAAAACATCTATAGCATTTTGACCAAATGATTAAGCTCAATGTCAAAAGTAGCCCAAATTAAAACCGACATAAAGTCAAAATGCCTAAAATTGAGCCCATGCACAAAAATTGACCAAATCAAACCAGATTGATCAAACCAAAGCCACTATAGGCACCATTTGGACTCTAGAGACCAGACTAAACCCACTTAGCCACTGTATATGAGGTATGAACCATTGGTCCTTTGATTTAAGGGATCTCCTCCTTTTTTTTGGCATAAAACAAAATATCCTTTCCATCATGCCATAACCATTTAGGGTTAATCATCATTAGCCACCACATGGCCTCCCTGAGCCCAAAGGTGACCTGAACCTGGCCAGCCACCATCTTAGCCATCAAAAAATCCTAGCCTGAGAGAACCATGCCCATGCTTCAAACCTAAATGCACTCATCCAATGTGTCTAAATCCCAATGGTGAATTGCACATTTATGCTCTCCACTTAAGCACCACCTTGCACCCATTAACTTGCCCTGGTGGCCACCCCATACTCTACTTAAATACCTTCATCCATGGCCAAAAGGAAGATAGTTCAAAAACTTAGGGGAAACTCTTCTAAAATCTCACCAGAGCTTCTTCATACCCCCCTAAGTGCAACACTTCTACTCTCACGCACCCACAACCACCACTTAGGGCAAATTTCACAACTAAATTTACAATAAAACCAGGACACTTTCTGTCACAGCTCCATAGTACACCAAACTTTAGATTGACTTTCTCCTCACCATCCCCTCATCTCCTTCACCAAATTATAAGTTATCGGTTGTTTAAATGAATATCTCAACGCCCGCTTTAATTTAATATATGTATGTATATATATATATATATATATATATATATATAATTTTTATAAGTAATATTTTAAGTTTTGAAAATACAACCCCGGATCGATCCCATATCCTTAGTAGTTTACATAAACGAGCATAATACCGCAAGCAATGCATCCATCTTAAAGAATAGATACACTACTCACTGGTAAGACTCAATTAAGTAAGCTAAAGAATTTATCACATCCATTTAAGTGTTCAAAAGTCCATTTTTATGTTGACTAAAACATTCCCTTTTTTAATATGAAAAATTAAACCGGGATTGCATTAAGCTTTGTTTCTAAAGGTTTCTTATAAGGGCAAGCCCCTATATATAATTACATCTTAAATAACCGAAGTCACCTATGATTGAAATATTTTCTTTAAGAATCTCAATGGGTGGGACATTTCAAAGATCAGACCAAAGAGTGTAAAATGAAAAAGTCTCAAATTTGAAACATTGTTATGAAATCTAAAGGAAGAGAAGGTAGAGGTTATCATAAATCATGTGGAGAACCTCGGTGACTTTCCAAGCTATCTCATGGTTTGTCTTCAGTTTCGGAGAGAATAATTATTGAATGTTTCATCATGTCAATTTTATTAATTAGTGCTTACAATTATGCAACAGTCGCTCAAATAACCTGAAAGATATGAGGATTTATGTCATCATGAATGGCAACCTTGGACTCCTAAGGCGAGTTAAGGCTTAAATTGTATAGCAAAGCTGTACAAAGGCCTAAAGATGAGTTGAGCATGTATATCACACTAGACGAACAACCTCGAAATCCTTTTGCTTGTTGTTTAATTCTAAGGAAAGATGTGTTGTTGTAGATCCTCATGCTGTAGAAGGCTACCCACAGAGCTAGCTCCAGGCTTCTTGGCAAAGTAGTAGTCCTAAAGTCTAAGTTTTAAGGGTTTAAATTACAAATTGAAATTTAATTATGGGGGGGGGGTTAAAGTTGGTTAAAGAGACATCGATTAGGATCTCACGGTACCCTCATTACGATATAACTAGTTTCTTTTGAGTATAATTAGCTTAAAATAGTTGTGAAACCCATTTAAATCGGTGAGACCTCGTTAGCAACTGTGGATTAACACCTCTGAGGGACTCCCGTAAATTTAAAAGGACATTTTATGTTTAGTGACATTTCAAAGCATTTATGGTTACCTTTGAAAAAAAAAAATTTTAGGTTTTTGAAAATGTTGATTAATTATTTAAATGGATTTGAATTTTGCAAATAAAGTAAAGTGCACAACCTAATAGTTATAACATTTGGAAGAAAAAATTAATTGCAGTAAAGTAAATTGACAGAAATTAAACAACACTTAAAGCGTACCTGTCATCTTCTCGACATTCCCGCTGAAAGATTAGCTTTTGCAACATGTATATAATTTTGCAAGAAATTTAAATAAATCACAAGGGTAGATGAAGGTGTATCTAATAGACCCAAAACTATGACTTATTGAGTCTCAAAAGATTAGAGAGATGATTTTAGAAGAAAATATAGGAAGTTCAATTTATTCTTCAAAATATCTAAGAGATTCCAAAGTATCCGGGGAGTGACCCTGAATCGCTTTAAAGATCGCTTTAAACAATTTGAGTTGATTTTGAACTTATCATCTTGTTCTATTAATCATCCGTGGTTGAGTTAAAATTACCCCATTACACGGTGAAACTTGACATTTTAAAGATCCCAAGGACACGGCACTCAATTAATCAGTTAGCACTTTACTAAAGAGTTTCGTAGGTGGATGTCCCTAGGACAAGTTTAAGTCAATAAAGATTTTGTACCCATCACTAAGTTGGACTTATAGTGTTTAGAGGAATTTACCATTAATCATGTTACCTTTTTATAAATCTTATCAAGTAAATTTAAATATCGAGCTTAGGTTAATACCAAGCCTCTAACAATCTCTATGAGAGGGTTGGCAATTACCAATAACTAAAAATGTAATGTATTTTCCTAGGGCTAGTGGTTTAGGGGACCATCCACATTAGTCTCTCAAAGGGTTAAGTGATCATAGTTAAGCATGCTTGGGTTTAGGGTAGTGAGTGGAAATGTAATGTGCAAGTCTGTGTGTGAAACTAACCAAGGTCACACCTCTCAAGGTTGACACTAAGGCCAAGCCATCTTATGGGGACTCCCCTTGAGCTCCCCTATATTGGCTCCACTTACTAAGTGCTAGAGGTTAGGATAAATATGTGGAACTTTAAGTTGAGCGAAGAAGAGTTTAAAGTTTCTAATGGTAAGGGTTCCTTTTCTAGTCCTCTAAGAATAGTCAGCAGAAAAGTCCTATGGCTAGACCGAAGGATACTAAGGAAGAAACTAAACCTCAACCAAAAGTCAGGTCAACAAATGGGCCCCTCATATGTGTGGTGCGTCGGGTCAGCACACCGCACGTATAGGCTTTGACTGAAGAGATCAACAAATCCAACATGACTGTCTGAGTCAGCACACTCAAAATTGTACATGAAAAGAGTTGAAGGTTTCCGTTGGCGAGTAAATAGGGACTCCCACTAAGGAAAAGGACTAGAATTCAAGAGATAACCATCAAGAAAATAGACAGTAGCAGTGAAAATTTGAATTCAAATCAATTTTTGAAAACTTTAAATTTGAAGTTAATAATTTCAGAGCATGGGAATCAAAACTTAGGTACTGACCCCAAAAATAGAATCGAAATTTGGGTATCAAGCTCGAAAGAAAGGAATCATAATTTAGGTACCGACTTCTAGAAGGGAATTGAAATTTAAGTATCAATCTTGAGAAGGGAACTAAAATTTAGGTACCAACCTAGCAAGAAGAGAATCAGAATTTAGGTATTGACCCTGAGATGGGAATTGAAATTTAGGTATCAATCCTAGAAAGAGAATTGGAATTTAGGTACCAACCTCGCAAAAGGGGAATCAAAATTTATGTACTGACCCCGAGATGAAATTTGAAATTTAGGTATCAATCCTGGAAAAAATATTGAGAATTTAGGAAATGGCCTTGAAAGATAGGAATCAAAATTTAGGTGCTGACCTCAAGAATTTCATGAGTGTGGAAAAATTTCTCTGATATGATGGTGGAGAATATAGGGAATTTAATGGAATCAGAAGACCTTGCACCAAATCTGGAATTTCATAGACGTGGAAAAATTTCTCAAAAGAAGGGTGGCATATATAGAGAATTTAAAGGAATTGGATGACCTTACACCAACTCCAGAATTTCATGGAGGCGGGAAAATTTCTCAAAAGGAGGGTGAAAAATAGAAGAAATTTAATAGAATCGGACGACCTTACACCAATCCTAGAATTTCATGGTGGTGGGAAAATTTCTTAGGAGGAGGGTTGAAAATATAGGGAATTTAAAGGAATCAAACGACCTTGCACTGACCCTGGAATTTCATTGAGGCAAAAAATCTCTCGGAATGAGGGTGAAAAATATAGGGAATTTAAAGGAATCGAACCACCTTGCATCGACCCTGGAATTTCTGGAGGCGAAAAAATTTCTCAGAAGGAAAGTGTAAAGATATGGAATTTTAAGGAATTGGGTGACCTAGGACCGACCCTGGAATTTCATGGAGGTGAAAGATTTCTTAGAAGGAGGATGGAAAATATATGGAATTTAAAGGAATCGGACAACCTTGCACCAACTCTAGAATATCTTGGAGGCAAAAAAATTTCTCAGAAGGAGAGTAGAAAATATAGAAAATTTAAGGAAATTGAACGACCTTGCATCGACCTTGGAATTTCGTGGAGGTGAGAAAATTTCACGAAAGGAGGGTGGAAAATATTGGGAATTTAAAGGAATCAGATGACCTTGCACCGACACTAGAATTTCAAGTAGGTTGGAAAATTTCTAGGAAGCAAGGTGAAAAACATATGGAATTTAAAGGAATCAGATGAGCTCGTATCGTCCCTGGAATTTCATGGAGGCAGAAAATTTCTCGAAAGAAGGGTGCAAAATGTAGGGAATTTAAAGAAAATAGACGACCTTGCACCGAACCTGGAATTTTATGGGGACGAGAAAATTTGTTAGAAAGAAGGTGGAAAATATAATGAATTTGAAGGTATCGGATTACCTTGCATATACTCTGGAACTTGGTTTGAAAGGTTGAGATAGTGAGGACCCCAAAAGAAATGTGGTAACTGATGTAGCCTACTTAACCTCTAAAATATCGTTGGAATCAAAATTTTTGTACTGACCCCGAGTTCTGACATTGTTGAGATTTCGTGAAAATATGGAGTTTTTGGAATGTTGAGCTTTCTCGAAGATATAGAGATTTCAAAATGTTGAGATTTCATGAAGATATAAAGAATTCTAAATGTTGAGATTTCGTGGGGTTTGTGACAAATTTGTGCAGATAAATACATTCGAGCTACGAAAGTGGGGAGTGAGGAACTTTGAACTCAAGTGAAACAAACTCATTAAATTTATCATCATTTTTTTCTTGTTGTCTTTATCACGTTTAAATATCAATGTATATAATTTCAAAATGCAATTTTTGTTGGTTGATTTTTTTTCAAAAATATTTTCTTTAAATTTTGTTATCAAATTTTCATTGTATTTTTCTTTGTTCATTATGATTTAGAACCAATGTATGGTTCTATGGCTCTTTATTGATCACACAAAAGAGAAATTTAACAAATTCATTGAAATTTGGATTAAATTTCATTAATCTGCTTCAATTATTATGTATTACAAGCTGAATGCATGTTGAAGCTATCAAAAGATGTCATGTTGAATACATCCTGAAGTATCAAATGCTAAGCACATATCATATACATAATACATCTGAGAAATTTCATATCATATTTGCTATATCTTATTGCAGTACAAAAAGTGTCAAGATTCATTTATCTCTTTGTCCTCTGTGGCGAGCTTCTGATCAAGCTGACCTACTAAGCCACACTCCAGAATAAGAATTCCTTTTATGTGTACTTAGATGTACAACAATCTCATAGCTCGTATGGACGCATCTTTTCTAATTTCATGTCCAGACAGAACCCACGTGGTATCTTATTATTATCCCTTCTTCTCAATGTCACAAAAACTCTACAGTTTTGTACTCCTGGGATGCAGTATTTTCCTTGATCTGCTTCGTTTTCATTTAGAACTAAAATTGAACCCATTGGTAGAGGAATCTTGACGGATCCTAGGAATTCTCCAGGGCCAACAAAATCAATTTCTTTTCCAAGTAGAATGTTACTTCTTCCCATGAAGGACTCCGTACAGAAGGGTGTTACAAAATGATGGTCATCAATATGCGGATGGATGCAGTCTCCTTCATCATAAATGTTGATTATGCAGCTAATCAAAATGCAATATGTGGGAAGTATGGTTCACTTGACCATTTGTTTGATCATCTTTTTTATCTCCGAGGGCAAAGGATCCACCTCGTAGTATCATAGGATACCCATGGGTTCCCTAGCATATTCTTTACAAAGTTGTAGCAGCTGCCACATTGAATTGTAATTCATTCTTTCCCCTCATCAATTTCCAAGGCTCTGAGGAGGTCTTCTTCATTAACACACCGGCTCGACCACTACCCTTCAAGTCGAACATGCAGTTAAGAATCCTCCTTTCAACTTTTTTCAGAGAAAACCCCTGTATACAGCCTTCCTTGAATTTCTTCATAAAGTTAAAATTCTCTCATCTTAGTTTTGCCTATTCATTCTAATTCTATTGTAGGAATCCTTTGCGGTCATCCGAGCCTCTCCCTCATTTCAATATTCGTGGGAAACCATGTCTTACTCGACTTCACACACAACGGTATGTACGACTCAGTATTTGGGTGTGCGACCTCCTGACACCATGTATCAACAGCCATATAGTCTTCAAAAGTACAATAACCCTCTAGGTGGAGGGCGTTACATCCTGAGCATTTCAGAAAAGTCCCTCCTATTGATTTTTTTCTGGGAATTGCAACATTGCACATCGAGAAACCCTTGTAAAGTTCCTCTTGAATTTTTGGGAGTGTCAACATAGCACTCTTTCTTCATCAGAACTGACTAAATTCTTTATCAGTACAGTGATCATGGATGATAGGAAACTAGTTCCTTCCATTGGATGTTGTTGTGTTGATGTCTTCTTTCTCTTCAGTGAGGAGTCTTCTTTGATACCAATTCTTATCAGTGATCGTAATCCTTCTATCTCTCGTTGGCTGACTATGCTCAGCAGGGGACCCTCTTTGTCCACGTGGACCTGAACAAAGTTTAAGTCAAAGTCTACGATGCCACCCCGGGCTACCCTTTCCTCATTCAGTGTGGGATTCAAGCAGCCTCTAAAAGCAAAAATCAACTGCTGCCCAGATATCATTCTGCAAGAGAAAGAAAAACATCAGTGCACTAAAATTTGAAACGAATAAAAATAAGTTATTAAACAAGTTTTAAATTTAGACAAGTGCAAGCCTTTTATTTTTTTAATTTAATTTAGTTTGATTTTAAATTTAAAAAATGAAGGAAATTAAAATGAGCAACTTAAAAATTTTCATTTTATTGAGTTTAATTTTATTACAAAACGTTGGACCCAGTACAGATGCTATCCAACTAAATAACCCCAGAATAAGAAACATTTTCTAAAATTCATTTCAAGAAATGTCCTGTCGTGTAGTATATCTTTAAATATTAGCCATTAACCGGTAGCATAGGTCTATCGCCTTAAAAATTCACAAGATGGTAAGATCCTCCTGAATAGACCATCTCTATGACAAATGGTCCCTCCAGAGCTGGTTCCAAATTTACACCTCTCTTGCGGAGTGCAAGAATAGGTCTTTTGCGAATAAGTACGAGGTAACCAACCTTGAACACCCTCGGGCGGACCAATCTTTCCTGAACATGCACCATGCTTGCTTGATAGAGCTCCAAATTCTGTTGTGCTTCTAATTATTTTACCTCAAGACTTTCCAATTCTTCAAGCCCGATTTTTGCACCTTCTTCCATTGTAATCTGATTGGCGATAGCAAATATGAGAGATGGTAACTGGACTTCTAGAGATAGTGTGACCTCAGACCCGTACACAAGTGCATAGGGTGTACATTGAGTGAGAATTATGAACATTGTCCAATTGGACCACAAAGCTTCTAACAGTTTATCATGCCATCCTCTTTTATTCTCATCCAACATCTCTTTAAAAACTGTATGAGCATCTTATTAAAGGTCTTGACTAGGTCATTTTCCCTGGGATAGGAGATTGAAGAGTATCTCCAGTGAAGCCTATGTCGTTTGAAAAAATTGTTGATCTTTATGCTCTTGAAGGCCGTTCCATTATCTAAAATTACTCTGCACGGAAAACCAAAATGGTGGACAATTTAACTTTTAAGGAATTGGTGAACATGACATGTTGTAACCTCTCGTAATGACACTACTTCTACCCATTTGGAGAAGTAATCTGTAGCTAATAGAATATATCTGTTGGAGGATAGAGGGTCTATTGGACCTATTATGTTCAAGCCCTAACATTTGAATGACCACGAGGCAACATTTGGATGTAGCACATTCGAAGGTTGGTGTAAGACCACCCCATGCACTGGACAAAGGTGACACCTTCTAACTGTATCCATTCAATCAAATATCTTTGCTGATCAATAATATCTGAGTCTTTTAATCTTCATTTTCATCTTTGGCCTTGACCAGTGAGCTCCACACAATCCGGTCTGTACTTCTTTGATGATATTCTGTGCTTCGACTCTACTTAGACATCTCAGCCACACCTTATCAAACGATCTTCTGTAGGGGACATCACCCACTAGAGCAGACGACATAGCTCTTATTTTAATGTGATATGCCTTAGACTTGTCTTTCGACAACTTTCTTATTTTCAAATATTCTATCAATGGAATTCACAATTATCATTAATTTCAGCAATTGAAATCATCATTTCTTATTCTCTCCTAAGCTTGTGTATATTTTTTAGGTCAAACTGGGATAGAACCAAACATCCTTGTACAATAATTTTAGTGGAATCCTTCACTGGACATGTGAGTTCCTTAGCAAGTTTTGCTAGAGCATCGACATGAGTGTTATCTTCCCGAGGAATCTGGTATAGAGTCACACTAGGTATATGCTCTATCAACTTCATTGTGTTCTGGTTGTATTCTACTAGCCTTGGTTTTGGAATCATATACAATCTTGCAACTTATTGTATGACGAGTTATGAGTCGCCACATGATGGCAATGCATATTATATCCATTGTGATTGCAAATTCTAGCCCAGTGATCAGTGATTCATATTCTGCTTCATTATTTGTGCATGGATCTGTCAGGTGATAGGAGAATCTCAACATACCCTGATCAGGTGCGATGAAAATTATGCTAGTTCCTGCTTTTCCTGATATAACTATCTCTGATCTTTTATCCTTTGTGGATGATGAAGCTCCATCATAATACATTTCCCAACGTCTGGCACTCGACGGATTTATTTGTAATATTTGCTTATTAAGTAGCTCATTATTGATAGGAGACCTAGCTAGAAGTGGGTGTGCTACGAGAAATTCTGCTAAAATCTTTCCGTTCATAGTGCGGAGTGGAACCAAAGTTATATCAAGCTGCAATAAGATCATTGACCATCTTGCGAAACATCCTAAAAGTGTTGGTCAGGTAATTAAATATTGCAATGGATTAACTTTCAAAATAAGGGTAATCTTATGAGAAAGCATGTAATGCCTATGCTTCTGGGCGGCAAAAATCAAAGTTAGACGATGTTTCTTACTAGGTGGATGATTTACCTTCATCGGTATTAGGCGACTCAAGTAGTAGAGTTTATTTTCATTACCATCATCTTTAAGTTGTACCGAAAGGGCTCCAAGAGAGCCGTCTAAGGCCGCGGTATAAAGTACCAAAGGTCGTCCTGGGATAGGGGCTGCCAAACAAGAGGTGTCATTAAATATTTCTTAACATCCTCAAAGGCCCTCTGACATTTCTCTTCCTAAACAAATTCGACATTCTTTTTAATTAAATGCAGAGAAGGGCTGACACCTACCTAAGAAATTAGAATAAAGTGTCTTAGGTTTGCAACTTTCCTTGAAAGGAATGTAGCTGTCTCATGGTTTTGGGAGGAGGCATTTCTAAGATAGCTTTAATCTTATCTGGGACGATCTCGATTCCCTAATGATTAAAAACTAATCCTAAAAATTTCTCGGAGGGAAATTCGAAGGAACACTTCAAGGGATTCATCATAAGATTATATTGTCATAATCATTCAAAAATAATCCTCAAATTGTACAAATGTTCTATATTCAGTTTGCTTTCATGACCAAATCATCCAAGTAGCATTCCACTTGGTTGTGAATGAGATCATGGAAGATCATCATCATTGATCGTTGATACGTTGCTTCGGCATTCTTCAATCGGAATGGCATTACTGTGTAAAAAAGATCTCGGTTAGCATTTTAAATGATGTATATGTTGTATCTTCCGGAGCCATCTTGATTTGGTTGTAGCCTGACGATCCATCCATGAATGAGAAATCTCATGTGTCGATGCAATGTTCACAATTAATTATGATATCAGTGATGGAAACTTATCTTTTGGACATGTCTTATTTAAATCTTTAAAGTTGACACAAACACATATTTTGTCATTTTTCTTTTTAAGTGGAACAATGTTGGCTAACAATGTGGGGTATTTCTCTTCCCATATAAAGTTAGCATCTATTAACCTTTTTACCTCGGCAGTGACTTGTTGTTCAATTTCAAGGTGCATCCTTCTCGGGGCTTGCTTCACTGGGGTTATACTTTGATCCATGCCAAGTTTATGAACCGCAAACTCTGTTGAGAGTCCTTGCATTTCATCATAGCTCCAAGTGAAGCAACCTTTAAATTCTGACAGTAATTTTATCAATTTTGTGGATTCTTCCTCGCTAAGTAGTGAACTTATAATGGTAGGTTGAGGTTACGCCTAAGTCCCAAGGTTGAATTCTTTCAATTCATCCACTATGGATTTAATATCTTCTTAAAATTATGGCAGAGCATCATGTATCAATTGATCTTCAAAGTCATCCACCACCTTGAGGCAATCAGCTTCCAATCCTCTAATAACAACCATGCAAAATTTTGAGACACCGACTGGTCCTGTAGTACCAAAGCTGAGACCCTCTTTTAAATTAGGAGTTCAACTTTTAACATTCCATAATTTTTCAAAAAGTTGTAGCTAATCCTTTGACATTTGCATTGGCACATTTCCCTATTGAATTAACTATTGTACAGAAGAAGAAATGTAACCAAAAGGTAATTCCATTAATTCATTAGAATCCTCATCCAAATTTTCATGATTTTCAGAACTAGTAGAGTGGGAAGCACGGTAAAACTTGATCGGCTTCAAATCGACTCTACAAAGTTCCTTGACCTCTAGACTCTCAACCTTTTGATAGTGGATTAGAGTAAGAGTCATCACATACACGTAGTGGTTGATCTGATCATACAACAACTTGTATTCACTTTTCTCCACATCTTCCAAGGAAATCTTGAACTAAGTTTTCTTTTTTTTATCATCATCATTTCTTCCTTAGAGCTTTCTTCATCTGAACTTTCTTTCATGTTGATGTTGATGGTCGGCCTAGTCTGTTCAAAGATCATGTCGGTTCTTCCTCGCCCACGTTCCCATCCTAGATCGTGGGTGTATGGGCTGAAAGAACTTCTACCAGCTCATTGTGAAGTAATGGTAGTAGATTGTTGAAGTAGAGTTGAATGCCCCGACTCTTGTAATTTTTTTGCATTTTCCACCTCATTTGGCACAACTTCATTGGAAAGACAATCTTCTTTGGAGGTCCTTAGTAGGCGGTGTCTTCGTTTATGCCTACTTAATGAACTAAAAAAGGTTGCAAATCTCCCTTGATATAATGTTCTTCTCCTCCTTTAAAATTTTTTATGCACTGGTGTAGGGATGATGGAACCATGTTATGCTCGTGAATCCATGGTTGTCCAAGTAAAGCGATGAAAGAGGATTCTGTGTCAATGATATGAAATTTTGTGGTTGTTACTAGCTCCAACTTTCATTAACAGTGTAATTAATCCGAGGGCTCTTTTTTCATTATGGTTAAATACTCTTAAGATCATTTTATTAAATGTAAGCTCCTGAGCCTCAATTTCCAAGTATGTCATCGTTCATAGACTCATTATGTTGAGTGATGCTCTTGGCTCTACCAAAACTCGGGACAACACAAATTTGGCAATATTAACGAAGAGGTAGAGTTGTCAGTTTTGGTCGGTAATCTTGAGCAAAAAGTCTTCATCTGTGAAGGTTATCTCAACTTGTTCCTTTAAAGAACAAACTTCATTCGAGGATGTGCTAGCCAACTGAGCTAAGTAAATTTTTGGGTCAATCAAGGCTATAACTAGAGACTCTCTGATCTCCTTTGACAGGATTAGAGTATTGTGAATGCATAGTTTGTCCTACAATCTCTTAAGATGAGCTAGTACGTTATAATCCACTTTATACAATCTCCCAATCTTCACTTGGTTATGTGGCTCTTCCACTAGCAGAGGTGAAGGTAGCTCTTCTTAAGTGCCTGATTGTTTTCCTTTATTCACTGGAGCTGTCCTTGGGGGGTACATTTCTACTTCTTAGATTTATTTATGTGATCTTTTCTTCCTCTTCTTGAGATGTTGCTAGCAAAAGTTTTGGTGTCTATTTTACATTAGAGAAATCCAAATTGATGGCGAGTGGTGCACTGTGGTATTCAAGGACTGGTTCCTCACTTTTTGTACTATCATAACTGGTGTTGTCGACGTCTTCTTTGTTTTCATTAACAGGTTAATCAAGCTTAAGTACCATTTGACAATCAATTTGAGAATCAAGATCAAAGTTAGATTGTCCAAAGTTAGTTGCATTATCACTAGAAACAGTTAGAAAGTAGCCCAAATCATAATCTTTATATTCGTAAGACCCCGGTGGGGTAAAAAGATTTTCATATATGGTCAAGGGTTTATGGATTTTCTTCCCCGAATCCAAGACAACCAATTAAATAGAGGTAGCCCCTATCCTACCCCTCGCGTTATCAGTCTTCATAATGTCATTCTTCTCGTTCTCTAGCTGCGGTGATTTCTCTAGTGAAATCTATAACTTGGGCTGGGCAGGTTGTAGACTCTGGATGACTGCCTGTGTTATAGCAGTTTGAATCTGATCTAGTATCTTCTTGGATGACGTGCTTCAAATTGTATTCTATGCATCTTTCTCTGAATATGGATCTATCGGAGTGATTGGATAAACTGAAATCTTATTTACAAAACCTTTTTCAGGTTATTTTAAATGTTCTTTCAGGATAGTTATATTTCCTTCTTTAAAATTATTCTTGAGCCAATCCTTCAAAATAAAACAGCTCTCTATTGTATGTCCCAACATCCTGTGATAGTGGCGGAAATTGGGATGCTCTTTCTTCTCAGCTTATTCTGGCTTCTTTGGCGCTGACAATCTAAACTCGACCTTCTTCATTTTTTTTCTAACATCTTTGCCACTACCTCATCTTTGAATGAATACACCCTTTTTATCCCTTCTGAAAAAGTCAAACCCCATCTATCATCTGTCTAGTACGGTCCTCCCTGGTATGACTGCTAATTGGACTAGCCGTACTGCTATGTCTGCTGCTAAGGCTAGGTATGCTCTGACAACTGTTCGGAACTCCCATGAGAATGCTCTGCTTGAATCTTTATCGGCTGCATTCCCTTATCAACTGTCACCATTATTCTAGACTTCTTCTTGAATAATATGGTTGTCCTAGACTTTTCAGACTTTTCTTGGGAATCCATATGTTTGTCTTCCTCTTGCAGACTATTGGTCTTCCTCAACAGCTTCTTGATGGACTTGATGGTGAGTCCCTTAAGCATGAAAGCTACCAACCCATTGCTTCTTTTGATTATAATCTCAATTGCATGCTATTCATATAGCTTAGGCTCACATTTCATGGTTAGGTTTCTCTACCTCAAGATATAATCCACTAAAGTCTTGCTAGGCTTTTACCTTTCCTCTACAAGATCTCCAATCATAATATGGTGTTGCGCTCCAACAAATCTCTTCATGAACAACTGTTCACTCTTCCATGAGTTTATCAGCAGCCTATTAGGGATAGCATTTGATTGGTATGTCGAGTTGCCCAATGGATTAGTAAAGACATTTGCCGCTAAACTTGACCTTCTTCATTTTGTTTCTGAACAACTTTGTCGCTGCCTCATCTTTGAAAGAATAGACTCTTTTCATCCCTTCTGAAAAAGTCAGACCCCATCTACCATCTGTCTGGTACGATCCTCCCTGGTATGACTGTTAATTGGACTAGCCATACTGCTATGAATGCTGCTGAGGCTGAGTATGTTTTGACAACTACTAGGAACTCCCATGAGAATGCTCTGCTTGAATCCTTATTGGTTGTCTTCCCTTATCAACTGTCACCACTATTCTGGACTTCTTCTTGAATAATTTAGTTGTCCTAGACTTTTCAAACTTTTCTTGGGAATCCATATGTTTGACTTCCTCTTACAAACTATAGGCCTTTCTCAGCAGCTTCTTGATGGACTTGATGGTGAGTCCTTTAAGCATGAAAGCTACCAACCCATGGTTGCTTTTGAGTATAATCTAAATTTCATGCTATTCCAGTATCTTAGGCTCACATTTCATGCTTAGGTTTCTCTAGCTCAAGATATAATCCACTAAAGTCTTGCTAGGCTTTTACCTTTCCTCGACACAATCTCCAATCATAATATGGTGTTGCGCTCTAGCAAAGTTCTTCTCAAATAACTGTTCCAACTCAGCAAATGTCTTTACTAATCCATTGGGCAACTTGACATACCGATCAAATGCTATCCCTGATAGGCTGCTGATAAACTAACAGAAGAGTGAACTTCATTACCTTCGGTGTTACTACAACTAGCTCGGAAGTGTGCTACATGTTGTTTGGGATTTTTGGTCCTATCAAATGCCTTAAATTTTGGTGACACAAAACCCTTAGGATAGGGCATGACATCCAACACCTCTTGGTAAGGTCTACCCTTTGAAGTCAATCCACCACCCTTAAACTGGACTAAGGCCTTCTGAACTAGTTGTTCAACCAACTGCTTAATATCATTTTTTTGTATTACAGTTGGAAAAGAATCTTTCTTTTGCTGATCAACTTCGTTAGTGAAGGTAACTTCTCTTCTTTCATCGGTAACGTGAACTATTTATGGCTATTTCACTTCTGAATAAGCTAACTGTAGCGATTGTGATTTTCCATGAACTGTAGCCATGGCGGCCATAGTGGTGGCCATCTCTTCCATTCTCTTCTCCATCTGGTAGATATGTTCATCTTTTAGCAAAATAGCTATGCGCAAATGTAGCAACTCTAGTCTCGATTACATGAATATCCATAAAGTTTTCAACAGGATAATTGCTAAAATCAAAATCTTCATTATCTATTTTTACCCAATGCTCTTTGGCTAACTCAGAAAGATCAACCCTGAGCTTTTCAACTTTCTCTTCAAGTATCACTTCCTAGATTGTTTTAAGATCTGGAGGGCTCTCCGGAACATCTTCCCTTTGTTCATCAAACTCAGTAACAATGGCTGCAACGATGTCTGATACTTCAAACCCTTGCTTCATTCCATAATCTTGCCCTGTGAGCTCATTAGATCGTATTGCTATGGTGACCTTGGGTACCCATACCTTCTTTTTTGATGGTGATGCCTTGAGATGAGGTGTCTCAACAGAGGCACCGGAGTGTCGGATAGAGGTATGCTCCCCACAGTGCAGAGCAAATGCAGTATCATGTGACTGACTTCCTTACTTTCTCCTTTTTTGGGGTACTCTTTCGAGCAACAACTAATAGTATCCTTGCACCCATAAGTGACTTGAGTGGTCGACGTCATGTAGACCTCGGAGTAGCAATGATAACCAAATTGATGGTAGTGATGATAGTATCAACTCGACTTCCTAGGAGAAATCTAACGATACTGCGAGCTGGCAAAACTTCAACTTATCTTTGAGACTGTTGGGCATATCTAACATCATTCAAAATTTATTTCTTCATTTCATGGAATATCGCACATTCCACTTATTTAAGCAGTTCAACCACTAAACACATCTCTTTAATGGCCAATCACTGAAACACTTTACAAACTTTGATGATAGAAGTGGGTTTCTCCTTTTCCTCACCACGACCAGGAAGCAACGGTAAGGTAGTAGCAATCTTTTGAATACTTTCATACCCATTAGTATCTATTAATGGGTGAAACCTACTCCCTCACAGAAGCGGAGAGGTTTCAAGCATTCCCAGTTCCTCCTAGTGAGGAATCTCAACAATAGAGACTTTTCTGGAATTTAGATTTTATCAGCCTTCCAGATCCTTCGACTATGATTTCTCCTTTGAGATCAGGTTAATGGTACTTACTTCAAGCTACGTATGATTTCAAATACGGATGGCAGGCAATAAATCCCTCAATTGTATTTTCCACAATCAAAATTTTCTTTCCTTAGACAGATGAGGGTACAACGGACTTAACAGGTGTCGAGGCAACAATAGTCTTCACCTTCTTGTAGGAAAGGAAATCTTTAGAACATTTCAGGTTAAATCCAACAGAAGGCTCCTATAGTTCCGGAGCAGCAACTTTCCTTACAAAAAATGGGGCCTTTCCGAGCACAACTTCGAGTTCATCAAATCCATCTCCAAAATTGATGGTGGGAGCGATATTGCAGGCATCACGGCTAATCTGCAGGTTGCAGAAGAAACTAACCTTCAAGAATGCCAATGCAGTAGCTTCAAAAAGAATGTTCTGGGGTTAGTTATCCAGCCAAAACCTTGTAATTCTAGTGCAAACACTAAAAAAATTTACAAGGGTCATTCTGTAGACTGGGCAAGCCTTTATTTTAATTTTAAATTGTGAAGAATTTAAAATTTAGTTAAGTAAATTAAAGGTAGGGGAATTCAATTAATTAAAAAGTTAAAGTTAACCAAACACGCAATAAACTTATTTAATTTGCAAAGTAGCAAACCAAACCCAAAAAGACACGAGGAGAAGAGTAAAGTTTAGGACCCAGTGTGGGGGACCAAGTGTGGGACCCATTTCAGAATGCACAATGCCCAAGCGGAACTAGTCCACCAACACACCTATCAGGGGTCCAACCCACATAAAGATAAAGTCGTAATGAAATCCTGAACCTCTCTGTTCAAAGGTGATTGAACAAACAATCATAAGGTTTAGAAAGGTTGACTATACTCACCCAAGAAAGAAATGGGTGAAGCATGCCAACGGAAGAAGGGTAATTTTTTCCATAAGGGACATGAACACATTACCGATGTATGAAGAAAAGATTCCTATATTTAAATGGAAAGATACAAGGATCCCTAGCAGAGTCGCCAAAAGTTGTCGGTCGCCAAATTAGAAGTTATCAGTCACAAGAATGAATATCCAGAAACCTGCTTTAATTTATTATATGTATATATATCTATATATATATAATTTTGAAAATTAGTTTATTAAATTTTGAAAATATATGACCGGAACAATCTCATATCCTCAGTAGTTTAAATAAACGAGCTTATACCGTAAGCAATACATTCATCCTAAAGAATCAATACACTACTCGCTGGTAAGGCTCAATTAAATAAACTAAATAGTTTATGACATCCATTTAAATTTGGGAAAAATCATTTTTTATGTTGACCAACAAGTTCTCCTATTTAATATGAAAAATTAAATAGGTTTCAAACTATGTTGGGGGGGTTTTTAAAAATTTCCTATAAGGGAAAGCCTTTATAGTTCATTACATCTTAGATAATCAAAATCACCTAAGAAAACTCTCGATTAAGATCAGGAAATATTATCTTAAAAAATCTCAAAGGGTAGGATATTTCGACAATCAAACCAAAGAGTGTCAAACAGGAAAGGCTTAAATATTGACCATTGTTATGAAATCCAAAGGAAGAAAAGCTAAGGGTTGTCACAGATCTTGAAGAGAACCTTCGTGACTTCCAAAGCTATCGTATGGTTTGGCTTTAATTTTGGAGAGAAGAGTTATCGAACATCTCATCCTACCAATTGGTTTAATTAGGGCTTACATTTGTATGAGAAAGTCACAGAAATAACTTGAAAGATATGAGGATTTAGTTCGTAACGAACGACAACCTCAAAATCCTTAGGCGAGTTAGGGCTTAAATTGTATAATAGAGCCACACAAAAACCTAAAGAAGAGTTGAGGATTTATGTCGCACTAGACATACCACTTCAAATTCCTATGGCTTGTTGTTTAACTACACGAAAAGATGTGATGTTGCATATCCTCATGCTGTAGAAGGCTACCCACAAAGCTAGCCCTAAGCTCCTAAACGAAGTTGCAGTCTTAAAGTCTAAGGTTTAAGGGTTTAAATGACAAATTGAAATTCAATTATGAGGGGACTAAAGTTGATTAGAGTGACACCAGTTAGGATCCCATAGTTCCCTCGTTCTAGTATCATTATTTTCTTTTAAATTTACTTAGCTTAAATGAGTTGTGAAACCCATTTAAACTGGGAGATCTCGTTATCAACTGTGGGTTACCTCCTCGCGACTCCCTGTAAATTCAAAAGGATGTTTTATGTTTAGTGAGATTTTAAAGGATTTATGATTACCTTTAAAATAATTTGTTTTAGGTTTTTGAAAATGTTGATTAATTTATGAAAATGATTTTGATTTTTGCAAATAAAGTAAATTGCACAACCCAACAGTTATAATATTTGGAAGAAAATGTAAATTGTAGTAAATTAAAATGATAGAACTTAAATAACACTGTAAAATTGTATATGTCATCTTCTCGGTATTCCCGCTGAAAGATTAGCTTTTGCAACTTGTATATAATTTTGGATGAAAGTTAAATAAATTGCAAGAGTAGATGAAGATGTATCAAACATACCATAAATTATAAATTATTAAGTCCTGAAAGATCATAGTGGATGATTTTATAGAAAAATATAGCAATTTTAATTTGTTCTTCAAAATATCCAAGAGATTCCAAACTATTTGAGGAGTGACCCTGAATCGCTTTCAAGATATCTTAAAACATTTCAAGTTCGTTTTAAACTTATCATATTGTTTTATTAATCATCCATGGTTGAGTTAAATCTACCCCATCACTCGGTGAACCTTAACATTTTAATTATCCAAGAGTCGGGGCACTCAGTTATGTAGGTGGATGCCCCCATGACAACTTTAAGTCATTAAGAATTTTGTACCCGTCACTAAAGTTGGGCTTGTGGTGTTTAGTGGTGTTTACCAATAATCATGTCACCTTTTTCAAAATCTTACCAAATAAATTTAAATATAGAGCCTAGGTCACTACCAAGCCCTTAACAATCTCAATGGGTGGATTGCCAATTATTAAAATTTAAATTTATGTGATATTTATTCTTATTAAAAGATCATATCATATGCAAACGTGGGCTTAACTTTAGAATCATTTGATTTTGATTAACTTCCAAATCCTAATAATTTAGAAAATTACTATTTTAGACTTATCATGGAAAGGTGGCAAATTGGTTTCTACTTGTTAACCCTTTATGTTTCAATCATCCAAAAGTACTCATTAAGATAAAAATTACTCATTTTTCTCTTTTGTTAATTCTAAATTTTGATTAAGACAATAAAATCTAAAATAACTATTTTGCCCTTGGGGCTCTCCACTTCATAACTCATTAAGCATAATTCAGATGACTTTGAAAATTTTACAATACCCATCCGTAGGTTATTTGAAACATCAAATAAGAAAATGTAGTCTTTTTCAAATTTTAATTTAATTTAAATAATTATTTTAACTTAGAAAATAGGATTTCCAATATTAATTAATTTAATCAATCAAAATAAAGTTTTTATTTATGGTAAAAATTATTAGAGGTTCACCTAGGTGAGAGAAAATATAGGAAAAATTCCAAATAAAAATTTTAATTTAAATTTTGATTGAAATTATTTAATTTAATGATTATTTAAATAGAAAATATTTTTTTAATTACAAGAATTATTTTTTATATTTTTATTATATCCCTTTGAGCTCAGAGAACTCATGGAAACAAATTTTTATATTTTTATGATTTTTAATTCATTTATTACAATCACTTTAGTGGGAAAACGAGCAAAATACATATTTGGGCATTTAAAACTTTATTTTTAACATAGAGAAATAGGAAAAAAATTATTTAATGAGTCTGAAGTGATCAGAAAACAATTAGGAACATTTAGAAATATTTTTTGTATTTTTTTGGATTTTTTAGTTATTTTTAACTCAAAATATAGTTAAAAAATGAACTATTTTCTCAAAAATAATTTTTATTTTTTCCATCTGCTTCTGATTACAAGGAACTCAAAAAATCACTTTTCATAATTTTTCGAAGTGTATTGAATTTAATATAATTATTTTTGTACAAAAATATATTTTTTCATATTAAATCAACTTTAATACTCAAACTTAATCAAATAATTTTTAAATTTTTACATTAAATCAGCATGATTATTCTACATAATGTGGATTTGATTTAATTAATTATTGATTAAATTTTAATTTTAAATAATTTAATGCAAGATATTAACATTTAATTAATTATAGAAATGTACAAAATTAGGGATGCCCTAGTGATATTTTTCCTAAGCTTCCCTGACCGCAGGGGACCTACTAAAATTTATCTCATAATTTTCCAAGTGATTTTTTAATTTATATAATTAATTTAAGAAAAAATAGCCATCCAAGCTAAAAAATTAGGGTTATAAGCACAAAGATGCTTTCTATCCATGGAAAAATCCAACAACATCCCTCCGTCATGAGGAACAAACACCAATAATTTCAAGCCATGGCGAGCAATATTTAACTAAAATAAATTAAAATACCACAGAGACCATTTAATTAATTAGAAAATAGAGACTCAACAAATAATTTTTATGTTTTATCCACATTATTCTCCTCTAACCACTTAGCAAATGTGTATTTTTATTTCATTTTTATGATTTCTATATGCAAAGTTACAGATTTTAAATGTTTTTGCATGTAAATAAATCTAAAAAAAATCTCTATTTTCCAACTTATCCAGCTCATCCAACAGTGACTCTAAAAAGCCACGCGACGCTCCGTCATTCAAAGCCACCAGCCACATCAGCTGCCACGTGTCCCGTTGTTCCGTTCCATCTCCTTGTACTGCTCCATCACGACCTTCCATTAATGGAGGGCATCCGCTCATCATCCCCAACCTTCCTAACTTGAAATCCATCCACAGTAAGGGTCTGTTTGGGGCAGTTTGTACGTTTGAGGATAAGCTGCTTATCGTGAAACGCAGCCCGCAGGACAGCCGCAGGGGTTGACCCGCAGCCTACTTTTAGTGTAAAAACCCAAATGTGGTTTCAGATAAGCTGGCAAAATGCATAAAACAAACGGTACGGCGGTGTTTTGAAAATGCTGCCAGCATTTATAAGCTGCCCCAAACAGACCCTAAATTCTTAAGATATCTCTGGATACTCAACCAAATCACATGAGTTTTGTTCCTACATTTTCATCTACTTAAGACGAACCTTATATACTTTTGATCGAGCATGAAACACAATATATAAGCATGGAAAATCAAATTAAGCTCAGATCAAGGGGAGAGATCAATACCTTTGTCTGAGAGGTGTAGCCTCAATCGGATGGTTGGAGAACCTTCGGAGGAGTACAACAAACCTTCAGATGAGCTCTTGTACTTTGGTGAAATGTCTAGGTATGATTTTGATCAAAGTGATTTTTAGGTGTTTGTTTTGGGCAATGCTAGAGGCTCTCTATGAAGGGGCTTCTCTCTGGAATCAACTCCTCTCACTCTAGGGATGGTGTGTGTATAATTAATTGAACTTCATTGGACTATAGAGGTCAGTATAATTATGTCCTAGTTTCGACTGATAATTCAGTGGGTAATTTGGATTTGGACAGTGGGAGTTACGGCTAAAGAATAGTGGGAATGCACTTAGCGAGGTTTGGGGAAGCTCTAGTGAGATTTTCGCAGCGTTTCTCCAAGGTTACAAGCATTTTCTCCTTTGGTCGTGAAGAGAATGAATTTAAATACAAGGGCTTGGGGTGGAGATCAAGGCTTCATTTCAAGTGCATTTAACACCTTATGTGGAGGGTTGAAGAGAGCTAAAGGCCAATTGGATGATCTAGCTTGGTTGGGTGAAATTGGGTTTTGATTGGGTGGAGTTGGCTCTTGGTTTGGCTCCTCTGGTGACTAGGGTGGTAGGCCATGGCAGAGGAGGTGCTCAGATATGGGGAAGTGTTGTAAAGAGTTTATGATGAAAAATTTGGGAAAAATTTGTCCAAGTTAATTTTGAGTAAAATTGAGGCTTTATATGGGGAAGTGTTGTAAAGAGTTTATGATGGAAAATTTTGGAAATTGGATAGATTCGGGATTCAATTTGGTGAAATTTTTTACTTTTGATCAAATTTGGGCTTTTTGATTTGGGTTAAAATTAGATTCAAATATGGGTTAACTGGGCTTGGATTTGGTTTCAATCGAGCCTAGACATAATGAATTTAAGTTTAGAATTAAAATTGAGGAAAATTGGGATAAAATTGGTGGACATTGGGGGTGAATTAGGGTAATTGGGCCTTTAAAGACAATTTTGGACTTTCGGTCAAAATAGGTAAATTTGGTGAAATTGAGCTCAATTGAGTGGTCCAAATATATTTTAAGGATATTTGAATTGATTTTAAAGGTTTTGGGACAGTTTGGATCACCATTTTTTTTTTTGTAATTTTAGCAAAGTGAGGGGTATTTTGGTAATTTTAAAATTTTTTGGGTGTTTTGGACAATTTGGGTAATTTCAAATGGTTTGAGATGATTTTTTGAATAAAGTTGGGTATTTTGGGTAATTTTGGAAATTTTGGTCATTTTTGGGGTTTCAAGGGTGATTTGATAATTTGGGTAGATTTGGGGGTAAAAGGTTAGGTTGGGTATTTTGGGTAAAATTGGGGTGTCAACCCCCCTACTTAAGTCATAGACCAATAGAATCCTCTACTTTGGATCCTACATGTATTGGTCTTAGCTAAACCCTAGCTTGGGGCTAGTGGCCTAGGGGATCATCAACATGAGTCTCCCAAAAAGTTAAAGGATTAAAGTTAAGCATGCTTAGGTTTAGAGTAGTGAGGGGAAGTGTAATGTGCAAGTGTGTATGTGAAAATAACCAAGGTTACACCTCTCACGGTAAACGTTAAGGCCAAGTAGTCCTATGGGGACTCCCTTTGAGCTCCCCCATATTTGCCCCACCTAATAAGCACTAAGGGTCACAACTAACATATGGAACTTCAAGTTGAGCAAAGAAGTGTTTAGAGTTTCTAATGGTGAGGCTTTCTTTTCTAGTTCTCTCAGAATAGTCAGCAAAAAGTCCTATGTCTAGAACCTATGCTACTAAGGAAGAAACTAGACCCCAACCAAAAGTGAGGTCGACACGTCACCAAACAAAGAAGATCCCCCACAAAAGCCCCATCACAGAGATCCTCTAGCATAGCCCTAGACCAACACCTGAAAACTCCCTTGGTCAAAATCATAACTAGACATTTTACCGTGGCACATGACATCTGAAGATTGTTGGACTCCTCTGAAACTTCTCCAACCATCTGATTGATGTTACACCTCTTAGACAAAGGTATTGAGCTCTCACCCTAATATGAGTTTAATTTGATTCTCCATAGGTATAGATTGTATTTCATACCATATAAGCCATATAGATGTGTTCAATTTGACTAGATGAAGGTGTAGGAATACACCCAAAGTGATTTGACTGAGTTTAGCTCGAGATCTTGAGCTTTTAGTGTTTACAGCTCTTGGGTTAGGGAGATTGGGGACGATGAATTGATGTCTTCCGTTTTTGCATTTATTCAATGATCGGTCGTGATGGTCGGACGAGGAGATGGTACGTGAACTGTGGGACACATGGCGCTGAGGTGGCTGGTAGCGTCAAATAGGGGAGCGCTGTGTGGAAAGTTTCGAGCTGCCTATGTTGTGCTGACGTTGGGTTGGATAAGTAGATAAATAGGGTTTTTTCTGATTTATTTAAATGCCAGACTTTTAGAAATCAATATCTTTGCATAGAATAATCATAAAAATAAAATAAAATACTCTCTTGCTTTGTGAACAAAGGAGAATAATATGGACCAAAGAAAAAAGTATTATTTATTAATTCTCTACTTTTTAATTTATTTAATGGTCATTGTGATACTTTAATTTATTATCATTAAATATTGCTCACCATGGTCTTAGATTTTTAAGGTTTATTCCTCACGACAGAGGAGATGTTCTCTAATTTTTCCAAGGTCAGAGAGCTTCTCTGTGCTTGTAACCCTAATTTTCAAACATGGATGGCTTATTTGGCTTAAATTAATTATAAAAATTTAAAAATCACTTGAAAATTATGAGATAAATTTTAGTAGGGTTCCTACGGTCAGAAAAACTTAGGAAAAATATCAGAATGGTTTGGCTAGTTTTGTACATTTTTATAGTTAATCAAATGTTTATATCTTGTATTAAAATATTTAAATTAAATTTTAATCTAAAATAAAAAAAATCAAATCCACATTATCTAGAAAAATCATGTTGACTCATTGTAAAATTTTAAAAGTTATTTAATTACATTTAAGCACTAAGTTTGATTTTATGATAAAAAAATGCATTTTTGTACAAAAATAAATATATTAAGTTAAATATACTTAGGGAAATTATAAAGTTTAATTTTCTGAGTTCTTTGTCTTAGGGGCACTTAGGAAAAATGAACTCAAAATGTTTCAAGAGATTTTTAATGCGGTTTAGGGTCATTTATCGAACACTTTGAAATCTCTTGGATATTTTCAAGGACAAATTGAATTTGCTATATTTTGTTTTAGAAAATCATCCATTAAGATCTTTTCGGGACTCACTGAGTCATAGTTTGAGGGTTAGGAAACTAAACCTTCATCTACTCTCGCGATTTATTTAAATCTTCTACAAAATTTTGTGCATGTTGCAAACGTTAATATTTCAGTTGGAATGCCAAGAAGATGACCAGTTTCTTTTACAGTGTTATTTAATTCTTGTTATTTTACTTTCTACAATTTAGTCTTATTGAAAAATATTATAACTATTTGGTTCCACACTTTACTTTACTTACCAAAAAAAAAACCAAAACCATTTTAAAAAATTAATCAACTTTTTAAAAAAAATCTAAAATAAATTGTTTCAAAGTTAACCATAAATCCTTTTAAATATCACTAAACATAAAACGTCCTTTTGAATTTACGGGAGCTCCTCAAAGGAGGTAACCCACGGTTGCTAACGAGATCTACTGGTTTAAATGGGTTTCACAAATCATTTAAGCTAAGTAAACTCAAAAGAAAATTGTGATATCAGAAAGAGGGAATTGTGGGATCCTAACCGGTGATGCTCTAATTAACTTTAACCCCCCTGCATCATGATTGAACATCAACATGTCATTTAAACATTTAAACCTTAGACCTTAAGACTACTACTTCGCCGAGGCGCTTAGAGCTAACTCCATGGGTAGCCTTCTACAACAATGGATCTGTAACAACACAAGGATCTAAAACACTACATTTTTCTTAGAATTAAACAAGAACAATTCACATGATTTCAAGGTCAAATGAGGAGGAGTTAGACGAGATCATTTCATCGCTGACTGAAGGAAGAGGGTTGTGAAATATAACCAATGAAAGAAGATTTAATTTCCCCACCTCGAAGTTAAATGCCACTACAAAGGCATGACACTATTTCATTTCTGCTCGTCTGCTACCTACCAATCATCTTAGTGAAATGACATGTGCCAAGTAACTTTGAACTATTTCATCCAGCAGTTCAAGCCAATCGACATCAAAGCTTTGATTTATAGTGTTATTATCAATTCTATTGTTGTTGCTACTACTAAACGTTTGGGACTTGTATCCTTGATCTTTTCTTTATGCGAGCAGGCTGAAGTTAGATTTGATAGCTGGTAGGAGATATTGCAGCCACTCAAGTCGATTACCAGTGTGAATGTGAAATCCTTTTCACATCATTCCATTTTTTGTTGGAGGGGTGGATTTTATAGTAGTTTTATAGCTTTTACGTCTGGAACTTCTACTTAACATGATTCTACATCACAAGGTTAGACTTATGGATCTGATTCTCAATCACAACTATTGTAGAGGATTTTGAACAATGTTAACTACATTGTGGATAAAGTATTAAATTTAGAAAATTTTGCAGAACATATGGATGGATATGTGAGGAGACATAGTGATTATGAGGAAGAGTACAACTTAGCTATGGAAAACCTCAGGAGAGGTAACCAAGATGTAATTTTTCCTTAATATCCAAGAAATACATCATATGAGCCAGTAACTCCTTGGCATAGTGATGAGAGTGATGAAGAAGATGAGGATGATTAGATTGGATTCTATATTTTAGTTTAATTTTTAATTTATTGTTTGAATTATTGATGGTACAATTATTCTGTACTTTTTGTTGTGCTTTGAGATGTAACTGTTGAGGCTGTTAGTTTTTGGTGTTTTTTGTTTTGTTAGACTCTTTTGTGATGTATTATTATTTTTTGTGAGTAGTTATTATGTTTTTGTGGTAGTAATTATTTTAATTGTGTTGTTGATTATATATAGTTAGTAGGTGCTAAACTTAATTTTGGATGATAAGAAGGTTTAGAATATAGCTAACTTGTTACTTAAGAACTGCATGTTGCAGTTTAAAAATTTCAGTTTACTACAAGATATTTTTCTTTATGTTGTTGTTGTGTATGTTTGTTAGTGTGTTTGTTTACTTATATGCTAAGTAAATTAAAATTTGATCAATTTAATTTTTACTCTTGTTTTCAATTTTTGTACTAGCATAATTATGATGTAAAAATTTCTGCTAGCATGTTATTTGTAGTTTTCATTCCTGTCAATATTTATATGTGCTGCTAAAAGGTTTTATTCTATTAAAAATTTAAGTTTTGGGGAGTGATGAAAAATTTTCTAAAGACTTGAAATTTAATTGTTCTCAAATGTATTTCAAACAAAATTTGATTTTGATTTAAAGAAAAATGATCATGTATATGAAGTTATATTAGGGAAGTAAAATTTTGAGTCTAGAAATGAGTAAGAGAATTTAGTTAAAATTTATAGTAATGCTGGAAAATTAAAGTTAAAAAATTTTAGTGTGGAAATGATAAATATTGTGTAACTTTCTTTGGTAGGAGAAATTGTATTTTTGAAAATAGTAGAGGAGTTAGACTTATATTTTCAAAACTTTAATTTAATTTATTAAAAGTAATTTTCAAAATTATTACTATGTTTTTAAGTACAGGAAATATATCAACTTTTTGCTTTAGGAAAGGAAAAGTGGAATTTAAAAGTATTAAAGGCCTGTCTAGATATAGTAATTCTTGCCTGAAAATAAAAAAAAAGTAAAAGAAAGAGAAATGAAAAAGAAAAGAGAAGAAAGTTGAAAGGGGAGGAGAAGCTCGAGGATCAGTGCCTAATAAAAAATTGGTTCCACATCAGATCCTTTTAAAGTATAAGACTTCAAAAACTCTTAAGCTTAAGAATATAATATAGTAAGTAAATATATGCTTAATAAAAATTTGTAAGCAGAGATTATAGAATGTTTAAACTCTATATTTGGAGAATCTACAACATTTCTGAACAAGATATAAACTCATATTTTTAGACTTCATTACATTGAGAATTTCTAAACTCTAAGTTGGTCTCATTTACTAATATTTTTTTCTAAAATGGACTTGTATATTTCTACATCAAAATTTTAGAAACTCCTAAAGAAACTCATATGCATAATCTACTTATTTAGTTTCTAAAACTTTGAAGTTTCACTTGAGAATAAGTAACATTTTAAGTTTGGGGATTTTGATACACCTAAAATATATAATATTTATGTACACATCTTTAAACTTATTTTTTGAGATATTGCACTTTAATGAAAGGTATTTATATGTTTTTCTTTCAGGTACAATCCAATGGATGAAAAATGGTAAAAGTAGTGAAAAAGTATCAAATTTGGAGAAAAAATAAATAAGGTGCAATAATGAACTAAGAGCCCAATACTGGTGCTTACGCACCAGTTATTCAAAGAAAACCGCGTTTAAGCACTAGGTGCCCCACTTTTATGTGCCAAAAGTATTTATTTGATGATTCATTTAATTGGGACAAATTTTTGAAGAGGAGTTTGAAATAACCCTTGGTAAAAATGTGGAATTAGTTCATGGACACAAAAATTCATTCAATTGGTTTTTGAAAGTAGGCATCTTCTAGAAGATTCATTGAATAGAGACACATTTTGAAGAGACACCAAGGTATCTCTTGGATTTTTTATAAGAGAATACTTGGATCATCTAGAAAAGGGGCTAATCCACATCCAACAACTATCATTCATCTTAGTAACCACTGTCGCCGTCGCCACCCATCACCACCGCCACCGCCGACCACCTTTTTATTTTATTTTTATTTTAGTTTGTAATATGAGTGAAGGAAAAAAAATTCAAAGGAACTTTAAGACATTTGGTGGAGAGGATTTTAGATAAGTGTTTAGCTTTGTGACTACATTTGGTTTTAATTAAGATTTCTTGTTCATGTGCATGATTTCTACTTTTAAAATCAGGTGTGGTTTTGTTTTTTTCATGAATTTTGAGTATTTTTATTTATCTTTTTCCTTAAAATGATAAGTTATTAAGTATAGAAAGGAAATTGGGTGATGTATTGGACTTCAATGTTGGAAGAAGTTGTGTGATGTATTGGACTTCAATGTTGGAAGAAGTTGTGATGATTTGAAAGCTTGTAATTCATTTACTCCTTTATTTGGCCAATTAAGATGCTAATACCTATTGTGAGAACATGTAATATCTGAGATGGTATTATCTCAGTCAACAATTTGTAAGAATCACATTTGATTTCATGGGTGAGAATGTAGTTCATTGGGTTGAGTGCAAATAAATAAGAAAATAAACCTTCATGAGTGAAGAATTAGAGGACTTTAGAGTGACAGGCTAAAGCCCCCAATTTGATTTAAAGTTTTAAGTTTTGATACGAGATGTTAGCCCCCAGGTGGAGGGAGAAGAGGAAACTCTAGAGTGAGAGCTAGTATCCTCCCTACCTAATTGGTCTTCAAAACTATTCAAACATTAGATTAGCTAATGTTCTTTATAGCATCTCTACTATGGGTAAAGAATAGTATTGCTCCTACTTCGCACAACACAACAAGAATACTTCTACAACAGTTATTCTATACTTTTTATTAATTCATGATAAGGAAAAAGATATTTTATTTATATTTTTTTCAACTTGCTAATATTAAGTTCAGTTAGTTAATTTTTAACTTTATTTTTTATTATCCAAAAAATTACAAAAATAATCAAATTTTCATTCCTATTATAACATCTTGAGTTTAAGTAAGAATAGTTTTGTAAGTAGAATTTTGTTATATAATTTTTATTGTCAAGTTTTCCCTGTGGGGTCAACAATCGAGGCATAATCAAAAAGTCTTATATTACTTGATAACAATACGTATACTTGCATAGTATCCCAAAGTTAAATATTATAACTGTATTCTTACTTGCTTCATAGTGGAAAATTTACCTAGCTTTTATTTTAGATCAAATTTTGGCTTTGTTGCAAAATAAGATTCATTATTAGGAAATTAAACATATAATCGCATACATCGCATTTTACATCTACATAGAAAATTGGGATTAGTAGAATAGGGACTGCTTGTGTTAAATTGATTGTCTTGGATTAGGGGAAGAAAATCTGTGAACCCTTGACCATGTATGATTATCTTTTTACCCCACCGGGGTCTTAAGAATATAATGATTATGATTTTTGGCTATGTTCTAACTATTTCTAGTGATGACATAACTGACAGTGACCAATCTAACTTAGATCTCAATTCCCAAATAGATCCTCAAATCGTACTTAAGTTCCATTAACCCGTTAATGAGAATGAAGAGGATGTCAGAAATACCTGTACAATAGCGTCAAGAGTGAGGAATCGGTTCTCGAGTACCACGGTACACCACTCACCATCAACTTGGATTTCTCCTTTGTAGAAGAGACGTCAAAATTTACCAAAAACATCTTAAGAGGAAGAAGAAAAGAAATTAAAGAAATAAATCTAAGAAGTGTGAAGGTATTACCCCTAATGATAGTTTTAATGGAGAAAGGAAAATAAATAGTCACTGGAGAAGAGCTACCTCCACCTCCTACAGTGGAAGAGACACATAACGATGTAAAAATGAGAGTGTTATATAAAGTAGATTATAATGTGCTAGCTCATCTTAGGAGTTTCCTAACCAAACTAAGCATTTACAATGATTTAATCTTGTCAAATGAGAAGAGAGAATCTCTGGTTACAACCTTGCTTGATCAAGAGATTTTCTTAGCTCAATTGGCTAGCACAACCTCGGATGAAGTTTATTCATTAAAGGAACAGCCTGAGATAATCTTTATAGATGAAGACTTGTTGCTCGGCACCACCGACCACTTTGTATTCCTATTAATATCAATTTTGTATTTTCTAAAGTTTTTGTAGATCTGAAATCGTCACTCAACTTAATGAGTCTACAGACATTGACATATTTGAATATTGAGGCTCAGGAGCTTACAAATAATAAAATGAGCTTAAGAGTATTTTGCCAGAAGGGAGAAAGAGCCCTTGGATTGATGACATTGTGAATGAAAGTTGGAGAGCTAGTAACGATCTTAAAATTTCATATCATTGATGCAAAGAACTCTTTCAATGCTTTACTAGGGCGACCATGGATTCATGAGCATAACATGGTTCCGTCATCTCTATACAGTGTATCAAGTATTTTAAAGAAGGACAAGAAAATTTCATCAAAGGGTATTTACAACTTTTTTTCAGTTCATGAAGTAGGCATTCATGAAGATGCCACCTATTACGCACCTCTAAAGAAGATTTTCTTTTCCTGTAAAATTGTGCCAACTGAAATCGAAGATTTAGAAAGATCACAAGAGCAAGGCTATTCAACTCCACTTCGACGATCTACTACCATTTGTTCACAATGAGCTGTTAGAGGTTCTTTTAGTCTATACACTCAAGATTGAGGCTGAGGACGTGAACAAGGAAACATTAACACGATTCTTGAATAGACTAGGCTGACCATTAACATTGACATTGAAGAAAGTTCTGATGAAGAAAACTCTAAGTAAGAATTGGTAATGATAAAACAAAAGAAGCCTCAATTCAAAATTTCTTTGGAATATGTAGAGAAAAGTGAATACGAGTCAATATATGATCGGATCAACCACTATGTGCATGCCATGACCCTTACACCGATCCACCCTCAAAAGGTTAAGAGTTTAAAGGTCAAGGAGGTCCATAGCATTGGTTCAAAGCCCATCAAGTTTTACCGTAATTCCCCTTCTACTAGTTCAGAAAATTATGTAAATTAGGAAGAGAATTCTAATGAATTAATGGAATTACCTTTTGGTTACTTTTCTCCTTATGTACCGTGCTTCCCCATCAAGACAAAAAGTTTGGGCTGGAAGAGCAATACCCTACATGGTTAGCCACATTGTACCAGTTAAGAAAAAAAATGGAAAAATTTGTGTTTGCGTCAATTTTAGGGATTTAAATAAGGCATGTCCAACAGATAAATTTTTGTTTTCGATACTACAATTAATGGTAAACATCACGGCGAAACATGTGATTTTCTCTTTCATGGATGGATCGTCAAGCTACAACCATATCAAGATGGCTACAGAGGATGCAATACTTACAGCATTCAGAATACTGATCAAAATTTTTTGCTACATAGTATTGTCATTCAGATTGAAGAATGACAGAACAACATACCAACGAGCTATGACAAAGATATTTGGTAGCCTCATTCACAATCAAATGGAATGTTATGTGGATGATTTGGTAAGCAAAAGTAAATAGAGAATAAACCATTTGTATGATTTAAGGATCATGTTTGAACGATTACAATAATATAATCTCAAGATGAATTCCTTAAAATGTGCCTTCGGTGTCACATCTGAAAAATTTCTACAATTCGTTGTTTGACATCTGGGAATCGAGATTGACCCAGATAAGATTAAAGCTATCTTGGAAATGTCTCCTCCCAAAACCTTGAAACAACTAATTTCCTTCCAAGGAAAGTTTGCATAACTGCAATGCTTTATTTCTAATCTCTCGGGTAGGTGTCAACCTTTCTTGGCATTAATTAATAACGATGTCAAACTTGTTTGGGAAGAGAAATGTCAGCGGGCCTTTGAGGACGTTAAGCAATATTTAATGACACATCCTATTTTTGTAGCCCCTATCTCTGGAAGACCTTCGATACTTTTTATCACAGATTTAGACGACTCTCTCGGAGCCCTGTTAGCTCAGGTCAATGAAGAGGGTAAGGAATACACACTCTACTACTTGAGTCGATGTCTAACGAAGGTAAAGTGTTCTCTTACTGAGAAACATTGTCTAGGTTTAATTTTTGCCACCCAAAAACTTAGGCATTACATGCTTTCTCATAAGGTAACCCTTATTTTGAAAGAATATCCATTACAATATTATATGACCCGACCAACACTTTCCATTCATTTAGTAAGATGGTTGATGATTTTATTGTTGTACGATATAACTTTTGTTCCCCACCGCGCTATCAAGAGACAAATTTTAGCATATTTTTTCGTAGCACACACACTTCCAGCTGGGTCCCCATTCAATGATGAGCTACTAGAAGAGCAGATACTACAAATAGAACCTTCTGGTGCAAGACATTGAGAAATGTACTTGGGGCTTCATTAGCCAGAAAGGACAAGGCATCAGAGATAGTTATACTAGGCAAAGCAGGAATTTGTCTGATTTTCATCACGCCAGATCACGGTATGTTGAGATTGTCCTACCACTTGAAAGAGTCATGCAAAAATAACAAAGCAGAGTATAAAGCATTAATCACCGGGTTGGATTTAAAAATCTCAATGCACATAACAGACATTTTCATCTATGGTGACTCAAAGTCGTCATCCAACAAGTTGTCGGACAGTATAAGATTTTGAAACCATTATTAGTAGAATACTATTGGTACCCAATGAAATTGCTAGAACAGATCCCTAATGTGACCGTATACCAGATTCCACGGGGAGATAATTCCCACGCTGAAGCTCTAGCAAAACTTGCTAAGGAACTGACATGTCCACCAGAGGCTTCCATCAAAATTGCAATACAAGGACGTCAAGTTTTATCTCAAATTCACCTTGACAATTTCCATAAGCATGAAATAGAAGAAGAGGTGATGATTTTAGTTGTTGACATTAACAAAGATTGCCACATGGCATTGATAGAATATTTGTAAATAAGAAAGCTACCTGAAGACAAGTCTGAAACATATCACATCTCAAGAAGAGCTATGTGATATTCCCTAGTAGGTGATGTCCTTTACAGAAGATCATTCGATCAGATATGGCTATGATGTCTAAGCAAAGCTGAAGTAGAAAATATTGTCAAAGCAGTACACGTCAGACTGTGTGGAGCTCACCAATTGGGGCTAAAGATGAAAATAAAGATTAAAAGACTCAAATATTATTGGTCAATGATGATATTTGATTATGTGGATACAACCAAAAGATGTCACCTTTGTCAAGTGCATGGGGTGGTCTTACGCAAACCTCTGATTATGCTACATCCATCTGTTCCCTCATAATCATTCGAGTGTTGGGCATACACATAGTAGGTCCAAGAGACCCCCCATTCTCTAAGGGATACAGATTTATTCCTGCAGCTACATATTAATTCTCCAATTACGTAGAAGCAATGCCGTTACAGGAGGTTACAACACAGCATGTTCTCCAATTTTTCAAATGTTAGATTGTTTACCATTTTGGTGTACCACACAAAGTGATTTCAGATAATGGAACAGCCTTCCAGAGTACACAGATCAACAACTTCATTAAATGACACAGGATAGACTTAAGATACTCTACAATCTATTATTCCAGGGTAAATGGCCTAGCCAAGGCCTTTAATAAGATGCTCGTGCAAATTTTGAAGAAGATGTTGGTTGAGATTAAAAGAGGATGGCTTGATAAACTGTTAGAAGCTTTGTAGAGATACACTGTTAGAAGTTTTGTGGGTTTACAGGACGACATTCAGAACTTCCACTCAAAGTACACCCTACGCACGTATGAATGGGTTTGAGGTCGTACTGCCATTGGAAGTCCAAATACCATCCCTTAGAGTCATTGTCACCAATTACATTACAACAAAAGAAAGTGCAAAGCTCAGAATTAAAGAATTGAAAAGTATCAAAGGAAAATCATTAGAAGCATAACATAATTTAAAACTCTACCAAGCGAAGATGGTGCAGACTCATGACAAATTGTTCTACCCGAGGGTGACCTCGTACTCATTCTCAAAAGGCCAATTCTTCCAGACTGTAAGATATGTGGAAAATTCAAACCAACTTAGGAGGGATCATTTCTCATAGAGAAGAGTATTTAGGAGGATCTTTCCAGCTGGTGGATTTCCAAGGCGAAAGATTTTGATGTCATTCAATGGTCGATATTTGAAGATATACTACACAACATGACATTTCTTGAAATGAGTTTTTGAAATTGTTGCTTCTTTTGGGGTTATTTATCTGGCCAGCAACTGTGACTAAGTCCAAAGCTTTGTAAAAAAATTAACCTCATTAAAGTGAAAATTTAAATTTCTCTACTTTAATTTTCTTCATTTTAATATTGAAATTTTACTAAAAAATAAATAATAATAAATAAAAGAATTACACTTACACAAATTCAAAACTCGTTGAATAAAAATTTATGTTATTGTTCTTGTTCGTTTTGAGTTTTAGCGCACTGATGTTTTTCTTTCTTCTACAAAAAATGTCGATGCAGAAGCTAATTTTCACCTTTAAAGACAGCTTGAATCTTGCTTTAGATGAAAAAAGGGCAGCCTAGAGCGACATCGTAGACTTTGACTTGGAATTCAGTAAGGTCAACGTAGACTACGAGGGTCCCATGATGAGCATTGTTAGCCACCGGGAGACATAGGGATTGTGATCACTACTTAGAATTGGTACCAAAGAAGACTCCTCACTAAAGAGGAAGAAAGTTGTGATACAACACCATCTAATGGAAAGAACCAGTCATTTACCGTCCATGATCACCGCACCGACATGGATTTTAGTATGAGCGGATGAAGAAAGAGTGACAGATGCACCGCTTAATTTGCAAGCTGATTTTCTATTTATTTTATGTGTATTGCACTAGAGTCATTTTCCCTTTTATACTCGCGAAGAAGATACTTGATTTTTGCAAACTCGGTCTTCTATGATCTTGACACAACATCGTAACACCAACCACCGCAAGCATAGAGCTTTCTTATGGCAGAAGAAAAGACCCATGCATGAGGGAGACTTCTACCAGTCCACACGTCACAAAAGATGAATCAGAGTTTGTAACAGAGCAGACACTGCTAAAAATTCTAGATGTGCTTTGCAAGGGTTGCCTGATGTACAACGTTGAAATTTGAAGATAGGTATTAACAATAGGGGCATTTGTGGAGTATCCAGGATGTAATTTCCTCCATCTAGAGTATTATTATACCTTTGAAGAGTATACAGCAACCGACACAGGGTGCTAAGTGGTCGCGCACCCGGATGCTAATACACCTAATATAGTGTTTTTAAATACATTTTTATACCTATTTTTGAGATATTTTGCTTTAATGAAAGGTATTTGTGTGTTTCTCTTTCAAGTACAACTAAAAAGGTGAAATGCTAAAAGGGGTGAAAAAGGACCAAATTTCGAGCGAAAATGCAAAAATGGTGCAAAAGTGTTTTGGCGCCTAAGCTCCAGATCCTACGCTTAAGCATCGGTGAAACTGAGAAGGTCACGCTTAAGTGACACAGGTCTCTTGCTTAAGTGCTAGAGGTAGTTATTTGATAGGTTAAATCATTTTGCTGAATTTTAAAGGGACAATTGAGGCACTTATTGACAAAATAAGGTGGTTATGACAAATAGTAACAAAAATTTGGTAAAAAGATTTGTAAAAGGAGGCATCCATTGGAAAATACATCGAGTCAGGACACATTTTGAAGAGATACTAAGTCACCTCCTGGAAAGTTATAAAAGAAATAAGTTGAGAGAAAATGGGGGGAGTTCTGAGAAGTTTTTGAAATAGTTCGTGAAGGAACTTTTAGAAAAATTTTTCAAGCACCACAAATTTACTTTATCTTTTTTATTTTTAGTTTTATTGTGAGGGTTAAGAGTGTTGTAAGAGATAAGAGATTCAAAGGAACTTCAAGAGATTAGTGGAGGATTTAAGATAAATTTTTATCTTTATTTTAAACTACTTTTTGTTTTACTCAAGACTTCTTGTTGGTTTGATAATGATTTCTACTTTTAAACTAAAGTGTGGTTTTATTTTCTCAATGGATTCTAAGTAGTTTTCTTTATCTTAATATTTAAAATGATAAGCAAATAAAGGGATGGAAGTTGAGGACACTATTAATCTTTAATATTGGAAGAAGTTATGATGATTTAATTCCATGTACTTTATTTACTTCTTGATCTAGCCCATCTAGATGTTAAAATTTGTTGTGAGAATATGTAAGAATCGGGTTGGTATTGTCTCAATCAACAAGTGGAAAGAATCACTTGAGTTTGTAAGAATGAGAATGTAATTCATATGATTTAGTGCAAATAAATAGGGAAATAATCTTTGAAGGGTGTAGACGTTGATAGGCTAAAGCCCCCAACTT
Source organism: Phalaenopsis hybrid cultivar (assembly GCA_002079205.1). Classification (NCBI taxonomy): domain Eukaryota; kingdom Viridiplantae; phylum Streptophyta; class Magnoliopsida; order Asparagales; family Orchidaceae; genus Phalaenopsis; species Phalaenopsis hybrid cultivar. The sequence goes on from JXCR01147269.1 coordinate 206,556, forward strand.
GGTTTATTGTCTTAGGTTCTGATACAAGATGTTAGCCCCCAGGTGGAGGGAATTAAGAAAACTCTAGAGTGAGAGCTTGTATCTTACTTGCCTAGCCGATCTTCAGAACAATTCAAACTTTAAGTTAGCCAATATTCTTTATAGCATCTCTAATAAGGGTACAGAATAATATTGCTCCTATTTGACACAACACAATTTAAATAATTTCACAACAGAACTCCTATACTTATTACTGATTCATGATAAGAAGAAAGATATTTCATATTCAGTATTTTTCTTTTGCATAAACTCAAGTTATATTTAGAAGTTGTGTTTGTTTTGTCAAAATATCAACAACTCCAAAAAGTAGAATTTTAATTACTGTAAAAATATTTATAGTTTAAGTAATTGTTTTTTTGAAATAGAAAGTTTGTTATTTAAAAGTGCATATTATGAACACTCCCTATGGGTTTGATATTAGGGGCTTAAATGAAAAGTCCTGTATTACTTGATAATGATGCGTATACTTGCATAGTATCCCTATATATATATATATAAATTAAAAAGTTAAATTCATATTTTCTTTAGGATCAAGTTTTTGGTTCTGTTGCAAAGTAAGGAAATATAAGTGAAAAATATCATCAAAGACATTATTATATTGTTGCATATAAACAGTAACGAGATCACTGCCCCAAACAGATCCTTAGAGTCATTTAGGTCAGGGCCTCACCTCCATATAAAATTCCCTTGTCCTTTTTTTTCCTTTAGTCTAGGATGTGTCTCAACTCAGTTCTANTGATTTTCTTAGGATCAAATTTTTTGTGATGTTGCAAAATAGGAAAGATAAGTGAAGAATATAAATTGCATACATTGTTATATTGTTGCATATAAATAGTCGGGATTACGTTTTTAGCACCGTTGCTGGGAGGTTGATTGAAAGCAAATTTCTATTTCAGAAATTTTTATTTAATCTTTAAGAGTTGTTGTAGGATTATCTTATTATAGTATTTTTGTGTGTATTTTTTTTATTTTATTTTATTTTATTTTAGTGTATGTTTAGTTCAAGTTCTGAAAGACCAGTGCCTTACGATTTTGAATTAGATAGAACTGTTAGGAAAATTAGAAAAATCAAGAAAATTAAAGTTTTGAAAAACCTAGAAAAATTACCAAAATGGCAAACCGAAATGATCAAAATACTGAAATTCATTCAGAATTTAGACCTTTATGAGATTATGCCAACCCTACAGTAGATGAACTTCATTATAGTATTTAAAAACCTAGTATAGTTGCTAATTCATTTGAACTTAAGTCTGTTACTATCAAGTGTATCAAATAAGTTTGAGGGATCACCAACTGAAGATCCAAATTTTATATCTTGCCTATTTCTTTTTAGAATTGGTCACCACATTTAAAACATTGTCGTTGTTGGTCCCAAGCCCGGATGCAAAAAGTGGAGGGTTGCGTTGGGTAATCAACAGCCAACATAAAACTTGTAAAAAAAAATCATGACATGAATCCTTTTGATCACTGTGTAAGTGCTAGGGCGTCCACTGGAAGTGACACGTTGTATAACCTAAAAACAATGAAAAGTTTGGAAGGGCCGCTACACCGGCGCCCGGGTGTAGTGTTAAATAAGCAAGGGTTCCCACATTACGAGACTAGGTAAAGAAGTTAGTCCATGAAACTAATAAAACTAATATTAGGATAGGATCTTGAAATATAGGTACTCTAAATGGTAAATTAATGGAATTAGTTAATATTATTATTCATAAGAAAATTAATATCTTATGTATTCAAGAAACTAAGTGGGTTGGAGAAAATGCTACGGAGATTGATAATTTAAATTTTAAACTTTCGTATTTTGGTAAGAGTTGCACTAAAAATGGTGTAGGTGTAATTATAGATAAGAGTTTGAAAGATAATGTTGTAAAAATTAATAGAGTTGGACATAGAATTATATCCCTTAAGATTATCATTGGTACTAAGATTTATAACATTATAAGTGCTTGTGCTCCTCAAATAGGTTTAGATACAGGGTCTAAAGATAAATTTTGGAATGACTTAGAAGAATTAATATAAATGATACCTCTTGAAGAAAAAATTTTTATTGGAGGAGATTTAAATGGACATGTCGGTAGATTGGTAGGAGATTTCTAGAAATATTCAGGATGATAACAGTTTTGGAGTAACTAATGAGGAAGGTAGAGTTATTTTAAATTTTGCTTTAGCATATGATTTTGTTATTACTAATACTTTATTCAAGGAAAGATATGAACATATTATTACTTATAAGAGTGAATCTAATATAACAAAAATTAATTATTTTCTTATGAGAAGAAGAGATCGTCGCGATTGTAAAGATTTTAAGGTCATTTCATGTGAAAATTTAAGTACCCAACATCGTTTATTAGTTTTGAATTTTAAGATTAAGAGTTATAAAATAAAAAATACTAGGACTCATCATCTTAAAATTAGATGGAGAAACTTAAAAGACACAAATAAAGTTGTTTTTATGAGTAAAATTCAAGATTTCAAAATTTGTGATATTCATGAAGAAGCAAATGTTATGTGGGATAAAGTAACAAACACTATTAAGCTAGTAGCAAAAGATGTGCTTTGACAATCAAAATCAAAGGTTTTCTCTAAATAAAAATAGTTGGTGGTGGAATAATAATGTTCAAGAGAAGATAAAATATAAGAAGTTATCTTATAAAAATTGGTTTAAATGTAAAAGCTTAGAGAACTGGAAAAAATATCAAATTGCCCGCAGGGAGTCTAAAAGAACAATTTGTGACTCGAAAGATTCTTCTTTTATTGATCTTTATAATAGATTAGATACTAAGGAGGGTGAAAAATATATCTATAAACTAGCCAAACAAAGAGAAAAGAAAAGTAAAGATTTAACTCAAGTAAAGTGTATTAAAGATCTAAAAAAGTACTTTTCTTAGAAAAAAATATTCAACATAGGTGGGTGAGTTATTTTGATAAACTTTTTAATAAACTTTTCTTTGAAAAAGATATTCAACATAGGTGGGTGAGTTACTTTGATAAACTTTTTAATGAAGTTTTAGAAAATACAATCGACCTTAGTGATCTTAATATCGTGAATAATAATAAAACGTTTCATTTTTACCGTCTCATTAGTAAAAAAGAAGTTGAGGAGACTTTAAAGAAAGCTAAGGGTGGAAAGTCTGTAGGACCTGATGATATCCCAATTGATGTGTGGAAATAATTGGGAGATTTGGGATTTTTTTGGCTTACTAAACTCCTTAATATTATTTTAAAAAATAAAAAGATGCTTGAGGAGTGGAGGAAGAGTATTTTGGTCCACATTTTTAAGACTAAATGGGATGCACAAGAGTGTGCAAATTAAAGAGGAATTAAGTTGATGTGTCATACTTTAAAATTATGGGAGAGGGTAATTGAACATAGGTTAGAATTAAGTTGATGTGTCATACTTTAAAATTATGGGAGAGGGTAATTGAACATAGGTTAAGATATTACAAAGATTTCTCATAATCAATTTGCATTTATGTCAGGCAGGTCTACTATGGAAGCTATACCTATGAAAATTTCTCATAATGAATTTGGATTTATGCCTGGCAGGTCTACTATGGAAGCTATACATTTATTGTGAGGTTTGATGACGGGCAAGTCTACTATGGAAGCTATACATTTATTGAGAGGTTTGATGGAAAAGTTCAGAGATAATAAGCCTACTATGGAAGTTATACATTTATTAAGAGGTTTGATGGAGAAGTTCAGAGATAATAAGGAGAGTATGGAAGCCATACATTTATTGAGAGGTTTGATGGAGAAGTTCCGAGATAATAAGGAGAATCTACATTTGATTTTTATTGATTTAGAAAAAGCTTACGATAAGGTTCCAAGAGATATCCTTTGGAGAGTTCTCGAGAAGAAATGTGTTGATATGACTTATATTCAAGTCATTAAAGATATGTATACTAGAGTTGTTACTTGTGTTCAAACTGAAGGAGGATTGACAAAATATTTTCCTATTTCTGTTGGATTACATCAGGGATCGACTTTAAGCCCATATCTTTTTGCTTTAGTTATGGATGGTCTTACTAGAAATTTATAGGAGGATGTACCTTGGTGTATGCTTTTTTCTGATGATATCCTTCTCGTGGATAAAACAAGAGAAAAGCCCAGGAAAAACTTCAATTATGGAGGTATACATTGGAGTCTAAAGGCCTTTGTTTAAGTAGAACTAAAACTAAATACATGGAATATAATTTTAGTAGTAATAGCTATAGTGACATAAGTGTGACTTTGGGTAACCAAATTATTAAAAGGGGTGAACAATTTAGATATCTTGGGTCTGTTGTTCAAAGCGATGGTAATATAGATGGGGATGTTAATAGTAGAGTTCAAGATGTTTGGTTGAAGTGGAGGAATGTTTCGGGCCTTTTGTGTGGTAGAAAATTATTGTTTAGACTGAAAGGAATATTTTAAGAGAAGGTGGTGAGACTTGCAATGCTCTATGTCGTTGAATGTTGGCCTTTAAAAGAGAAGCATAATACTATTTAAGTGTTGCCGAGATGAGAATGATTAGGTGGATCAGTGGCTTTACTCTTAGAGACAAAATACGAAATGAATATATTTGAGATAGGGTTGGTGTAGCTCTTGTGAGGGACAAAATTAAAGAAAGTCATCTTAGATGGTTTGGTCACATTAAACGTCGACCATCTAATGATCCGATTAGGAGAGTAGATGTTTCAGATTTGATTTTTGTTAAGAAAGGCAGAGGTAGACCTAGGATAAATTGGGCTTATTGTATTAAAAATGATCTTAATTTTCTAGAACTAAATGAAAATATGACACTAAATAGGATGCAATGGAGAAAAATAGTGGGATTAATGCATTATTGTTGTTGTTGTTGTTGTTGTTGGTCACTACATATAAATATAATGGTGTATCAGATGATGTCATAAAACATAGGTTATTTCCTTTCTCACTGATGGATAAAGCTAAGATATGGTTGAATACCCTAGCACATGGATCTATCACAACTTGAGATGATTTAGCATAAAAAATCCTTACTAAATATTTTCCACCATAAAAAACTGTGAAGCTTAGAAATGATATTACATCTTTTAATTAGTTTTAAGGGGAATCTATTTACGAAACATGGGAATGATGAAAATAACTCTTATGAAAGTGTCCACACCATGTTATACTAGATTGGTTAATAAATCAAACTTTTTATAATGGATTTGTTGGGTCTCTTAGATCTATTATCGATGTCGTTGTTGGTGGTTCATTAATGTCAAAACCATTTCATGATGCTTATGTTTTATTTGCTGAAATGGCTACCAATAAATTTCAATGGCCTTCTGAGAGGGTAAATCCTAAGAAAGTAGTCAATATTCATGAATTTGATGCATTTACTATGTTAGCAAATCAAGTTACTGCAATTTCAAAGAAGTTAGACCAATTTGTAATGAATTTTCCTCAACCAATTTTTATGATTGAAGAGAATTCATTAGGCTAAATGGTAGATTCTCAAGTGTCATTAGAAAATTTGAATGTCATAAATAACAAGCAAAATAACCCAAATTCAAAGTATTATAACCTAGGTTGGAAGAACCATCCCAACTTCGATTGGAATAATACTATGGGTTGTAATAATCAGCAATAGAGGAACAATCAAGTAAACCTATTGGAAAACTGGAACACTTAAGAGAATAATAATTATAAATCAACATATCCTCAAAGTTTCAACAATAATCCATAATTTAAAGAGAATAAGGTGTCTATAGAAGAAGTAGTGTTACAAATGGGAAATGAGTTACAAAGTCAAAGAGCTACAATTATAAATATTGAGAATCTACTTGGACAAATTGCAAATTCATTAAGTAATAGATCCCAAGGAACACTTCCTAGTAATACTAAACAAATCTGAAAGACCAGAATAAGGAGCAAGTAAAAGCTGTTCAACTTAGAAGCGGAAGAGAGTTGGAAGGTAGGGTTCAAAAAGAAATTGAAGTGGAGAGAAAGAAGAAATTAAAGAATCAAAAGAGAAAACTCAAAAAGATTCTGAATGATCTACTTCTCTGCTAAAACTTGATTTGAAAAACCTCCACCTCCATTTCCTTAGAGACTTCGTCAACAGAAGTTGGTTAAGCAATATTCAAAATTTATGGAAAATTTTGAGAGGCTTACATTTAATATTCCATTTGCTAAAGCCTTAGAACAAATGCCAAGCTATGTAAGGTTCATGAAGGATATTCTCAACTGGAAAACAAAGTTTGAAGATAATGAGACTGCTGCACATAGTGAGGAGTGCAATTCTATAATTCATAAAAAGCTTCCTTAAAAGCTTACAGATCCTAGTAGCTTTACAATTCCTTGCGCAATAGGAGACAAATTTATTGGGAAAGCTTTATCTAATTTAGGTGCAAGCAGTAACCTTATGTCATTATCAATATTTAAAAGATTGGGATTAGGAGTAATAACCTCTACTACTGTAACTCTACAGTTAACAGATTATTCGATAACGTACCCTAAAGGAGTTATAGAAGATGTCATAGTGAAAGTGGATTAATTTATATTTCCTGTTGATTTCTTTGTGCTGGATATGAAGGAAGATAAAGAGATACCTATCATTTTGGGGAGACCTTTCCTAGTCACAAGAAGAGCAATGACAGATGTGCAAAAAGAAGAATTAAATATGCATGTCAATGATCAAACTGTTACTTTTAACATTTCAAGATCAATGAAATATTCTACAAAAGGTAAAGACCATGAATGCTATAGAATGGATGTTATAAGATATCTGAGTGAATGTCATTTCAAAACTAATTATGAAGAAAAAGATGAAGTAAAAGATTTGGAACACGGGCAAGAAAAGGAATTAGATCAATGTGAAGATCTTGTTAAGGAAGATTCAAACTATGTTCGAGAAAGTTTTGAAATTTTGAAAACGATAGAAAAAGAAAAATCTTTTTGTTCATCAAAAGAAAAACCTCCTGAACTTGAGTTGAAGTTACTTCCAAAGCATTTAAAAGATGCCTTTTCAGGTGATTCTAGTACTTTAACAGTTATAATTTCCACAAAGTTAATGATGTAAGAAGAAGAAAGATTGATGAAAATTTAGAAAAATTTTAAGAAAGCCTTTGAATGGATAATAGCTAAATTTAAAGGAATTAGTCCTTCAACTTGTATGCATAGAATTCATATGGAAGAGAACTACAAACCCAGGGCTGATCCTCAAAGGACATTGAATCCTGGTATGAAAGAAGTTGTAAAAAAGGAAATTTTAAAGTGGTTAGATGTTGGAATTATCTACCCTATTTTAGATAGTGCATGGGTTAGTCCAATTCACTGCATTCCTAAGAAAGGAGGAGTAACTGGTATTTTGAATGAACATAATGAATTAATACCTACTAGACAAGTCACAGGGTGGTGAATATGCATTGATTATAGAAAATTAAATCTGCAAGGAAAGATCATTTTCCACTACCCTTTCTAGATCAAATGAAAAATAGACTAGTTGGGCATAAATAATTTTATTTTTTGAATGGATATATTGGTTATCACCAAATTTAAATAACTCTTGAGGATCAAGAGAAAATAACTTTTACTAGTCCTTAAGGTACATTTGCTTTTAGAAGAATGCCCTTTGGTTTATGTACTGCCCCAGCTACATTTCAAAGATGTATGATGGGATTTTTTTATGATTTAATTGAAAAAGGGATTAAAGTGTTTATGGATGATTTTTCAGTGTTTGGAACTTCATTTAACTCATGTTTAGAATATTTATAAAAAGTTCTTAAACATTGTGAAGAAATAAATTTAGTACTTAATTGGGAAAATTGCCAATTTATGGTGGTAGGAGGAATTGTATTAGGACATCAAATATCAAAAAATGGTATGGAAGTAGATCCTGTTAAAATTCAAGTGATCGCTAATTTATCTTATCCTATAAATGTAAGGTAAATTAGGAGTTTTTTAGGCATATTGGATGCTAAAGACGATATATTAAACACTTTTCAAAAATTGCTAAGCCTTTATGTCATTTATTAGGGAAAGATGTAATTTTCAATTTTCGTGAAGAATGCCTAAAAGCTTTTGAGTTATTAAAAGAAAAATTAATCACTGCACCAATTATAGTTTCACTAGATTGGGGAAAACATTTTGAACTGATGTGTGATGCTAGTGATTATGCTAGTGGTCCTATTTCTGGACAAAGATATTACAAAATTTTGTAATTTACTATGCTAGTAAAACTCATAATGAAACCCAAATTAATCATACAACAACTGAAAAATGGTATATTAGCAATAGTATATGCCTTTGATAAATTCAAATCATATTAATTGGAACTCATTGCTTAGTGCATACAAATCATTCAGCTCTTAATTATTTAATGAAAAAGAATGATGCTAAACCAAGACTTATAAGATGGATTCTTCTTTTGCAAGAATTTGACTTTAAAATAGTAGATCGGAATGGGACTGAAAATCAAATTGCTGATCATTTTTCCAGACTTGAGTTAGAGAAACCACTCTGTTTTGAAAAAGAAATTAATGAACAACTACCAGATGAAAAATTGTTCAATATTAATGAGTGGTGTGTTCCATGGTATGCCGACATTGTGAACTTTCTTTTAAGTGATATTATACCCTATTGAATGACATACCAACAGAAGAGAAAATTTATATCTGAAGCTAAGACTTATTTTTGGGATCACCCATTTTTATATAAATAAGGAAAGTATTTGATTATTCAAAGATGTGTACTTTTAGAAGAAACTTATGAAATTATCCAAAAATATCATAAGTTTGATATTGGAGGACATTTTGGTGTTCATAAAACAACATACAAAATTTTATAATCTGGATTTTATTGGCCTACAATCATTAGAGATGTTAATGCTTATATCGAAACTTGTGATAGATGTCAATGCATAGGATATATTTCTAGAAGAAATGAGATGCCCCTCAATTATATGCTAGAAGTTGAAATATTTGATGTTCGGGGATTAGATTTTATGGGACCATTTGTACCATCTTTCAGAGATTTATATATACTATTATTTGTGGACAACGTATCCAAATGGATAGATGACGTTGCTTTACCTTAATACGATGCTAAAAGTGTTGTAAAATTTTTGAAAACAAACATATTTTATAGATTTGGGATGGCGAGAGTTATCATAACTGATGGGGGAAGTCATTTCAGAAATGCCATAATGGAGAAATTATTAAAGAAATATCATATAAACCATAGAATTGCTACTGCATATCATCCTCAAACAAGTGGTTTGGCTAAATTATTAAATCAGGAAACTAAAAGAATTGTGGAAAAATATGTGAATCCAATAAAAATGCATATGTCAGTCAAACTTGACTATGTTTTGTGGGCTTATAGGACTGCATACAAAACTCCTATGGGAATGTCCCCAAATAGGCTAATATTTGGGAAAGCTTGTTATTTACCAGTTGAACTTGAGCATAAATCATATGGGCGACTAAAGAGTTCAATTATAATTTGAAAGATGTTGGTAAGAAAAGATTATTACAATTAAATGAGCTTGAAGAGATAAGGAATGAGTCTTATGAAAGTGTCAAGATTTACAAAGAAAAGATGAAGATGCGGCATGATCGAAGGATTCATACTAAAAATTTTTAGCCAGGGCAAAAATTTTTGTTATATAATGCAAAGTTAATATTATTTCCAGGCAAACTTAAGTCCAGGTGGATGGGCACATTTGTTGTGATGAAAGTTTATCATTATGGAGCTGTGGATATCAAAGATCCTAAAATTGAGAAAGTATTTAAAGTGAATGGGCATACACTAAAACTTTAGTTTGTAGGGGATCAGCATAAATTTAATGATCGAATGATGTTAGGTCAACCAGAATAAACACTTGTTACATTGGGCTGACGACGTAAAATCAAGCGCTTTGTGGGAGCCAACCCATAATTATCAATGTGGTTTTCTTTTTAATGTTGTTTGAGTGTGATTAAGAAAATTTTGGGTAGTATTTTTTAGACTATTATGTGCTAGTATTGATTTTAAGACTTTTTTTAGTGATCTAGACATACTAGAATGACTATTTGGATGTTAAGTAGACTTGTGCAAAATTGAGCACTAACGTTGAAGCGCCAATATTCAGTGCCTAAGCACGGATGTTAAAAACCATGTGTTAAATTCAATTTCTAGAAGTTTTATCTGCCAATTGGTTAACTTAAATGTGTCATGGCAATTTTAGGACGTGCCTAGAAGTTATTTGAAGGATTTAGGCCTATAAATAGAAGGATATTGTGATGGAATTTAACCCCAGAATAGTTTTTAGCCCTAAAAGTCTAAGAGAAAGAGAAATTTTAAGAAAATGCCTTCATGGATTTGAAGAAAAGGAAGAGGCCATGAGGAAGAAATTCATAATTCAAAGTGCAGAAGAGATGTATAACAGTTTCTTAGCCATTAGTATTGAATGAATAGAGGAAAAGAACAAAAAAATTGAGAATAACATGGCTTTACTTGAAATAAAGGTAAATAAAGTTAATGCACATCTAGAGCATATTGAATGGCAATTAAAATTGCAATTTAACCATACTAGTTATATAGAAGAAGGGGATAAAGCAATGTATCTTAAGTAGAAATAGATTGAAGAAGATTGTACTAGAGCTCGCCACCACCGTCCGTTTTATCAACTCTATATTCCGAATGCCCAAGGAGAGACTAAAGAAAAACAGGAACTTGTTCCAATAAATGAAGAATGGAATTAAGTTCAGTGTTATAGTTTGTTTTTTAGGAGTCGTTGTTTTTATGTGTTAGTGTTAAATCTTGGTTTTATTGTTTATGTCTTTTATGTTTTTAATTTAATATGTTTGATTAGTGCTTGTATTTAAAAAAATTTTCTCATCCGAGACTATTTGAAATGAGAATTATGTGTTGAATGTAGTTGTACTAGCTCATAAATGAATATATGTGTTTGTTTGTGTGAAATTTTGTGTTATTTTAGCATCGAATCGAATTAGTTATATTGGAGAATTTTGAGAGAGTGGAGAGTTAGGGGAGCGGAAAATAATCATTTAAGTGTTGTAAGACCATTTAGGGGTGGTATACTTAGGTTAATAGTGCATTTTGCTTAAGTTCAAAAATATCAAAAATCATGCGATGGCGCCTAAGCGCCACATTCTCGCACTTAAGCTTGATGTAACCCGAGAGGCAGACACCTTAGCACCACTTATCCGCGCTTAAGCGCTGGTTCACGAAAATCAATTTACGAACAATTAAAGGTGAAAAATAACCCCAAAATTTGCCATTTTTACTCATGTCGTCGTCTTCTTCCTCTCGAGTTCGCAATTTTGATTTTAGGGAAAACCTTTTTGTGGACATTTCTTGGTAGATTTGAGGTAAATTTGCTATATTTGCATTTCTTAAGGTAAGAGTTTCACTTCAATGTAAAAATTTTGGATTTTCACCATGTATTTTGAGTACATTTAGAAAAACCTAAAAATTACTATTCATGGTGAAGAGTGAAGAAAAATCTATAGAAATTGCATAGAAAGTCTATTTTATGCTTATAAGAGTTAAGTTTAGTAGATTATACTTGATTATTGAGGTTATTGTGAAATTTTATAAAATTTGTAGAATGTCCCCAAGAAAGAAGAGGAGTAAGGGAAAAACCCACTTTGATTCGAGCAAATTTTTCAGTTTAAAAGCTCAGGACAAATAAAGTGACGCTCTACAGTCACAAAAATTGATTCTTGATAGGTGTTTTAAAAATTCAGGTGGATCCGTGGAAGATTTGATTGTCCGCCGACAATGGGAATGATTCTCTTATTTTTCTGTTGTGGCTGTGATATTTGTAGTATGTGAGTTTTATGCAAACATTCCTGAGGTAGAAGAGGAACGAGTCATGGTTAGAGGCAAATTGGTACCTTTTTCCCCATAGGTAATCAACATGTTCTAATAATTTACCGTCCGATACTTTATGTTTTTATGCGAACTATCGCCCGATTGAGACAGAACTAGATGAGATTATTTCATATTTGACTGTTGGAAGGGAACTCTGGAAAAGTACAAGTGAGAGGTGAGTCAATATTTCCACTTCAATGTTAAGTGCACCATCGAGGGCGTGACACTACTTTATATTAGCTCATCTATTACTGAAGAATCATCTTAGTAAAGTTACAAGGGAGAGAGCAACGTTGTATTATTGTATTAACGAAGGCAAAATTATTAATATTGGAGTTTTGATTTATCAGACTATATCAGTTCTTCCACTGCCACTACTACTGCACGTCTAGGATTTTCTTCCTTGATTTTTTCTTTGTGTGAGCAAGCTGGTGTGAGATGTGATAGCTAGGAAGAAATGTTGCTGCCTCTAAAGCCAATTACAAGTGTAAATGTGAAATCATATTCTGAGCACTCTATTTTTTTGTTGGAGAGGAGCATTTTCGAGAAGTTATGGAATGTCGACGTCTGTTGCATCCACCTCTGTCGCTTCTACATCGAGACCTTCTACCTTGCGATTATCTACTTCTAGAGGTCATTCTACTAAAACTCAGGATCAATTATTGCATAAGATGATGGATAATATTAATTTTACCGCAGATAAGGTACAAAATTTATAAAATTTTATAGATCATATAGATGGATATGTCAAAATACATAGTGATTCTGAGGAGAAATTTCACTCATCTTTGGAGAGCCTTGTTAGGGGTAACCAAGGAGTGGAATTCCCTTCATATCCAAAGTACCTTGATTAAGAGCCTGCAACATTTTGGGATAGCAGTGACACCAATGATGATGATGAGGAGGAGGACTAAGTTATTTTTAGATTTGTAATATTTGATAGACTACGTGGTGTGAACTTGAGACATTTGAATTTGTGTACTTGTTGGACTATGTGATGTGTTAGATTTTTTTGTTTAACTGTTATCGTGATGTTTGTGTTTTGTTAGTATTTTATTTTAAAGTCTTGGGTATTAATTGTTATTGTGTGTTGAGTAATATGTTTTAGTTAGTTGTATGTCTTTTGAAAATTTAAAAATCTTGCTAGCTTTAATTTTAAACTTTAATTTCAAAAAATTACTACCCTGTATTTTCCTTTCATCTTTTTAGTGTGTTTTTTTTTATGTTTAGACTATGAAAAAAATGCTAGTGTGTTTATTTGTTTTTACATCTGTACCCACTACATAGAAGTCTAATGAATCTCTGCACATTGAGTTAAAATTAAAATGATAGAAAATTCATAAAAAAAAATTAATTTTACTCCTGTTTTTAGTTTTATGCTTGTATAACTAGGGTATAAAAATTACTGTAAGCATGATATTTCAATTTTTATTCCTGCTTATATGTATCTGCTACTAAACTGTTTAATCTTGTTAAAATTTTAAGTTTGGGTGGGGAATGAAAAGTATTTTCAAAAATTGAATTTTATTTATTCTCAAATGTGTTATAAGTGAATTTGATTTGAAAAGAAAAATGATCATGCATATGAAGTTTTATTCAGGAAGTAAATTTTGATTACAAAAAAGAGTAGGAAAATTTATTTAAAATTCATAGCAATGAAGAAAAACTTTCACTTAAAATTTCTTTAGTGTAGAAAATTTTAAATATAGTGTAATTATCTTTAGTAAGAAAAATTATATTTTTAAAAAGTTTAGAAATTTAGACTTCTATTTTTTAATATTTAAATTTCTTTTATTAAAAATAATTTTCAAAGCTAATATTATATTTCTAAGTAAATGATTTATATCAAAACTTTGCTTTAGAAAGAGAGAAGTGGAATTCAAAACTATTGAAGGCCTGTCCAGATATAGTAAACCTTTCCTAAAAAAGAAAAAAAGGAAAATTAAAAGAAAAAGTAAAGAAGGGAAAGAAAAAGAAAGAGAAACACGGAGGAGAAGTTTGAGGATTAGTGCCTAATCAAAAGTTGGTTCCACATTTGATCTTTTTAAAGTATAAACTTGAGAAACTCTTAAGCTTAAGTATATAATATAGTAAGTAAAAGTATTCCTAATAAAATTTTTTTAAGTCGAGATAAAAAAAGGACTAAATTCTATATTTGGAAAATCTACAATATTTCTGAATTAGATAGGAACTCATATTGATGACCTCACTTTTGGTTGAGGTTTAGTTCTTCCTCTTTAGTAGCCTAGGGTCTAACCATAAGATTTTTCTATTGACTATTCCTATAAAACTAGAAAAGGAACCTTCACCATTAGAAATTCAAAACTCCTCCTTGCTCAACTTGAAGTTCCACATATTAGTCCTAACCTCTAGCACTTAGTAGATGGGGTTAGTATGATGGAGCTCAAGATGAGCCCCTATAGAATTGATTGACCTTAGAGTTGACTTTGGGTGTTGGTCTAGAGCTTGTTCACTCACTACACTCACTATCACTTATGATCACTCACAACCCTATACCCAAAATTGTTCACTTTGATCCCTTGATCTTCTGGGAGACTCATGTAGATGGTCCCCTAAACCCACTAGCCCTAAACTAGGGTTTAGCTAAGACAAGTACATAGAGGACCCAAATTGGGATTCCATTGGTCCATAGCTTATATACGGTGGTTGACACCCCAATTCTACCAAAAGCCCCTAAACCTACCCAAATTACCTAAACACCCCCACATCCCAAATTTGGCCAAAAATCCCAATTTCACCTAAAAATACCTAAGTTTATTCAAAAATTGTTTCAAACCATTTCAATAAACTCAAATTACCCAAAAGCACCAAAAAATTCCAAATTTACCAAAATACCCCCAAAATTGCCAAAATTACAAAAATACCCTTGGCACCTCAAAATTTTCCAAAACCTCAAAAATCACTCCAAATGTTTCCAAAACAAATTTAGACCCTCAAATTGAACCCAAGTTGGCCAATTTGACCATTTTGACCAAAATCCCCAAAACTGCCATTAAGGGCCCAATTTCCCCAAATTCACCTTAAATGTCCATTAATTTGGTTCCAATTTCCCTCAATTTCAATTCTAAACTCAAATTTACCTTTCATATGACCAATCTAAACCAAATTCAAGTCTAATTGGCCTATGCTTTGAGCTCAATTTTGATCTAAGTCAAACCCCTGATTTTGGCCCTATGACTTAATCCCACCAAATTGAACTCCATAACCTTCTCAATTTGCCATAATTTGAATCCTAAGCTCTTCATAACAATCATTCAAATCAAATTGAACTTTTAACTGTCCTTGGTGAAGCCTAAATTTCATTTAATTTCAACCCAAATCCAAAAATCCCCAAATTTGCCCAGAATTGGCTATGCCTCCAAATTCTACCAAATTTAATGCCTTAACCCCAAAATTGACACCCAATTTATGTTGAAAAAATCTTTATGACATTCATAAAGACCATTTTAAAAAATAAATTTGAACATCGCCCAACCTTAACCCAATCTAGACCCAAGTCTATTCCAACATGCCCAAATTGACCAAAAGCCCAAAATTCTTCAAATTGAGCTTCTAATTGAACTAAAAATCATTTCAATCCTTCATAAAAAATTTTCATAACAATCATCTACACAATTTTGATCAATCAATTGGGCTCAAAGTCATGTATTTCCTAACCTAAACCAAACTTTTATCCGTTTGGACCCAAATTGGGCCCATGCACCAAAATTGACTTAGCCATGCCTAAGCCACTAAATTGATGACACCACGCCACTAAGCACACCCTATGGACCACGCTAAACCCACATAAACCATCCAAAATGATCTATGGACCAATGGACTTATTATTTAATGGATTTCACCCCATATTTGGCCTAAACTCAAATATTTCCATCATCTTTGCTTACCCTTAAGAGTTAACCATCATTAGCAACTCTCTGGCCTCCCTGAGCAAAGAAGTGACTGAACCCTGTCCAGCCACCTCCTCAGCCACAGGAAACAACCAGCCTAAGCGAGTCCCAAGTGGCCAAAACCCAAAATTGAACCTCCCTGACTTGGTTCACTACCATTGACCTTTAAAGCTTTTCTTCCCTCCACCTCAGCAAGCTTTAACACCCAACTCCAAGCCTTGAGCTCCACCAGGAAGACAAGGAAGGTGTGCTTGAAATCTTAAGGAAACTCTACCAAAATGTCACCAGAGCTTCTCCAAACCATCCCAAGTGTAATCCCCTTGCTCTTAACCACTGATAGCCACCCCACAGAGCCAATTTATTCATTGAAATTTGCCCCAAAACCAAGACACATCTCTCCACACCTCCATAGTGAACCAAAATCCAATTAATTATGCACACACCATCCCCATAATGAAAGAATTTGATTCACCATAAAAGCCCCCTCTCAAACAGCCTCTAACCTAGCTCTAGACCAACTTCTGAAATTGAGCTTGATTGAATTCATACCTAGACCATTCATCAAGGCTTGGTACTTCATCTGGAGGTTTGTTGGGACCAATTGAAGCTACCACAATCATCTAATTGAGGCCTCCCCTCTCATACAAAGGTATTGAACTCCAACCCTAAATCGATCTTATTTTGATCCTACATAGTATATACTGTATTTCATATCGTATAAATCATATAGATGTGCTCGTATTGAGTAGATGAAGGTTTAGGAACAACCCCCACATGATTTGGCTGAGTCTAGGCCAAGATCTTAAGATTTTAGTATGAACGGCTCATGGGTAGGTCACTTGGGGTTGATAACGGAGAGCTGTCTAATCGCATGTGTATCCAATCGATGGAGGAGATCAAGCCAGACAGATCCATCGTGAATAAAGCATGGTCTGTGTTGCAACTTAGGGGGATGGCGACATCAAATGTCGGAGTGTCGTGTGTTCTTTTGGAGCTGCCTAGGATCCAGTCAGTGCTGCGTGGATAAGTAAAGAAATAATGATTTTTGAATTATTTTAACTGCCTAAACTTCAATAATCCACATCTTTCTCTAAAAAAATTAGAAAAATAAAAGAAGAATACCCTCTTACTTAGTGAATAGAGGAGAATATTGTGGACCAAAAATAAAAATTATTTTCTCACTCCATGATTTTTAATTAATTAAATACCCTCTATGGTATTTTAATTCTCAATGGCTTGAAATTTTGAGGGTTTGTTCCTCATGACACCGGCCATGTCTTCTGATTTTTCCAAGGTCAGAGAGCACTTCTATGCTTATAACCCTAATTTTAAAGCTAAGGTGACCAATTTGACTTATTTTAATTATATAAACCAAAATACCACTTGAAAATTTATGAGAGCAATTTTAGTAGGTTTCCTATGGTAAGAGAAATCTAAGAAAAAATAATGCGATGCTTTGAATCATTTTGTGAATTTTTATACTTAATTAAATGTAAATACCTTGTATTAAATTGTGTAAATTAAATACATATCAAAAATTAAAAAAAATCAATTTCACATTGTTCAGAAAAATCATGTCTACTGATACACCTAAAATATATAGTATTTTTAGACACATTTTTATACCTGTTTTGGAGATATTGCACTTTAATGAAAGCTATTTTTGTATTTTTTATGCTGATACCAATAAAAATGTGAGAAATGCTTAAAAGAGTGAAAAAGCATCAAATTTGGAGCAAAAATGTGAAAAATGTGCAAATGAGTTTTGGCGCCTAAGCGTCAGATCCGACGCTTAAGCTTTGGTTAAACAGAAAAGGCCACACCTAAGTGTCAGAGGTCCTACGCTTAAGCGCCAGTGGCAGTCACTAAACGAGTAAAGTCTGTTTTTGTGAAATTTGAAGAGGTTTTTGAGGCACCCATTGGCTTAATAGGTGGTTACAACCACCATGAACAAAAATTATCATGAAAGGAAGCATCTCTTAGACAAATAAATGGAATCTAGTCACATTTTGAAGAGTTTCCAAGGCACCTCTTGGAAAACTAGAAAATAAAGAAGAGAGGACTTAAAAAAGAGTCTTGAAAATAATTGGAAAGTTTTGAATGTTCATCAATTTGGGGAGTTAGTTCGGAAAAATTTTCAGACACCACTTTTACTTTTATGTTATCCTTTTTGTTATTTTATTTTGAGTGATTGTAAAGAGAAGAGATTCAAAGGAACTTCCAGAATTTGGTGGAGAACTAGAGATAAGTTTTTATTTTTTTGCTTTGAGACTACTGTTGGTTTTAATTGAGACTTGTTGTTGGTTTGACAATGATTTATACTTTTAAACTAAAGTGTGATTTTATTTTCTCCATAGATTCTGAGAAGTTTTCTTTATCTTTCTTCTTAAAATGATAAGTAATTAATTTTTGGATGGGAATTATGGAGAGTATTGATCTTCAATGTTGGAAGAGGTTGTGATGATTTAAATCCATGCACTTCATTTACTTCTTGGTTTGGCCAATCTAGTTGTTAAAATATATTATGAGAACATGTAAGTATTGTCTCAGTCAACAATTGGAAAGAATTGCATGAGGTTGTATGAATGAGAATGTAGTTCATATGATTGAGTGAAAATAAATAGGGAAATATTCATTAAAGGGTGTAGAGTTAAAGGAATTTAAAGTGACAAGTTAAAGCCCCCAACTTGGTTTATTATTTTAGGTTCTGATATGAGATATTACCCCCAGGTAGAGGGAATCGAGGGAACTCTAGAGTGAGAGCTAGTATCTTCCTTGCCTAGCTGGTCTTTAGAACTATTCAAATTTTAAATTAGCCAATATTCTTTATAGCAACTCTAGTAAGGGTAAAGAATATTATTGCTCCTATTTGGCACAACACAATTTGCATACTTCCACAACATAATTCCTATACTTATTACTGATTCATGATAAGAACAAAGATATTTTTATTATTAAGTGCTTTTCATCTACAAAACTTTAGTTATCTTTTTAAGTTTTTACTATTTTGTGAAAATATCAAAAATATCAAAAATATTTGAAAATATATTTAGTTCAAGTAATTGTCTTTTTAAAAATATAAAGTTTTCTAAAAGTTCATATTGTATACATTTCCTGTGGGTTTGATATTCAGGTCTTAATCAAAAAGTTCTATATTACTTGATAAAGATACATATACTTGTGTAGTATCTAAATATATATAAATTAAAAGTTAAATTCTTATTTTTCCTCACATTCAAGTTTTTAGTTTTGTTGTAAAGTAAGGAAATATAAGTGAAATATAATCTGAATTATTGTTGTACTTTGCATATTAGTAGTATCTAGGTATCAAGTTTCTAACACCATTGTCAGGGAGTCGAAAGCAAAATTTCTATTTTTAGAAAGTCTTATTTAAACTTTAAGTTATCTTATTTTATTTTATTTTATTATATGTTAGTGTATGCGTAGTTCATGCTCTGAATGACTAGTTCCCTACGATTCTAAATTAGAAAGAACTATTAAAAAAATCAGAAAAACCAAAAAAATTATAGAATTTGAAAAATCCAAAAATATTATAGAAATAGCAGATCAAAATAATGAAAATGTTGAAATTCATCAAGAGTTTAGACCTTTAAGAGATTATGTCAACCCTACTATAGATGAAGTTCATTGTAGTATTCAAAAACCTATTGTAGTGGCTAATTCATTTAAGCTTAAGTCTGTTATTATCCAAATGGTATCAAATAATCAGTTTGGGGGGGATCACCAACTGAAGATCAAAATTTACATCTTGCCAATTTTCTTGAATTGTGCAATACATTTAAATATGATGGTGTATCAAATGATGTCATACGAGTTAGGCTATTTCTTTTCTCATTGAGGGATAAAGCTAAGATGTGGTTAAAATTGTTAGCACTTGGATCTATCAGATCATGGGGTGATTTAGCACAAAAATTCTTTGCTAAATTTTTTCCACCATCAAAAACTGCGAAGCTTAGAAATGATACTACATCTTTTAATCGGTTTGAAGGGGAATCTGTTTATGAAGCATGGGAAAGATTTAAAGAACTCTTAAGAAAGTGTCCACACCATGCTATACCAATTAATAATTAAACCTTTTTATAATGGATTAGTTGGATATCTTAGATTAATTATCGATGCCGCTGGTGCTGGTTCATTGATGTCAAAACCATTTCATGACGCCTATGCTTTAATTGAAGAAATGGATACTAATAATATTCAATGTCCTTCTCAGAGGGTAAATCCTAAGGAAGTAGCCATCATTCATGAAACTGATGCATTTACCATATTAGGAAATCAAGTTGCTGCAATTTCAAGGAAATTAGACCGATTTAGAATGAATTTTTCTCAACCAATTTCCTTGATTGAAGAAAATTCATTAGGCCAAATGGTAGATTCTCAAGCATCATTAGAAATTTTAAATGTCATAAATAATAAGAAAAATAACCCAAATTCAAATTATTATAATCCAAATTGGAAGAACCATCCCAACTTTAACTGGAATAACAATTCGGGTGGTAATAATCAGCAATGGGTTAAAAACCAAGGAAGCCCATTGGGAAACTGGTACAACTAAGGGAATAATAATTATAGATCTACTTATCCTCTAGGTTTCAACAGTAATACATAGTTTAAGGAGACGAAGTTTTCTATAGAAGAAGAGGTGTTACAAATGGGAAATCAATTACAAAGTCAAGGAGCTACAAATATAAATATAAAAAATCAACTTGGGCAAATAGCAACTTCATTAAGTAATAGATCCCAAGGAACACTTCTTAGTAATACTGAATCAAACCCAAAAGACCAGAATAAAAAAAAGGTAAAATCCGTTCAACATAAAAGCGGAAGAGAGTTGGAAGGTCGGGTTCAAAAAGAAATTATAGTAGAGAGAGAAGAAATTGAAGAATCAAAAGAGGACGCTCCAAAAGATTCTGAGAGACCTACTTCTCCCCTGATAATTGATTTAGAAAAACCACCACCTCCATTTTCTCAGAGACTTCGTCAGCAGAAGTTGGATAAGCAATTTTCAAAAGTTTTGGAAATATTTAAGAAGCTTACAATTAATATTTCATTTGCTAAATCCTTAGAACAAATGCCGAGCTATGTAAAATTTAAGAAGGATATTCTCAAAAGAAAAGGGAAAGTTTGAGGATAATGAGACTATTTCACTTAATGAGGAGTGCAGTGTGATAATTCAAAAGAAGCTTCCTAAAAATTTTAAAGATCCTGGTAGCTTTACAATTCCATGTACAATAGGAGACAGATTCTATGAGAAAGCTTTATGTGATTTAGGTGCAAGCATTAACCTTATGCCATTATCAATATGTAAATGATTGGGATTAGGAGAAATAACCCCTACTACTGTAACTCTGCAGTTAGCAGATCGTTCGATAACATACCCTAAAGGAGTTATAGAAGATGTCATATTGAAAGTGGATCAATTTATCTTTCCTGTTGATTTCATTGTGTTAGATATGAAGGAAGATAAAGAAATACCTATCATTTTGGGGAGACCTTTCCTAGCCACAGGAAGAGCAATGATAGATGTGCAAAGAGGGGAATTAACAATGCACATTAATGATCAAACTGTTACTTTTAACATTTCAAAATGAATGAAATACCCTACAAAAGGTAAAGATGATGAATATTTTAGAATGGATGTTATAAGATATCTGAGCGAATTCCATTTCAAGAGTACATATGAAGAAAAATTTAGAGAAAAAGATTTGGAACACGAGAAAGACGAAGAATTAGATCAATATGAAGACCTTTTAAAGGAAGATTCAAACTATGTTAGAGATAGTTTTGAAGTTTTGGACTATGTTAGAGATAGTTTTGCAGTTTTGCACACGATAGGCAAAGATAAATCATTTTGTCCATCTATTGAAAAACCTACAGAACTATAGTTGAATTTACATCCTGATCATTTAAAATATGACTTTTTAGGAGATTCCTCTAATTTACCTGTTATAATTTTCTCAAAATTAATAATGGAGGAAGAAGAAAGGTTGATGAAAATTCTGAAAAATTTTAAGAAAGCTTTTGGATGGACAATTGCTAATATTATAGGAATCGCTCCTTCAATTTGTATGGATAGAATTCATATGGATGAGATTTGCAAACTCAGGGCTGATCCGCAAAGGAGTATGAATCCTATTATGAATGAAGTTGTTAAGAAAGAAATTTTAAAGTGGTCGGATGTTGGTAGCTACCTGTTATGAAATAAGCTGTTAAGAAAGAAATTATCTACCTTATTTCAGATAGTGCATGAGTTCATCCAATTCATCGTGTTCCTAAGAAAGGAGGAGTAACTACAACTGTAAATGAACATAATTAGTTAGTACCTACTAGACAAGTTACAGGGTGGTGAATATGCATTAATTATAGAAAATGAAATCTTACCACTAGGAAAGATCATTTTTTATTACCCTTTCTATATCAAATGCTGGATAGACTAGCTGGGCATAAATACTTTTATTTTCTGGATGGATATACTGGCTATCACCAAATTCAAATATCTCCTTAGGATTAAGAAAAAAAAACACTTACCAGTCCTTATGGTACTTTTGCTTTTATAAGAATGCCCTTTGGTTTATGTAATGCCCTGCTACATTTCAAAGATATATGATGGCAATTTTTTTGTGATTTAATTGAAAAAGGGATTGAAGTATTCATGGATGACTTTTCAGTGTTTGGAAATCATTTGACTCATGTTTAGATCATTTATCTAAAGTTCTTAAGCGCTGTGAAGAAACAAATTTAGAATTTAATTGAAAAAGGGATTGAAGTATTCATGGATGACTTTTCAGTGTTTGGAACTTCATTTCTTTTCAGTGATTTGGAACTTCATTTGACTCATGTTTAGAACATTTATCTAAAGTTCTTAAGCACTGTGAAGAAATAGTGGGAAAAATGCCAATTTATGGCAGCAGGAGGAATTGTATTAGGTCATCAAATATCAGAAAATGGTATTGAAGTAGTCCTGCTAAAATTCAAGTGATCACTAATTTACCTTATTCAACAAATGTAGGGGAAATTAGGAGTTTTTTAGGACATGCTGGATTCTACAGATGATATATTTAAGATTTTTCAAAGATTGCTAAGCCTTTATGCCATTTAGTAGAGAAAGATGCAATTTTCAATTTTAATGAGGAATGCCTAAAAGCTCTTAAGTTATTAAAAGAAAAATTAATCACTGCACCATTTATAGTTTCACCAAACTGAGAAAAACCTTTTGAATTGATGTGTCATGCTAGTGATTAAGCTATAGGAGCTATTTTATGACAAAGATATGATAAAATTTTCAAAGTTATTTACTATGCTAGTAAAACTCCTAATGAAACTCAAATTAATTATATAACAACTGAAAAAGAGTTATTAGGAATAGTATATGCTTTTGATAAATTTAGATCATATTTAATTGAAACTCATTCTATAGTGCATACAAATCATCTGCTATTAAGTATTTAATGAAAAAGAAGGATGTTAAACCTAGACTTATAAAATGGATTCTTCTTTTACAAGAATTTGATTTTGCAATAATAGATCGGAAGGGGATTGAAAATCAAATTGCTGATCATTTCTCCAGGCTTGAATTAGAAAAACACACTTTTTGAAAATGAAATTAATGAACATTTTCTAGATGAAGAATTGTTCATTATTAATGAGTGGTGTGTTATGTGGTATATCGACACTGTGAACTTTATTGTTAGTAATATTATACCCTATGGAATGACATACTAATAAAAGAGGAAATTTATTTCTGAAGCTAAGACTTATTTTTGGGATTACCCATTTTTATATAAACAAGGGATGTGATTATTCAAAGAAGTGTACCATTATAAGAAACTTATAAAATTATCCAAAAATGTCATAATTTTAATTTTAGTGGAGATTTTTGCGTTGATAAAACAACATACAAAATTTTATAATCTAGATTTTATTGGCCTGCAATTTTTAGAGATGTTAATGCTTATATCAAAACTTGTGAAAGATGTCAAAGAGTAGGCAATATTTCTAGAAGAAATGAGTTGCCCATCAATTATATGCTAGAAGTTGAAATATATGATGTTTGGGGTTTAGATTTCATAGGACCATTTATACCATCTTTCAAAAATTTATATATATATATATATATATATATATATATATATATAT